>VZSZ01002336.1:992331-1060034 GCA_013398815.1 Ibidorhyncha struthersii | reverse complement strand
GCGGCCCAAGCCTGCCGCCGGCGGGGCGTGGGGAGAGCGGGGGCAGGCCCCGCGCTCGCCCTGAGGCCTCGGGGTTGGTGCCCTCGGGGGGGCCGGTGGGGTTGGCGGGCGTTGGGCCTTAGGCCGTGTCTGCATCCCTCGAGGCCGAGCCCCTTCCCTGGGCCAGTATTTGCCGTGAAACACCAGGGTTTTAGCATTGTTTGTTTCCCTTTTCCTCGCTATCCTTGAGTCCTGCCTTGGGTATTTTGGGGCTTATGCGACAGCCATCATGGCGGCCCACAGAAGTGCTGGGGAATCCCTCATCTCTGAGGGACAAAGTGGCTCCAGAGGTGGACGGGCAATGGGAGAAACTGGGAAGCAGGGCTTTATTCAACAGCCAGTTCCTAAAGACTGTTAATATCCAGCTGGCTTTGCTCTGCGCGCTTCTGCCTCTGCAGCATCATAAATATGTATTTGCCTTCGCACATATTAATACAGAAACATGATAAATATTTATCATTTGACATAGTGTCTGAAGACATTAACTGGTCCATCTACCATATCCACCCATGGAGGAGGAATGCACTGTATTCCTCGTTTCTCAGGGAAAAAAAGCACTCAACTCTTCACGAGGCAGGGTTAAGTATTTTGGATGGTTGTATGTTTTAGGGGTGGCCAAGTTGAGATGTGCCTGCTATCGGACAGTAAGTCTTCCTCTTGAAGGTTTCTGCAGCTGGGCCCCCAGGGCCTGAGGCACCCAAAATCTCGGGTCTCCATCCGGGGAAGTGCATCCACTGAGGAGCACAGACCCATTCTCACAATCCAGTGTTTTCCTTGCATCTAGTCCTGCAGTGAGTCTGCAAGGTCATAATTACTGCCTATATTTTTTCCACCGCTGGCTCCTTCCGATGGTAATCGTTAAATTAACAAGAAAGGAGATAATTCCAAACGGCATTCCTGTGAGAAAAGCGGAAAAGAAAAAAGGCTAACTTATTTGTGCCCAGCTCAAGTTTCTGATATTAGTCTGGTCATTCGGAAGTGGTGGTGTGTAAAAAAGAACTTTATTTAACACTGCAGTAAATCAGAACAGGTTTCTCCTTGGCTGTGCATTTCAGAAAGTACTGACTTCTCCTCCTCAGAGGACTAAGGCTTTTCCTTTAATTCTTTGAAAGAGTTGCGTAGTGGTTGCTTTTAATGTGAACGTACCAGGTAAGCTTCTCTTCCACGTTCATGGAGGGACACATCCCCTTGGCAAAGGCAAGTCACGTCCACTGGACATCGCCAGACTAAAATCAGCCCACAGAGAGAATTTAAGGGCACATGTTGCTGCTCATCGCGCCTCCACATTCATGGCTTGCTAAAGATCCCCATCTCGAACTCGGAGTTCCTCCAATCTTGGGATAATCCTTCTTTCTGTCACTTCTAAACTCAGATGGTAGAGCGGGAAATTGCAGTGTTGAGCATGTAGCCATGCCCACACACTGAGGGCTGGGTTTTTTTTTCCCCCGAAAATCCCCCACAGTTGCTACTGCCAGTTCAGCCCACAAACGTAGCAGTTCCGCAGGAGACAAGGCGTATGGGTAGACGGAGGTGATTCACACACCAGGTTGTCAACCTTCGTCACAGTGGGGCGTCCTGTGACCCTTCGTGCCTTACACAGCCCAGCCGCTTCGCAGGCATCTTGCTTTAATGTAGCAGTTTGGCAGAGGGAAGGTTGTTGCAATCCTGTGACACCTGTTCCTAGTGGAGCTGGTTGGAAAACCTCTGAAAGAACAGCTTTCCACTGGAAAATGCAACCCTGTCAAAATCGAAACACTTTGCAAACTTGTGTCGGTTGCACTGAAAATGTCATTTAAAAAAGAGTAAGTGGTGGAGGGATGTTCCAACAGTGTGGGAACATCTCGTTTTGACATTTCCAAGTTAAATGTTTCAATTTCTTCCTTCAGAATGAGTTTTGGTTTCAAAATATTTCATTTTATCTTGTATATTACAAAATAATACAAAATTTGAGAAGCTGGATCTCATATTTCCATCGGTTGAAATTAATGTTCCCCACAACTTTCTCGAGGTGAAGAATTCAGCTATTCTGGGTTGGAGCAAAATTTTAAACCCCAAACACCTAGGGAAACTAGAATATCTGAATTTTGTTGGGCTCTCAACCACATGATGGAATTCCAGAACACATTGACGACTGCCTTTTTAAAGAGTATGATTACAAAATGCTTAACAAAGCGAAGGATGAGTTGCAGTCTTGTCTTTACTTGTGCTTCAAGCCTTGCTGCCACTGGAGGGAAAACCATTCAATAACAAAGATGAGGCCTGAGGCAAAAGATGGGGGTGGACATAGACTCTGAGAGTAGAAGTCCTCACTTTTCTTTTGGTTGCTCCCAGTTAACATATTTCAAAGCAGTGCACCAGTCAGGGATCTGCTGGCCAACCCCAGTACAATTGCAAATGGAGTTTCCTTCAGTTCTTATTTCACGAGGAAGAAAGGGGGTGACAGATGAGAGAAGCCAGCTCATTCTATACTCTTTCTAAATCACAAATCCCACCAGTTCTTTGCCCTCTCCGATGTTTTTTTTTTTTCTAAATACTCATATTTCATATTTTTATGAAAAGTAAACTTTGTCCGTCACTTTATGAATGTTGTATTCCATCCATGAGGCACTTTATTTATCTGTTTAGGTTGGTCAGAGGTACCTACTGAGTGAGCTGGAGGATTTACTTAGCAAGAATCCATACAATCATCAGGTTGGGTGCTTCAGTCATCTCAGAACTTGCTTTGCTTGCTTTCTAGAGTTCCATGGCTGCTTTCAAGATTTTCCCATCACTTCTTTTCAAGAGTGTTTGCTGCTGCCGCCTCATATTATAGGCTTGGAGATTTTGCTCACTTTTATCCCTTCATCCATAGGTAGATAAAACTATCAAGCAAGACATAAATGATCTCCCAAGAGGCTCTTGGGAGTACATCGGCTTCTAACACTCTAATCCTGTGTCCTTCCCACAGGCAAATGGGTTTTCACAAGGTTTATGTGGCAGTTTATTAAGTCATTTTCAAATAAGAGATAAGATTTGGCCTTATGTCCATTCCTAGTTTAGAAGAGTGTCTCCTTGTCCCAGAGGCTCATCTTTACCTGTCCAGGTTAGGAGACTTTGCTGCTAGGATAGCACTGAGCACCATGGGTGCACATAAGCCCTTCCACTGTTTCAAAGTCAAAAAATCTCTGGAAAAAGTTGAAGAGGTTCTCCACCATAAACACAGTTCTGCTCCTGTATATCTTGAGGGCCATGATAAAAATTCCTTTGGACAAGGAAAAGGTTGAAAAACAAGACCTTAAACCTTGACCCTTTTCTGCACAAGCTTTCTCTTCCTAAACCACAGAGCCTGAGAACCTGACGTGTTCAGGTGCTGCTGGTGCAGCAGACATAAGGACAAGTGCTCTTAAGGCAACATGATTTTTTCAGCTTTTCTACGTTTTCTCTGCAAGCTATCAAACAAACAAGGTTGGTGCTGAAACTGCCCATCACTTATTATGTGATGTTGGCCTCTTTTTTTTCAGTTGTGTTGAACACCCACAGCTTCCACTGAGTTCAGCAAGAGCTCTGGGAGCTCAGCGCCTCAGGATGTCCTGCTGTTTGTCTTTCCGTGCTGGTGCTCCCTAGCTGTGAAACGAAGAAGGTAACGTCTCCTTTGTTTCACCACTCTCAGGCTTTTCTATTTAAACTGTAAGGTCACCAAAGTAACAACTGTCTCTTACTGGTAGTTTGGGAGCACCTATCACAACAGAGTCGTAATCCTGGCTGTGACCTGCAGGCACTAACACATTGCAAATAACAACAATAAAAACTCAATCAGAAGTGTTATTGTCCAGGAGTAGCTTTACTGCCATCCAGCAAATAAAAAAACCCCACCAAACAGCCCAGGGAATGACAGAGCCCATGAAAGCGAGTGGCTTACCTGGGGGCTTTGCTGGTTATCCAGCTCTGTATTTAGCCAAATGTTGGTCTCTTGTGAAAGGGTTGAACCGCCAGCGGGGCACTCACTGTTTGTGTCACTGGTGAGGCATGGCAGTGTCCTTGTTTTGGGCTGTCTCCGCAGCCTGTTGCTCAGGCAGCAGGCTAGCCCTGCCCCTTCCCCCAGCCCGACCTTGGCTTTTCCACTCCGCCAGCCACTGAGAGTGGGAGATGCGCTGGTGGCTTTTGTAACGCAGGTGGCCATCAGCTCGGAACAGGCCAAGACCGCCAACTCATCTCACGCAGGAAAATGAACAGCTCTTATATGGTAATGACCTTGTGTCACTGCTGCCCCTGAACCAAATTAAAACCAGTGATGCAGGCATTCGAGTCTCTCTATCCCATCATTAGCTATCCCCTGAAGCTATCCAGTTCCCCAAATATTATTCTCTTCAGCTTCTTGCTTTGTCCGTTTAAATTGGAGTTGAGCAATGATGAACCAATTTAGCCACTGTTCTATGTAATTTAAGTTATGAACTCAATGAATTAAGAGGAGCAGAGAGACACGCAACACAGTTAAGAATGCATACGTTTTTAAAAAATTCTCAGTTTACTACTGAGGGGTGTTAGTAGCCATACCAGGCAGAATGCATTTGAGCTTAATCTTCTGCTATATTGATTTTTTTGTAATGTTTTGCCTATTCTGTTGTGGGTGGCACTGCAGGGTACTAACAAGGTTTTTTCTTTTGCTCTGATGGCAGCGATACTGTGCTGTATCACGTTCCTTCCACCAACTCCTGACAAAGATGACAGAAAAGAAGAAGAGCCAGAAGACTGGTGAGCACTCGCTACGGAGAAGCCTCTGCTTTAAGACAAAGTCTTCCCCACATTCGGAGGCAGGGAATTGCTTATCTGACATTCTGTTGCCTGTCACACATTTGCTGATGCCCAGGGAAGGACTCTTAGAAATGTTCCTTTGGGCTGGAGTCCGCCATCCCCTCCTCCTTCCTTTCTCATTCTCTCTCTGATGCACAGGGCTCGCTCCGACACACTGGAAGCTGCTGCGTTCAGTGTGAAGCCATGACATGGTGCTCCCGTTCTGAGCAGCGCCTTCTGGCTTCAGCGACTCTAATTGGCTCTGTGCTTTGAACCATTCGGCACCATGTGCTCTGCTCAGTGTGGCTTGGTATTGACTCACTCTTCATCGCAAGTCTCCGGAGCAAATGGCAGTAATCTCATGAGCTTAAAGATTACAATTTTGGACTTTCTTTTTCTGCAGTGTTTGAGTCTGTGGCTGCAGCTGCAGGTAAGAGTTCATGAGCTGCCCTGTTAATGGTGCACGCAGCTTCGAGTGCCTGCTACGGCATCTTTGTATGTTCCTTCAGAACTAAAAGCTGGCTGAGGCACATGAGTTTCTTTTCTCTCCACCATCTGAAAATTAGAAAATGCTGGTCCAGGTGGAAAAAGGAGGTTGTCAGGGAGGAGAGTGAGTATACTGTGTTAGAGAGGATGGGCCTCTTTGACCTTGGGGATGCTGCTTTTGAACCTTTTTTTTTTATATTTTTCTAACACAAAGGAAATCACTGCTGCTCCTAAGTGATCTTTCAATGCAGAGGAACACCCTCATTAGTTTTTTTTTTCACCTTCTCACCTTCTTTCATTAAACCATACTCTTTTCAGTCTCAGTTGAACAGCAGGGAACATTATGAGCTGACTGAAAAGCATTTTCCTTTGTTAACATGTTTTTTCACCATCGAGCAATAGAGCAGTAATGAGGACACAGATCATCTTTTCATTATAAATATGCATATAAAAGTATAAAAAAAAAAAGTGGGTTCCTAAAATAAATAAATAAATAAACAAAACAGCTCTGTGGTGAAGGGAAGGAATTGAGCAAAACAAGATGACAAAGCTTTTTCCTGATTCTCTACCTTTGCTAGTGTACGGAGGCATCAAAGTCAGGAAAGTCTCCAAGTGCTGCTGGGTGCTTTGAATGTTGCATTTAATGGAAATAGGCCTAGGATTGTATCTGCAACTTCTGTGCGATGCAAATCGATATCATTCATCAGTATGGCAAAGAAACCAACAAATAAACAAACAAAACTCAACTAAAAACACAGCCTAAGATGACTCTAAAATAGATTGGCTCTTTCATGGAAATATACAGATTTGTTTTCTCTCTTGACTTTTGTTCGCATTTTCCTTGTTCCTGCTAGATATGAAAACAACCCATCATGTCAGTTTTTAAATAGGGACAGTATATATTAGTCTGTGTGGCATGCATGTTCAGTTCCAGAAAAGAGAAACAATTACGAGTTTGGATAAGAACTACACATTTTCTAGCTCAAGTTCTTTCAGAGATGTAGCTGTGCGGAGGAGGCACTGTTTCTGTGTATGCGTTTGTACGGCACTTAATAAAATGAGGCCGTTATTGGAGGGTGAGGGAAAGAGCTCAATTGCTATCGTAATGACTATAAAACCCAGTTATGATAAACCGCGCTGAAAGTAGCAGTGAGTAAGTGCTATCCCAGGGAACGGTGCACTGCTGCAGAAGAAAAAGGGGCTTGGTAGCTCATAATCTACTCTCCTCATCCATCCCCACAGGATGCAGAGGACTGCAGTGGGTCTTTTCCCTGTCTTAGCACACGCTGCTCGGTGCAGTGGTGCAGTTGTGCTCCCAGGTAGCCCGAGGTGTGCGTGTTTAAGGCTGCCCTTGGTCTCTGCTCCTTCCCAAGTCTGGGTCTTCCCATCAGTTTGCCCGGCATGGGGAAGCATAGCAAGTCTGGAGAACCCGCTCCCCACTGCATTTCAGGAGACACATGCAGCAACTCCAAAGGAGAAAGAAACACAAACTTCCCTCTTTTCTTTTGTACCAGCCCACAGGGTATATGACAGTCCGGTCCTCAAGAGACAGTCTGGCTACTTCTTTTGCCTCTGCCAGCTTTTCTGTGCCTCTTCTATAGTTATTACAATTATTGTGACCGCATTTGCTCATATGGTCAAAGATGCTAATGCTATCCCTTCCTGCCCCACAAATTATTAACTATATTGTCATATAGTACTCAGCATAAAATGTACACTTCCGTACACTTCCGTGCTTTTTCCGTACACTTCCGTGCTTTTTTTCACTTAATAAAACACTTCGGTCACAGAAGCACTGTCAGCTCAGGTTTTGTTACTTCGGAATATTCACCTCTAATCTTGTGGCACCTGTGTGACTGAGGGGTCACCTAGCATTTTCAGCTCTGTAAAGAGATGTGTGTGTGTGCGCGCGCTTTACAACTGCAGGTTTAAACAACACAACCCGAATCACAAAGCTCAAGCCTCCTCAGCATAAGGGGGAACTGGATGCTGGCAGCTGATCACCTCCCAGACCCACACCATGCCTGGATCCACTGGAAAATAAAGTAATGGCAGTGAGGTTCTGGACACAGATCAGCCTGGGATCGGCCCATGCAGCTCACCTTGCAGCATTAAATTAAGAAAAAGAACAGGACAAGCAGACGGTGGGACAGGGGTTCTTCAGAGGAAGCCCTCCTGTGATTGTCTTTTGGCATGACCCCATCTTGAAGCCCTGTTGAGAAGAGCTAGATTTTCTTACATCATTTTGTGGTTGGGAAGGGCTTTTTGGCTTCCACAATCTGTTCACTTTATGAAGAGAACACTAAAAAAATTTAAGGGCCAGAAGATGTGTTTTATCTCAAGGAAAATCAACAGCGTGACTTCTCCCTGAGAGAGCACTGTCTTGGAAGCATCCTTTATCACTGGCTAGGGAAAGTTGACTTCCAAACTCCAACCTGGGGAGGAGATTCAGAATAAAATGTGCTCTCTTCATAGCCACTTTGCTACAATATTTGGATTCACAGCTCATATTGCGGACTATTAAAAAACAACAGCATCATTTAAGGACCAGAAGATGGACTAGGTTGTCTTATTATCTACGTTCCACTGCCCTTTTCCTATTTCTGAGACCTGAGCTTGTCTTCTGCTCATCTATGTTGGCTCTGGCTCAAAGGGTCATATAACCAGCTGAGTCAATAGCAGAGCTTTTAGCACCAGCACCAGGAGCCATCTTGGACAAATGGAATCACAGCTAAATTCTTCAATTTCCCCCCTCTCTCAGTCATTTATAAAAGCTATTTTTATTAAGACCTTCTTAGGTACTTCTCCCGCTGCAGCTGGGAGACTATATAATGAGCATTTTCTATTAAACCATAGAAGAAAGAGGCAGAAGTGCTTTGTTTACCTCAGTGTTGGCTTTCCTTTGTTTCTGCAATGCTTGTTCTCTTTAGAGTGACCAAGAATACTAGAATGCAGCAGAAAAGCCCTGACAGATGCTGCAGCAGCAGAATTTCTCTGTTCAGAAGATATTTTTAGGTGAAAAGGTATAAGACATATTTAGCCTGTTTGTCAGGAAATTTTTATTTGGTTAACTCTTTTTAAGAGCAACACAGAGAAACCATCTATTTTAGACCATTAGGTTATTTAGGAGGCTACCCTGCTGGACCACACTTGTCTATTGTAGCGAGTAAGAAATTAAATAGTATGGAAGGTGTACTATTCTGTCACCACAAACAAGGGATGCCTTCTGTCATTAACAGTGGTGCAGTTGTGGTTAAGTTATTCAAGATGGAAGAGTGACAAAAGACATGAGGCTCTCCCACATATTTACATTGTCTAAAATCATATGTGAAAGAGTCTTAGCCTGCATACTTACCCAAGTCAGTTTTCTGCTGGATTTAGTGCAATAGGATGACCTTAAAAGAGGAATTTCTATAGCCAGGATCACAGAATCAAATTCCGTCATGCCTGATTTTTGTCCTTTAAGCAAGTCTGTGTAACCTGTGCCTCCCCCTTGCTCTGTACTCTCCCTCCCAACACACACACCTTCACCCCTTCAGAATGGGTATTACTATGGAAACAATTGTGTCCTTGCTATTGTTAAGGGCAGCTGAGTGACATCCAGAAATCCCATATACCCGCAGAAAATTGTAATAGTAAATCATCTGACCAGCTATTCTTAGCCATTCTCTTTCTCATGTAAGAGAAGGATGATATATAAAGGGAGATTATATGAAGGAGCTTTTTGCTTGTAGAAATTTATGAATGCTCAGCTGAAGCATAAGAGTAAAAGTAAAAAAACTAAAGCATTGCATGAGCAGCAGAACTAATGATGCCTAGTTCCCTATGGATTTATATCCCGTGGTTGGATTCTCTGATGACTAATACAGTGCTACTGGTCTGATCACATCTTTTCTTTTAGCTAGGGCATTCATAATGCCTTTGTGCCATGTGGATCCTCAGGTATCTAATAACAATTGAGTTCGAATTGAAGCTTGTTGTCAATGAGGGTACTGACAATGATCTATCTCATCTACCCACACACCGGTTTTCATTAAACTTGTAGAAATCTAACATCTGAGATTGCTATACTTCCATCATACTTGGTTGAAACGCACTATCAAATTCAGAAAGTATTAGCGGGGAACAGACAGACACAAACACATTGAATATGTGATCTTGTGAACCTCTTTACCTTGGGAAATCAGCCTAAAATTTTGCTTGAATTCTTGTTCCTTGTAAAAATGTTTCTGTGCCCAGGTTCTGCAGGCTAGTAGGTGGATAAACATTCTCTACTTCATAAAAGATGATGTAAAGACTTTTCAGTTTTTTGCAACAAATGGTTAAAAAAGGCAAAGTTGCAGCAAAAGAAATTCAGATTAAATATTTTCTTTTCACAGTGAAGGTGGTGAAGCTGTGGAGCAGGCTGCCCAGAGAGCGTGTGGGGTCTCTGTCTTTGGAGATACTGGAAAGTTGGCTGGGGAAAGCCCTGAGCTACCTTCTGTGAGTTAAACTGCTTTGAATGGGGACTGGACCAGATGACCTCCAGAGATCCCTTCTGATCTGGAGTTTCTGTGCTTCTGTGTTACTTCTTATTACTTTAGATTTCATTTCTGTAGGCCTCTGTTACCCAGGAAGAACCACAGTCAAGGTCAAATTCTTCAGGAACGTAATGTTCAGATACACAATATGGGCGCGCTGGCATGAGCAAACCTTTCATGGAAAAGTTTAGATTTTTACTGTCTGTGACAAACTAGAGCTTTGATATTAAGTCTTCAGTATTTGAATATTAGTTTCCTCATGAGTTCATTTTAGCTGTGTCTAAAGTCACTGTGAAGCTTCATATTATATAAAACTCTGCAGCTTTTGCTACCTCCCTCTCTGATAAACTGGAGAATGCAATGCAGGCGGCAAGACTACTGGAGTCAGTGTCTCTTGCTGATAACAGATACTTTGTAAATTCACTACTTTTCATGTATAATTTTGGATAGTATGCCCTGGAAACCTTGGCTGAAGTGGGAGAAAAAGGGAAGTATTATATAAACACTTTTTGTAATGTGGTTGTCTGTCCCAAGTGCAATCAATCTGTCCATTGAGCTGGCAGTGTTCAGAAGCAGATGAAAGTCTCTGCTGATCTCATGATTCCAAATGTTCCAGAGCCCCGTATTAGGAATATACAGACATAGGAACATAAAAAAAACCCAACCAACATACAAAACCATTATAATTTTTTTTTACTGTTTTTTTCTTTCCATTGACACTAGTGCAGTGAGAGGTGGTGAAATAGTACATCAGTAATGAGCCAAATGGCCGTAATAGAACAGTGACAAATCTTTCCACCAGGAATCCAACTTTGCTTAGCTTAAACCCTTTCACCAGCTCCTACAGCACTGTTACTGAAATAATTGGGTGCTCCATTACTTAATGCTCACCTTGTGATAGCACACGGGGGCCCGTGGCAGGGTTGGAGAGAGCACACGGGAAAGCAGCAGCCCCTGTAACACGGGGCTTAGGAGCTCAGACCAAAGCCAACAGGTGGGTACCACAAACAGCCAGAGGCAGCGCAAGGTATCAATGGGCCGATTATGAACGGCGTGACAAGCAGCTGTCACAGCACACCAGCTGCTTAATCACCAGTGTCTCACACTGAAGAGAGGAAAGAAAGAAACCAACCAATAACAGACCCCTTTCCCCGAGCCTCACTGACAAAGAGGAGTCTGACTGGAGCTGCTACATCATTGTTTTCTTGGTTATTCATGTCCTTTTTCACCTCTACCCACTTGCTGGTGCTTCTTGTGCCCTCATTTGTCTGTCATCTCTTGTCTTTAGGCTAGGCTGTTCCACATGAAAGGCACGAAGCAAAACTTCCCTGACCTCATCAGGAAGGAAGGGGAGATTTTAGATATTGGGATGGGACACAACACGTTAAGGGCAGGAATAGGGGAGTAATTTGTTTCTGTAGTACATCCTCGAACTATGTGAGCATGTGCAGAGATGAGGTTGATGAAGATCTTGGGGACCTGAAGGGGAAGGAAGGGAGAAGAGTGGAGTACCCTTATTTGTGTACTGAGACACTGGTGTGTGCCAGAATGGGAAGTCACTGTGGTCTGATCCCTCAGTACAGACTGAAACCTACATCCATCCTTTAGGGTCATTACAGCAGCAAACTTGCTCATCAGTATGATGTACTCCACAATCGCACACTGGGAGTGGTGGCCACCTCCATATTAAGACATCTAAATGTTAGTGACTACTTGTCGGTGTCTGCATGTGGGGTGTCTGAGCTCCCATGGTAGTCTGTGAAGACCTAGTCAATACAGTTAAGAGATCATGGCAAGTGACTCAGGTGACCCACTACTGAACATACATAACAACACGCCTCAGGTGCAATCCAGTCCTTTTTAGAGTATCCCATTTTGCCTACAGCCACTGTTTCAGAAGTGCATGGATCTTCTGTAGGTCTTGATCATACCTGCTGCTCCAGGGTAGACATCTCAGATGTCCAGGCACTTCAGACGCACCTAGTTTTGGAAACCCAGTCAAGCTCTAGGTTTATAAGTTGGAGCTAATTGAATTACTCTGCAAAATCCATTGTCTGCACTGACTACCTCTCTGCTGACTTACCTTGGTGGCTTGGACAGCTATGGTTAACACCTAAACACCTACACATACATACCAAAATGTAGGTGTCTTTTAAAGTTGATTCCACTTTGGCCTCTCTTGTAGTGAGACTCTAGAAAACAACAGGTAAAAGTCATAGCAATTACTGCAAGGACACAGCTGTTAGTTGAGAAGCAACTTAAATTAGCACATGTAGAGCTCTGTGCCACGGCTGTAAATCAGCTTCCAGTACCAGAGCTAATGTGTTTAAACTGGTCTGATATCCTCATGCTGCACTGCTGCCTGCAATGGAAGTGCACTTGAAGATTGCTGGTCCTTAGGCCAATGTTGCTGTTGAACCACCTTCTCCGGGATCATGAGGTTACTACACTTTGCAGGAGAAGTGCAGGTTAACTTGGTGATGTAAGCTTGTGTTTTTTTACGTGCTACTGAAACTATCAAACACATAAGTCTGGATTCAAAACAAAGTGTCCTGTATTTTTCCTGCAGTTTCTCTTGGGGAGAAGGAAGGGGGGAAATAAAAGGAAATGTGCCAAATTAGTGTTAGCAATCACTTGACCAGCACTGCTACGAGCATGGAAGGTGGCCCCAGCCAGAGGCTGATATCAGCTTTAAGATTAGCTTCAAGCTTAAACTAGCTTCAGAAAATATATGCAAAAGGAGAGAAGATGAGCATTTGACGATTCTGTGCTGGAAGAGGGGATAGTTCAGAACTGAAGAGTTGGGGGAAGGTAGAAACCTAGATCTTTAATGCTGTGCTTTTTAACAAGACCTGTGGTTCTCCTGCTTTTTCTTGTGGCAGAAATAAGGTAGCAAATCCTTCAGCACTGCCTGTAGATTAATGAAGGACAAGCCTACCCCTGCAAAGGAATGTGGTATGAGGCTGCCCATACTAATACTTGCACCGAATCCACAAGCAATACCGTAGAGCAATAAAGCACAGAGCCAGAACTCAGCACACGTGGGCTTTGTTACACACGATGGTGCACAGTGTGTCTACTTTATGGTTTTGACCTCAGCTAGTGTCTTTGCTGTGTAGGAAGAACTTCTTCAGGTATCTTCATCATTAGTTATGAAGAAGTCTCTGCTGTGGGCTCCAATGGAGACATAGCCCAAATTCTCACATGTGAATAATAATCAGTATGCGGTACACATACTGACCAGCAGCGATGTATCATGTTTTCTTGATGTATCTCAAAGTGTATACCCAACACACAATCAGTCACACAGACACATGAGTAAATGTGGTTTCGGAAGAGGAAAGAGTAGTGATTGCAGTGTAGAAGGGCATTTGCAAATGACTTGCAAATGTCAGACAGGCTTTATTTGCATTAATTAATTTTCGAATCAGAAATAAATGGATTTTTGATTGGTTAAATTAAACAAGGCTTGGGAAAGGAATAAGCAAAAGGAGAAGCATTTGAAAAATGTAATTGCACACTACAAAATCCAAGAACATTATATAAGGATTTACAAATCAGCCTTGAATTACTGGGTAGTGGAGACAAGCATTTTGAATTGTTTTGCTGAAACCATCATAGAGCTTGAAAATAATTTAAGAAGGATAAAGGTGGTCTCAAAAATTATGCTCAAAATGCACCCTCATATTTCAGTTTATAAGGAGCCTCTTAAAAATAATTCCCCATCTTTATTATTATTTGAAGTAGAGGAAACAGAAAGAAATCTCTCTCAGAATTCAGGCAGGTGAAATTACAAGCAGAACTTTACAGTTTGAAGATCAGGCCCTCAAAATGTCTGTCTTAGCAACTGAACTCTCATCAAAACTCCTACTATCTGCTGAAGGAGGTTTGACTGATGGAAAAAATTCCACCCGACTCTGAGGAATTTCTGGTTTGTAGTTAAAGGTCCAGATTACCTTCTGATTGTCTGAAATAGAGACAGCCTCAAAAATTATGCTCTCTTGTTAAGCAGTGGGTCTTTTACTTTGAAACACAGGCTCTTTGTATTCAGTTCATAGCTTTCCTTTGGCTGCTTCCTCCATTCTCCTTTTGTACTTATCTCATTGAAATCTCCCTTCTTGTAACTGGATGTAGTCCCAGTCCCAGTTGATAATAACAGTGGTCACTGGTGGTGAGCGGTTTTCCAGAGGGGAATCCATTATCTGAGGCATTTGTAACTGGCCTGGATAAAACAGTTAAAAATGTATAGGAGGCAGAGGGAACAATTCTGCAGTGCTGAGGGTTGGGCTGGATCACCAAAGGGGCCTTTTCTATCTTGGATTTCTATGCTGATCATGGAAGCACACAGTCTAATGAGCCAGATATTCAAACATCTTCAGGCAAACCGTTTTGGCCAGGAAGAATGTACATTGGATGCTCAACTTGATGCATCCAAAAGAAAATCAATAGTTTTCCAAAGGCCACAATAGGACAGAAATAGTGCTGGCAGTTCTGGATATTTCTTTGTGAAAATTTGTACCATCAGTTATATAAGCAACCAAGTATTTTTTGCATCAAAGGCTGTAGTGAGCAATTTTAGTTACTCTTCCCTTCAGATCTTAGTCTTGCTGTCTTTATATGGATGTCATTAGCATACCAGCACTCCAAAGTCTTTTCTTTTTTTAAAGTCACATGGTTTCCCACCCAGTGGATTGCCCTGTGAATTCCCTGTATTGCAGAATGTCAAACAAAGGACCCCCAGTATCGGAAAAAATCATCACATGTATGTATGAAATGAGGAACAATCTGTTTGATCACCCAGCTTCTTTTGCCATATCTGACTTCATACAGCATTAAATATCCTGGTTGAAGAGCAATACTGGGGGAAATTCTGCCCTATCTGCTGGGAGACGCAATGTTCAGATGACAGTTCAGGAGGGGATGTTTTGAAGCAGGAAAACGAGGAAATGCTTCTCCAGGGACCGTGCCCAGGAGGTGTGCAAGTGTGTGCCGTTGGGGCTGGGTTTCAGCAGGACCAGCTGAGCCATGGGCCTGATCCTGCATGTGCCAAGCCATCTTGATAAGAGGAGAGGAGACCCCTCGCCCATTGCTCCTGTAAACTCACCTTTGTTTCAGTAACATTTAGGGCTTTCTTCAGAGGCAGCTATGCTGCTGCCATGGGGATGCAAGTGATCTAAGTAGCTACAAAACTGCCCATGTACCTGCGGAGATGCTGCACCCCGCTATGTTATCCCACAGGGGTAGCAGGCAGGCGACAGACCAGCTCTGTAGCAGGTTTGGGTGTTGATCCCGCAGGATGGTACTGTTACACCAGTCAAAAATTCTCCAGGAGAAAACTTATTTCATGGAAAGTAACTCTTTGCTGAAATTGAAACATTGAAAGGATCTTGTTGATGTCCGTGAATTTCCATTTTAAAAAAGTTTGTGAAATTAGGCTTTTTTCTTAAAATCAGACATTTTAGTAAAAATTTTTTTAAACATTTGATTGTCAGTTTCATAAACCAGCTTTCATTTCAAAATGTTATATATTTTATATTATTAATAAGTTAATGTGTTTTGATTACTTATTTTGTACTCGCTACAATGTCAATGGCTAAATCAATTACCAAACCAATTATCTATTACAAATGACCACTTTGCTCTGTTACCAATGAGAAAACCAAATATGAATTACCAAACCAATTAGAATACCAATTAACAATTTCCATTGTAATTACCAGTCACTAGTAGGAATTACCCCAATGGCCATTTGGAATAGCAATTGCCAATTAAAATACCAATTACCAAAGCAAATACCAGTTACAGTAACACTTACCAATTAGAATACTAATGAATTATTGCATTACCATATCTGATATTGTTTATAATTAAAATAATTGTTATGCTCTATTCATACATAAAATTAAATTACAAAATTGAAAAAGCCTTCCAAATCAAAACAGAAGCAAAACCTTTCAGCTGATGGCAGTTGTATTTCCTCACAAAAATCTGCAGTATGAGAAGTTGAAACCTGGGGGCTTTTTGTGCCAAAGATGAATGAAAAATGTTGGAATTCCCCATAGAATGGAAATTTCAGGTTACCATTTGTAGCAGCAAACTCTGGATCCATGGGAAAGCCCACCTGCTCCTAGATGTTACGGCATCAGACCTTGGCCTTCCTAGCCTTGAATCCCTGGGGCAGGAACCAGGGCTACGTACTCATGATCCATGGGAGATCCAGACAGTTGGGTCACAGCTGTCACTCTGTCCAAATGTGACGCAGAGGTGGGTGTCTTCTCCTCAGTGTGAGCAACCCGCAGAGGAACACTCCTCCTTTAGGAAAACAGCTGAGAAAAACACTGCTGCTCACTGCCCCTGCTTTGGTCTACCAAGATGGGTCTGCAGACCCGTGGTTAGGCCAGATTTAGCTGCTCTATCCTCAGCTGGACAGGGGAGAGATAAATATGATGAAAGGCTCATGGCTTGAGATAAGGACAGGGAGGTCACTCAGCAATTACCATCACAGGCAAAACAGACTTAACTTGGGGAAAATTAATTTAATTTATTACCAACCAAATCAGAGTAGGGTAATGAGAAATAAAACCAAATCTTAAAAACATCATCTTCCCCCCACCCCTCCCTTCTTCCTGAGCTCAACTTCACTCCTGATTCCTCTACCTCCTCCCCCTGAGTGGCACAGGGTGATGGGGAATGGGGGTTGTGGTCAGTTCATCACATGTTGTCTCTGTCACTCCTTCCTTCTCAGGGGAAGGACTCCTCACACTCTTCCCCTGCTCCAGCATGGAGTTCCTCCCATGCGAGACAGTCCTCCACAGACTTCTCCAACGTGAGTCCTTCCTATGGGCTGCAGTTCTTCATGGATTGCTCCAGTGTGAGTCCCTTACATGGGGTCCAGTCCTTCACGAACAGACTGCTCCAGCACGGGTCTCCCATGGGGTCACAAGTCCTGCCAGAAAACCTGCTCCAGCCTGGGCTCCTCTCTCTATGGAGCCACGGTTCCTGCCAGGAGCCTGCTCCAGCATGGGTTTCCCCCAGGGTCACAGCCTCCTTCGGGCATCCACCTGCTCTGTTGTGGGGTCCTCCATGGGCTGCAGGTGGATATCTGTTCCACCGTTAACCTCCATGGGCTGCAGGGGGACAGCCTGCCTCACCACGATCTTCACCATGGGCTGCAGGGGAATGTCTGCTCCGGTGCCCGGAGCACCTCCTCCCCTCCTGCTTCACTGACCTCGGTGTCCGCAGAGTTGTTTCTCTCACATATTCTCACTCCTCTCTCTGGCTGCAGTTGCTGTTGCACAGTTCCCCCCCCCCGTTAAATATGTTATCCCAGAGGTGCTACCACCTGTCGCTGATGGGCTTAGCCTTAGCCAGCGCTGGGTCCATCTCGGAGCCGGCTGGCATTGGCTCTGTCGGACATGGGGAAGCATACAGCAGCTTCTCACAAAAGCTGCCCTTGTAGCCTCCTTGCTGCCAAAACCTTGCCACGCAAACCCAATATGCTGGCGTTGTGTCTGAGCCCAGAAATCCCCTGTTCCAGGAGTATTTTGTAGCCACAGGGATGTTAGGGAGGTGAGGCAATGCCTTCAGTCGTGCTGGTGGAGCAGCCTCGCCTGGGGCAGTGCGGCTCCACAGGGAGGCACGGGTAGGGATGAAGGAGCTCCAGGGCTGAGCTGAGCTGATACTCCCAGCTTTGGACTTACGTGTGTTGAATGCCAGGTGCATAAACCGGAGTGATGAAATCCTTTCCCCTCACGGTGTCCAGCCATCAGAGCACTGTGGCCTGTGGCAATCCCTGACCCTCGCCGCTGTCTGGAAGAGACTATTTGATCCACATCAAAACCTTTCCAGGACGCCTACTAACCATTTGGCAGTGCAGGGAAGAGCATGCAACTCCTTGTGCCTGTGCCCTGGGCCTGTTTCACTGGAGGAGACATAACCTATGCCAGTTTTTGGTTAGGCACCCTGTGGAGCTGGGGTTTAGAACTGCGATTTCTAGAGTGGGCTCAGGGACTTGATGCACATAGACCTAAAACTGGTGGTTTCCTTCAGATGTCCATTTCTGACTAGTCTCACATCCAGCAGCATTACTGCAGGTCTGCAGCAGCTCCTCTATTTTTGTGGGGACATATAAGCTCAAGGACTGCCACATCACACTGTATGAATACATAACCTACTCCCCAAGCTGTATGAGATCCCAGCAATACACAGACTATTGCTCATTACATAGAATCTGCGAGTCCATATGTTCAAACGATGATGCGCGATATATTATTCACCCTTGCTGTTATTTTATAATTACATGCATTTGACTTGTTGGGGCACGTAACAGCTCCTAGGTACCAGTCAGTGTGTTGGAGGCTTCTCTGAGAAATCCAAAATATTGCAGACTAGTTTTTTTTTTCACATACGTGAGCTTCTCCTGTGGGATATTAAGTGCAGAACATAAGCCCTGGCAAAAGTCTACTGGTGCTCCAGTCTCAGGGGGCTTCTTGGCAGATGCCAGAACTGACAATTATAACCATCCATGGCAGAGCTTAGGAAACTACAGACAAGTCTGACTTAGGGATTCAAGTATTTCAAAAGTGCCCGAGCGTAATGTCACTTTGCATGAACACAGATCACAGTGGGGTGTGTGTGGGAGGCAAGGAGGCAGCGTGGGAGGGAAGGGACCAATATGGTTACCGATTACGCTTGTGCCCTCTGAGTCCTCGGCTGCTCTGGAGAGCGTTAAGGTCCTTGGCAGTGTTTTAGCGCTCCTGGGGGGGAAAGGTGGCATCTCCTCCAGGCTCTGCTGTGGCCTCAGCCCTGCCCCGAATGCTCAGAGTATCTCAGCAGAGGCCTTCAGTGCTTGACACAGGCACCTTCAGGTGGTCTCTGCAGTACTTCAATGTGGGGACTGCTCCCAGAGGAGGGTAGGCGGCTTCTGGAGCCCTGTAACACCTCTTTAAAAAAAAGTGGGAAAGGGCAGGAGTGGAGCGGACACCTTCCTTCAAGGTGTCACAATGTTCAGTAACTCCTGAGAGAAAACTATCTGAGAAGGGAAATATTTATTTGGATTAGGAGTGAATGTATGACCAAAAAAAAAAGAAAAAGAAAAAGAATTATCGATGTTCTACTGCAGTTCTGGCTTCCCAACAAGTACTTAATCTCTTTCCCAGACAGGGTTTAAATGATCTTTGTCTCTTTCAAAAAATGCAAGTGTTACTCTCTTTTTTCTCATTTCCTCCTACAAAATCTGAAGTTTAAGACTAAATGCTGTGACTCTGGTAGTTCAGCAGAACTTTGATTTTCCCCATGCGAGTTCCGTTTGTGGCCAGCAAGCCAGCAAAAGATTTTCCTGTAAGCATTCAACCAGGGAGAAACATACTGTCATTTTTTGCTCTCATAGTAACTTTCATCCAACACCAACAATTTACAGTAGTAAGCTGGCAATATTATCCGCATCTTCATCATTAAAGACAGAGATTAATTGTCTGGTCCAAACTCTCATTAAAGATTAAAATGTATCCCTATGCGATATCTCTTCAACAGAGCTAAGCCAGATGGACTTTCCCTGGGGTCCTTAAATTGAGGGATGAATGATCATATTTTACCTTTGCAATATCAGAGCATGGTCAATTAATAGAGTTGTTTGCAGTGCTCTATTATTTCCTCTCCAGTTTACGAAAAAAGAGATTCGGGAACTACAGAGCAGTTGGCCAGCTCAACAAAGTCATTCCACAGGATTTTTTGGTGCCTATTGGTCTGCTTCCACTCTCAGTTCTTTTAGAAATATTTGGGCAAGTGTAATAGGTTCATGCTGCTAATGGGTCCGTTCTGGTTTACTCATTGTTACTGCGTCTCTGAAAGATTGATCTTCTTTGTCATATTTGCAACTACAGTGCAGCCTAAGTTCTTTCTGAGGTCTGTAATTAAGCATCTTTTTTTATCGGAGAACCAAAAAAAACCCTTGCTCATCTCTTGTTTGGGGAAATGTGGGATTGCCCTCTATATTTATAGACTTCCAGATGAGTTACCAGACTGAAAAGAAAATATTTTGCTCTTGGAAGGACCATACGCTGTGGGCTTACCATCTTACAACATAAGCATTCATTATACCATAGTGGCTTTGGAGGTGAAATTTAATTCAGCAACTTTATGAGACTTAATAAAACTGATTGGCGGTGGACCCCTATTACTGTGCTATGAATAGGGCAAGGCTCAAGTCTGGAAAAGGATATGGGCAAATTCACAGAATCACAGAATAGTCAGGGTTGGAAGGGACCTCTGGAGATCATGTAGTCCAACCCCCCCGCCAGAGCAGGGTCACCTACAACGGGTTGCACAGGACAGCGTCCAGGTGGGTTTTGAATGTCTCCAGAGTGGGAGACTCCACAACCTCTCTGGGCAGCCTGGGCAGCTCCACCACCCTCAAAGTAAAGAAGTTCCTCCTCATGTTAAGATGGAACTTCCTATGTTCAAGGTAACCCAGTACAGGAGTAAGAGCCTATCAACCTGTCCTTGCTCCTGCAGATGCCTCAAATCTTTAGCTATGTTGCTGACAGCTATATTCTCTAGGATCCTTAAGTACCTGAGTACTTCATCACAGCTTAGCAGCTCAGCACTTATCACCTGCTTAAACACAGTGACATCCACAAACTACGTATTTTCCGGTTGGTCCAGACTGGAAAATGGATTCTTAGCACAAAGTGGGGATAGAGGAAACAGGGACATATTATTTACCTCCTTGCAGTGTGGTGAAGGCACTCACCCTAGCAGTGGCAAATACAGGTTCAGTTTCCTCTCCTGCCTGCAGAAGTTCAAATGCATGTTTTCTCACCTTCATGGAGACTACCCTGCTCTTGAATCTTGCCTAAAAAAAGAGCCTCCTGGAGCAAGGACTGGCCCCCACATGTCCCCATGCTAGGAGAAAGTAAAATTTAACAAATGTCGTATTTGGTTCTGAAGAATTACCGGTTTTAAGAGGAGGGAGTGGAGATTCAGAAAAAAGGAATTTTTGCTTGTGATCTCCACCATCCCAAGTCCTTGTCTTGAGGATACTGTGCTAAAGGGGAGTAGGTAGGAAGGAAGAACCCCAAATGCATCCATCTCTGTGAGCATCAGTTGGAAATCAGCTCTTTCTTGCAGTGTGCACGCATACAAGTCCTATGAGGGCGGGGAAGTGATGCCATTACATCATACAGCCAGTGTCAGGATTTCATATGGCATAACCTACACTGAACTCTGTGCTCAGCCCGCCAGCTCTTCTGGCTTTTATTTGGAAATGCAGGGAACTCTGCACCTCATCTCCGTCTCTGGACTCCACCCCAAGGACCAGGCACCTCAGAATCCAGCAGCAGGGTTCATAAATCACCTCCAGCCCTAAATCCTTACTCTATCTCTAGCAGAACATGCAGCATTTAAATCAGCACCCAAGTTCATGCCTGTGAGGGGTTTTGGCGTGCAGGAATCACACCAGAAGAGAAACCAAACCTGGGGCTCAGCCCGAGCGCCTCCAAGAACTTGGCTGTCCTTTATGTTTCCCTCCCCTGCTCCTAGTGCCTGATTCTCCTCTCGGATAACTAATTCTGCTTCCCCAGCTGCCCAGGGAGGATTTAACAAGCTGAACCTGGAGCAGCTGCCGGCAGGGTCTGAACCTGTGCTAAGAATATGGGTCAGCAGAAAAGCATGATTACACGAATGCTATTTAAGGCGTTTCACTGAAATATAAAGGCCATGGAAGAAAGGCAAGGAATCCGCCAGGTCAAGCCGGGAGCTATCTGTCCATCCATGGAATAAAAAAAATCTGTTAGTGTTCGCAGCCGGTGTCAGTAGCCGAAAGGTGAGATGCCAGGTTGGAGCGGCGTGTGTGGCCTGGTCCTGTGTGGGTCTGAGCACTTCCCAGGAGGTGATGAGAGCTGTCAGCACCCATGAGCTCCTGCAGCGCTTCGCAGGTTTGGGTGTAGGGTGCCTGGTGCCGTAAACTCCCACTGATGGCAGCTGCAATTGAGGAACTGTGAAGCGTAGGACTGACTGTGCCACACATCCACCCCCTCATTTCGGCACTACCCACCAGGCACCCTGCACCCAAACCTGCGGAGTGCTGGGGGATCGCAGGCAGGATCTCCAGGATCGGGCCCGGCATCAGCTGGCTGCTTCTCCCTCTGCCTGCCTTTGCCTTCGTGGCTGACGGCCTTTCAGAACAACAAATGCCACTAATTTTGTACTAATTTCTTACGGGGACCCTGCCAAGGTCAACAGGCCTAAAATTTCACACACGTGTGCTACCCTAAAAACATTTAATTTGGTGTTGGTTCTTTTTTTCACGTCTCTGTTATTAAGGGGGGAAAAATACCACTTTCCAAAAGGAGGGATGTAGCCGTATTAAAATCCCAGCTGGGTAAACTGCTCACAACAGATTCAGCAGATGCGGGCATGCTGATGGCAGGGTTTTGCATGCCAGCTGTGCCCTCTCTTGCCTCTCCGTGTCAGCTCTGTCACTGATAGCTGGCAAGGGACGCGGGCCGTTAGGATCCTGCGTGCCGAGTTCGAGAGACTCATCTCCAGGCGAGTTTCCGCTGGCTTGCATTGGATCCCAGGGAGGAGAGGACGTCCGTACTAAGGAGGTTTGTCAGCAGCATAACCCTGCTAACAGCAAACCCCGTGTGCTGAGTTAACTCTTTGGCACCAAGCTGATGAGCTGGGGTTTTTATCCTCCTGCAGCCTCGATCTTGCTACATCCTTCAGCCCGAAGGGGGATTCTTTCTCCTGCTGCCTCAGCACACACTTAGAAAAGCCCAGCCGGTTGAAGGAGGATCAAATTTTGGTCTTGTCAACCTTGAAAATGTTCCTTTAGCTTCTCACCACCCACATGTGCTGCATGTATTCATACACATATGCAAATAAGCAAATATAGTCATATGCGAGTGCATACACAGAGGAAGACATACACTTGCACCTACATGGGTTTTGCGTAGTAAGCATAACATAAAAGTATAAAGGACCAGAAGGATGTATGAAACAAGAAAGTCTCTCGGATCAGTGCAGGAGGTTTAAGCCCACTAGTCTGCTTTTTGTCATCTTAATTCTCCAAATCTTGTCAGAAACTGCGCTGCCATCTTCATCCCTTTTTTTTTTTTTTTTTCCAAAAAAGTCCTGTGGTTACCTGTGGGATGGACAGATAATTACAAATATTGACTGACTTTAAGGCAGAGAGCAATAAAACATTGCCTAGGGGATAAAAAAACCTGCTCCTCAAGTTGTCATATGTTGCCTGAAGGCAAAGAGCCAGCAGAAAATAAACAATCAAAAGGAACTATTTTTATCCAAAGACAATTTCATTTCCCGCTCTTATCCTCAGAGACAGTCACTGTTCGTTGTTATTACCTGTAGGTCTGGTGTGCCCAAAGGCCCAGTCAGATCAGGGATACACTGTGCAAGGCACTGTACAAAATATAGTAATGCTGCTGATTTTCTTTCTCCAAAGATTACCTCCTAGAGCAGACTCCAGGGACGAGGGCAAACCACGAGGTCTTATCCGCTGCCAGGAACATCTCGTGAGGAGGAGAGGAGTAGCTGCATTTATCGAATGCTGTCCTCTCACTCCTCTCCCATGTGCATGAAGAGTCTCTGAGGCTGCAGGTTTCCCTGAGGAAGAGGGGGTCAGAGTTTTTGGATCAGTCTCGGAAGGGGCAGCTCCATTGTTCCCACCGCCACGGCTCTGTGCTCCGACTCCAGGGTGAAGAGCACGAGGGGAGCTGATGAGATGGCAGAGAAAACATGTCTTCAGTCATCAGCGGCTCTTTCTGTTCCCGGTTCTGGTCTCTCCAGACAGCTGATACTTCGCAGTCCCAGAGAGCTGGTATTTCTTAGCAGCATCTTCTTGCTGCTGGCACCTGCACTTTATGTTCTGAGTCAGACATCCATGCTATATTGGCACACACAGTACCATTCTCTATGGCCAATAAAAATGTGTTTGTGCCTGTGTTCTTGGAAATGAGTCCCCATCTCTCCTCAACAGCATTTATCTTCTGAGTTAGTGTTCAGATGGGAGGTAATTAGGTCCTACCAGGGGTCTGGATTTACCGCTAGCTCTGAAACCGAACACATGCATGACACATAACTCACGTTCTCCATTCCCGAAAGCTGTCTCCAGCATTTACCTCTTTGGTCCTGGCTCTCTCCCCTTGGAGAAGGTACCACCCGCCTTTGTGTCGCAGCTGCAGTTAAGGCACCTGGGAGAGCGAGTCAGGAGGATGTTGGCATAGACCTAACACATGTTGTTAGCACAACACACAAACATATGCCTCAGGCTACTTCACTGCCATCTCTAATGCAAGCAGTGAAGTCTTTTATAACTGAAACATCATGCTCCTTCCCTTAGCCAGACAGAGAGAGCGAGGGTGCATTAGCAGGGTTTGCTCTTTCATCTCCATGTACAGATTAAACAGGGACCCCACCATATGCCTGTGATCCCGCGCATGGTCTCGGGGATCAGAAAAATGAAAATATTACGGTAAACATTCAGTAGTGTAAACCATACTACTGAGATATCAATGGGTGCCCGCAGTGAGCTCCCAGATATCTCAGTGGTGAGTTTAAATAGCCTAAGTGCTTGATAGATAGAGATCACCGTCCAGCCAGCTAAACAATTAAAGCCAAATGCAGAGTTATTACTGTGAGCATGTGAGAACATTATCAGGAGTACTGGATATAAAAGAACACTCTGGTGCACTTTAATTCCTCTTACGCTCGTGGTACGTGCCTGTCTTAACTCCCACAATAAATTCTCATCAGTTCGTGCTCAATAGGCTGTGCTGCCCCAATGATGCACATTAACATTTTTAACCTTTCTGATTCTGCTTTTGTAATTAACCCAAGATTTTGAAGCCTCATTTGCCGATTCCGTGTCGTATGTTGATGAAGTAAATCTAAGGGCTTCCAATATGAATCTGCAGAACATGGCAACCAGAACAAACAACATTTCAGTTCTTGGTACAGGGGCATTCTCTTTAATTACCACAATATATAATTATAGATATTTACATACATATTTGTATACATTTATGCACACACACATATTTAAACATACACGTGTAAATTTCTTACAGCGAATGCTGAGGGATAGATAGACATATACTTGGCATATACAGAACCTACAATCCTAAGAAACCCAACAGGGATATTAATTTCCTTGCTAGGGGAGACAGCTTATCAAGACCTATATTTTTTGAAGTACAGAAACTCCTGGTCAGATAACAAGCCCATAATCTCCCTCTTTCCCCACCGAAAGAGCAATGCTAAAGCTCTGACAAATACACAATAGCAGAAAAATTTGAAGTTAAAACTTCTGTTCTCTGACTGTGTGCAATATATCCTACTTTAACCTAAAGATTGCTACAATATCTAGACATGACTAACAGAATTAAGGTCAGAATGGAAGACGAATCTCAGAGGATTTTTGTACTGGGCTTAAGACGAAGAACATTACTGACTTTTCAAAAGGAGAACTAGTGGGGAAAGGTATTTCTATGTAGATGTCAAAGACAAAGAGGTTCCCTTGCTTCATAGCTCCATGCATACCTGCACAGACATGCTCTCACACATACAGACAGACACACACAAAAGTGCTTACATGCTGCTAACAGAGAACATATATCTGTAATTTTTAGCCTATTGTATTTATATCTGTTTTTTTTTTTTACTGTGCATGTGTTGAAAATTTGTTGGCCTATTTTTTAGCCTGTTGTATTTGTATCTGTATTTTTAGTGCTATTGTGCATGCATTGAAAATGTGTTCTTAATAGTCATTCACAGAGTTCTTTACCCCAATTCTTTCATTCAAAGAACTTCACCTACTTCTGAAATTTTTCCTGTGAGGATGTGAGTTTCTATCACTAAGTTATTACTTGCATGAAATATTCCAGTGTTATCCTTTAGTGTTCAGTTTGATGTTGGAATATTTAAGAACAAGGCAGGCTGATAAAGGATTGACTCTCTGTACCCTAAATCTATCAGGGAGTTCTCATGGGAGCAGTACTGCCCCATACATTTTGAAATGTAGCATTTCTTATTCATTTCAATCATTTCACCTTTCACCAGTTGATAACGATGCTTAATTATCACATTCAAACCATTACCCATCTAACCAAGAATGAAAGCAAACATCCTGGGCCACTTTGTTTAAATGTGGGAAAGTGGCCACATTTCAAGAATTAAGAGAAAGTCTCATTTGACTGACTGTTCAGCTGGTACAGTGTTGATGAATTGCATGACTAGTGCTGAAATAAATAATCCTCTAGAATCTCCATCTTGCTAAAAATGCAAATATCTTGATGCTTTTTTAATACTGCAATGAAACGGAAAGTTTCCCCTGGAATGTGTTGATTGAGAAATATTAAAGGTTAACCTTCCCCATGCTGCAGAAGGTCAAATGTACCCCCTTCCTGGGAATTAGCGCTCTGGTAATTCAAGCTACAACAAAACATATGCCTTTGCCTCGCTTCTCCCCCAACCCTGGCTCTTCTTAGGGTTTCCTGCAGGACTCCCATCTGTTAGACCAGTCATTTTCCTGGTGTGTATATAGCAAGAGCTATAATTATCTAGGTATAGATATGTAAAAGATAGATGATACACATAAATGATACAGATACGTATATTCATACACACGTACTTACACATTTGTAATTCTCGGCTCTTTGAAGCCTCTGACAGAATTACCACTGATTTCAGCAGAGCCCAGGTGTGTGAGTTTTATTTGCAGGTGCAATTGAGTAGTGCGTTAACAGTAACATCGATCTGAAATTTTCTAACAGAACATTTTCCTGTTAGAAAATGCCAGTTTGTCCAAAGGGAAATATTTCATGAAAATGTACTAATTACGATGACATTTCTTTTGCAGACAGAAATAAAAAAAGCATATTGATTGGGTCAAGATGTCATCCATTTTTGACATTTTTGGAATGGAACATACTTATACTTTTTCCAAACTACTTTGCATTTAGAAAAGTTTGTGTAATGTTTGATACATTTTTTATTAATTAAAATAGCAGAAGGAACTATTGCGAGTTTATAAAAATAAAACTCCTTAGTCAACATTTTTTTTTTGTGGAGAACTCTTTTTGAGAGAAATTTGAGAGAGTTTTTTAAATTTTGCTGCAGCTTAAGAGATGTTTCTCTTTTTTTAATAGTGCAATTCTTAGTGAAGCCCTGTCCCGAAGAAACTAGTTCAATCACAACCACATCTTACGTGGATTTTCCACGGGAGCAGGCTTGAAACATCTTCTGAAATGGAAAGCTGAAGAGAGCGCCATGGTCATGTTTTCATGAGTCCTGCCCAGGGCACTGTAGAGACACCCCGGAATTACTCTCTACGCAGCATCTGGGTCCTCTGGGAGCTCTCTCCATAGGACCACTGACACTAACGGGAGCTGGCTTAGGATCTCACAACTAAACATATTGGCTCAGAGTTCCTCTCCACCTGTATCTTACAAAACCTTCAGCCTATTTTCAGTGTTTAGCCAATACCAATATCATATCAACAAGGGAGAAAGAAACTACTTGGAGTGCTGTTTT
Source organism: Ibidorhyncha struthersii (assembly GCA_013398815.1). Taxonomy (NCBI): domain Eukaryota; kingdom Metazoa; phylum Chordata; class Aves; order Charadriiformes; family Charadriidae; genus Ibidorhyncha; species Ibidorhyncha struthersii. Next base: position 1,032,666 of record VZSZ01002336.1, on the reverse strand, counting down.
TCAAATGGCATAATATAGCAATGGTCTTCTTTTCTGAGACACTTGCCAGTAAGAGGCTATTAGATTTTTTTCCTTTATCCTTTAGAAACCATGTGAATAGATTTATTAAATCTCATTTGCTGTTGAATGTGCTACATGGCACTTTCTAAGTGGGTTGCATTCGGTGCTGAGTAGAACAACAGTATGTCACGAACCTCTCATTAATTTAATTTTGATATCTATAGTTGGCATTTCAAGTCAATGAAAGACTTGAAATACTATTCACAATAAAATGGTATTGTTTTACTTCATTTTGAAACATTTTTGCAGTGAAAAAAATGACCATATTTGAGTCCTCAATCTGCCATTACAGATAGACAATTTTATTGTCAGGTTGATAGTTATGGGATTATGTCTTTTCTGGAAATGTTGAAAAACCTGTCACATTGTAGATAAATTTCATTCTCACTAGCAGTGGAAATTCCAAAATACACTTCAGGTGATGCTATTATGAACATCAGAATCAATCCAGTAGTTCAGAAGGAGGCAGGATAAGGGAAAAAGATTTAAAAAAAGAGCACTGCTCACATATGGAAATGAAAACAGTCACTGATGACTCCACAAAGAGACAGCTCAAATTATCCTCACAATTATCAGGTAGAAGACTGCAAATTATACTCCCAGTTCACAAAGAAAAAGCAATCTAGAGGAGGAGTGCTGATTTACATAATCAATATAATACAAATTCAGGGAGGCCACTTTTCAGCACACACAAAAAAAGAAAGCAGAGCAGGAGATGGGATTTGCAGTAGGCAGATAATGGAAGAAGAACCCTGCCGAGAGAAAACTGAGATAAAAGAGAAAGGACTTTAGAGAGAGGAGGCAGGACAGCACCACCTTGCCTGTGTGCCAGCCCAAGTGCCGACTCTAAGAAAGCTGCAGTGGGGGAGATGATTTCAGGCATCTTTTAAGTTTCATAGTGTCATCTGAAATGGAGAGTAAGCCCTCGGACTGGCTTCTTGCAGTCTAAAATGTTCTTTGCTGGAAGTCATAAGAGTCTGATGCTTAATGATCACAATTACAATATTCCAAGTGCCTTTGAGCTGTGATGATCCAATGAATCAAACCTCTTTGTTCCCCACCCTACCTCTTTTTTACAGTGTATAGGCACCAGGAGATGGGTTAACAGCTCAAGAAGTTGAGCTCTCAAATTGAGAAGTATGCCACAAACTCAAGCACCCTGAAAGAGTCCTTCCCCTGAGCATCAGAGAGACCTGAAGGGGTAAATGGCTCATAGTTATTCTCATATGGATACGTCTACCTGTAACATTTTGCTGCTGGGGAGAAGCTGAGCATTTCCAGATGTCACTGCAGCCAACACCTGTTTTGCAGATGTGACCTAAAAAGTTGATGAAAGCATTCATTTGGGCTTGTAGCTGAAACTGCAAAACCTGTAAATGAGCACAGACTCATTGAATATGGGTCCCAATCACACTTGGCTTGATCCAAAGGCAGGAGGTGATTCCCACGGGATTGTGAGCATTGATTACCAGGGACTTGGTCCTGCAAGATAGACTTTGGACTCTGTCCACAGTCTAAAAAGGGCTCGGACACATTTTTAGCTTTACGCATGTTTCCATGGGTCCATGGAGTCACTGGGACACAGTTAGCTCAAAGCTGGGACCAGACCAGATGAACTTCTGGAAAGCAGTAGTGATGACAAAGGGTGCGTTAGAGTGGAGTACGAGCCCTGGGGCTCATCACTTTATTGCCACGTGTGGCTGGCCAGGCTTTCGCCAGGTCTTGCAGGACACAAGCTGCAACGAGTGCCAGTGCGTGTGTGTGGGGATAGATGACTGCAGGCGCAGCACGGAAATGCAAGTGGCTGAGCATGGGTCATCCTGCTCTGCACAGCCGTGAGGACATAATTCTTGTTAGGCTTCTTCCTTTGCTCAAAAGCAGCTGAAATGCAGTGCTGCAGCCAACAGACTGGGCTGTGAGAACTTATTTTGGTGCTGTGGCAGAAACTCCCTCCTGCTTCCATTGGCAAAACTCCCTCTGACTCCCGTCAGGGGGTCCCAGCCCAAGCGCGGGGCGCCACATCCTCCAAGTTGCTGAAATGGGATGGAGGCAGGCCGAAATGAGCCACCAGAATGCTGACCGCAGCTCTCTGCTGCTCCAGACCATGGCGAATAATGTGATGTTCACAACCTTGGAAGGAAACTAAAAATAAATTTACAGGGAAATAATACATTCTTTCTAATCTGAGTCAAACCTAAAAATTAAAGAGCTATAATTATCAAACCTAATTTAATTAAAACTAGCTACTCACCATCTGGTGTTATTTGTATAAATTTGGAAATCTACTATTTCATATTAAATTCCTCCATTTAACAAATTATGTTAGAGAATGTATTTCTCCACTGTAATCATTATGTAATTGATCATTTTACAAATTATATTTCCTTCTACTTGATAGAAATATATTTTGTATAATAACAGGGCAGATGATCAGCCACTTTTTTCATCAAAACTGGATTTAAAATTAAGACTTGCAACATCAATAAAAAATAATTCACTGAAGTAGAAAAATGTATGATGAGGCAAGATTTTTTTATTTCTCAGCTTGGTCATTGAGAGTATAAATGAGAACTCCATGGGATTTTTTCTGCAGATGTAAGTGTATATGCAGATATATACTACTATATATATGTCTATTATGTGTAGAGACAGATTCTATAATAGCTAGTGAAGGACAAGAGTTTGATTTGAAGAACATTGTGTACTTTCCTGATTCAGTGTGGAAATGTACAGTTGTAGACATTTAAAAAGGTATTGTCAAAAATATATTTCTGTTTCTCTCCAAAGACATGTAATGATCTTTTATACAGTGATATGTAAAACTGGTGCTAAAATAATGAAGAGAACATCATGACAAGACTGCAAATTGATTAACACAAAAATATGAATGTTTGATACAACTACCATGGGAGTCATGGGTTTCTCTTCTGTAATTTTTGACATGTAGGTGTTTCTGTAAGAAAGTAAGAGTGATGTATAAGTATCATAAAAAAAAATTTCCATTGCAACAGGCGCAATTGGGTGTGTTCACAGGGAGATGCACACAGTGGGCATCCATCGGAGGCTAAATGGTGGAGAGGAGTCACAGCAAAGGGTTCAGACAGCAGAATGGGTGCAGTTTACTGCCTAAATCAGATTTGGAGACATGGAGTTGATCCCAACTTGCCTGCTGATCCGCTGTATGAATTTGAGTTAATCTCTTCACTTGTTCCCAATCAATGCAGATTGTAAGCACTTCTGGGCAGCGGATGGTTCTCCAGTTGCACTTGCTCAGCACTTGGGTCAAGAGACAGGAGCTCTTAGTGGCAGCCTCAAGGCAGCAATGTAAAAAAATAAGTAACGGTGAAACACAAAAGACCAAATGCATTGTTCAGACTGGATAGCGAGAGAAAGGAAAGGGAGCAATGGAAAGAAAGTGGAGAAAAAAAGAATCCTCCCTAAATCCTAAAAAGACACATTTTTTCAAAAATACGTTTCCACCCACGGTTTTGGCATGCCATCACCTGTGGCTGCAAAAACATGAGTTAGCCTGTAAGTCACCTGTTTGCAATTCCCTAAAAATAAATGCAGGGAATTCCCTAAAAATGAACGCAGGGACACTCCTAAGCCATCCACAGTGACCGGAGACTTTCCTCAGAGTGAAGCATTCCTAAGTAACAGCAGCATTCAGGAACGATAAGGGAAAGAACGCTCATGTTTAGCTTGCTTGATATACAGTTAGTTAGCTTCTACGTGGGATTCTTGGCTGGTCTAAGCTTCCTGGGGCTCCCCAGCAAGCAAGATGCTCCCACTGTTCTTTCCCTTATGCAGCACCCAGGCTTTTCCCTCGCCAGCCGGGGCTCTGCCCTGCAGCTCCCTGGTTGCAGTGGGCCACTCCGTTCTACAGTAGCTCCGTTTCACTGACAAACAGCTTGCAAAGCTTCACCCCCTTTTTTACTCATATGGTATTTATAGATTAGCCCGCAGCAGCATCCAGTCCGTCACGTTTGGTACTTTGCTATTTAACAAGCAAACGAATCCAGCACGGATGAGTTTTGTTGTTCGGTTGCTGTTGGACTGACTCTGCCCCGACGGGAGCCGAAAACCGCTGATGCTTTTCGAGTACGAGCCACTTCGCAGCACCAGGGGCCGAGCAGAGGAGCACGAAGGATCCCAAACACAAGATGCTCAGATGTACGCAGAGAATGCAAGATGACAAACTGCTAGGTTTGGTTAAATTGGGACTGTTAATTATAGCAGTTTAAATTGGGTTCTGACTCAGATTTTGAATTCATAGTGGCAAGATGACAGCCTGGAGAAGGTGTTTGCAAATGGCTGACTCAGAGGATGATGATCAGCACGACGGTGCCTTCTGCCTCTGCTAGTACTATGTGTTTATAGGAGCGATGTTATAAGGTGACAGTTGCCAGTTCAGCTCCACCCCTTGATCTGTTCACTGGAGATTATGAAGCCTGGAAAGACAAAGTAAGCAAATGGAGGAAGGAGCATATTAATTGGGTGAGTACAAAATGGCAATCCGCCATCTCTCTTAGTGTTCTGTCCTCTTCTTTCCACATGTAATGCTCGTTTTCCAGATTTTTCTGTAGGCATCCAGCTGCTTCTGACTTGTGTTGATGAAATGGCTTCTGAGTGAAGAACGAGTACTTCATAAATCCTCTCTGTGAGCCAGAGCCGCAGAATTGCCATCCGGTTCTCCAAATTCTGAGGCTGTGGACGGGGGAGGCCAGATCTCCCGGTCCCCACTTGGAGCCCCCAGGAGCCCAGTGCCCTTGGTGGGGCTGCAGGAGCCCGGGGGTCCTGGGACCTTTCCAGCAGCCGAGGTTTCTGGAGCCAGGGAGCATGGTGCCACTCCACAGGGGCTGCCAAAGGGATGGACACTGCGGGGAAGAGCTGCCTGATAGGAGGATTGCAAAGCCTGCCTTAATTTCTGCCCAAATTCCATAAAAATTGGACATTGACCATGGGAATACCAGCTGCTGACAGATCTCCAGTGTTGTCTCTCCTCTCCCAAAAGTGCTTTTGCTTTTTTCCACCAGTTGTTCTTGAAGTGCTTTCATTTATGCTTTCATGCAAAATGATAACGTCCAAAATTTCCTTCCCCATGTAGCCACGGTACAGATTAGCTCAACTGTTCCAACGGTTGCTGAAATTCATTTGCAAATGTTGTAGGTGACTAAGTTTCGTAACTGTAATTTGTGAGTTACAAGCAGCGGTCAAAAAAATCTAATGCCATATGAATAATGTAGCTAACTCTTGCTTTGATCTTAGAAATCCTTATACCTGTGCTTGGCTGAGTGCAGGCAGGCAGCCACCGAACGGCGAGCGGGGAGGATTTGTTACAAACTGCTTGTGGCTAAGCCAGAAGCCAAGAAGTACATACTCTAACATCACTTCTCACTTGCTCGTAGAAATAATGTATAGCTCCTGAAATTATTGTTTTCAAATCTCTAACTCTGCTCTACTAATTACTGGAATTGAGAGACTAATATATTCAATGAATTAGTGCTTTTCTTCCATTGAATAGCTGAGAACAGATTGTGATTCCCCGGTCTATTTGTTATTCAAATGAATTCAACAGATACCTTTTCTAATCTTTAACTCTGTGGATTGAAAGCAAATATCCACAGTACGTAGCTGTTGGTGCTCTGATAAATCATATGCATCATTTCTGTTTCCTGACAGGAACACTGTGCAGACACCTAGGCTGAATCCTTGTTTATGCAAACGTACAACTGGGTTTTCACTAGAACTTACACACGTGGTCTTAAAAACTGTTTCCTTGTGCTATTTTTTTTTTTTTGGTTACCGAAGGTCTGTTTCCCAAACTGTCACAGAAAATGAACACAAAAGGAATTTAAGTGGGGCCAAGGCAAACTTATTTACTTTTTTTTTGTTCCTCACAGAATATCTATGGGCAGACTGTGACTGAGGCCCTGATGCAGAAAGGTGATTTATGACAGGCTTAGCTTTGAATGTGCTGCCCTGCTCCCGTTGAATCCAGTGTGACTGTGCAAGCAAAAAATGAAGTATGAGCATTGTCTTGGGAAGATCAGGGCCTAAGCTAAGATTATCTGAAAACTTTCTGAATTATTCAGCTCTAATAATCACTGTTTGGACACTACTCCTGAAAGAACTAAGTCTGCCATCACTGCTTCCCTGTCCTCTAGCCAACCTGAACCATGCAATATTGACACTGTTCTCCTGTGCAAATAAAACAACAAAGATAACAGTGAGCATCCACAAATGTATGCACTCTGTAAGGGAACATGCCCGAGAGGGACAAACCCTGGACAAAGGAACAGTCATTGTGGATTTCCTGGACGTGGCCAGTGGTATTTTTCACAATGTAACTTATTTCACCAACAAATTCTTCTTTTTGTTATTTCAGAATAGATTTTATACTTTTTTGGAAGTGAGCGTGAACATTTCTCAGGGGCTCCCAGCAGGTTTTCACAGACCTTTGACTGCGTGTAGCTGAGAGGAGGAGGATGGCAGAGGCATGCCTATCTGAGATCATGTCATGATCATATTTATTAATCCACAGCAGAATTCCTGCAGGTGACATGAGGGAGCCTGACCACTGGCAAACAGAAGAAACTCACCTTCACGTGTTAACCGAACTGTAATTATAATTTCTGCAGCAACAACACAGTTTCCTGGAAACCCTTCTTGTGTTGGGAGGACTCTTCCTGGTGGCTTTTGTGCCACTGCTTTCCAGTCTGGGAGGCCATCAGGCCATCCAGTCACGCAAACAGTGCACTGCTTTCAGGTTTGTGTGCCTGCTCTATGGAGAAGCTGTATAGATCCATTGCACAAACTCAGTCCAATTCTCAGTCCCCGCTGTGAAATAGATGTTCTGAAGGTGGGGAGACACCCTCTAGGAAAAGCATAAAATCGTAGTGGAGAGTCTTCCTGCAGCTACAAAGTTATGCTTAGCCATATGAGAAATGTTCTAACCTACATTTGTGCCTGGAACAACTCTGTCAGTGGAAGGAACGAGGCATAGTTACCGTGATTTACAGTTTTTGATGTTCTCCAGTGTAGAGATGTAGTGATGGATTTACCAGTCACGGAGAAGGCCAGGAGAGAAGAGAGGACAAGACAGAGCGTTACAATCCCCAGTTCAGCCTGCAGTCTGGATGAGCAGCTCTGTTACTGTCTATGGCCCCCTTTTTTTCTCCTACACGTACTATCCATCCAGCTATGATATATCCCAGTGGTGTGTTACGCTATATCACCTTTGCCTTTCCCCTCGCTTCTCTGAGCTGTGCATTTGTGGTTACATCTGCACCACAGAAGACACTCATAGGATATTTAAACCAGGGATAGCCAAGCCCTTCCTTGGGGAAGCTACAATGAACATCGCCAAACTCCAACCCCAAATGCTGCCACCACACTCAGTAATCTGAACAGCCCTGGGTCCCTGTGCTGAGCACCAGCAGGGCTGCTCCTGCCCAAACCCTTACTGCAGTGGAGAGGGTCAACATGAGAGAAACCAGCTTCTGACCCCTCACTGGGGTGAGATGGTGCAGTGGATGGAGGAGGCTGGGTGGCTCCGGGAGCTGAATGCTGCTCTGGAGAGTATAAAAAGGCAGGTGAGCAGAAGGCATATACCAAAAAAATAAAAAGGCAGGTGGGTGGGAGGCAAATGGGGAGTTGGTGGCAAGAAGGGCTGGCAGGTGCTGGGGATGGTGTGAGGATGCTGGAGGGCACATGCTCAGCTCTTTGTGCTTATTGCACCTTCTCAGGGCCGATGGCCTGCAGCAAAGCAGCCGTAAAAGCGGGCATTGTTTCAAAGCACTTACCCAGTCATGCTTAAAGGGTTTGTACATGTTTGCTAGAGGTTGGAAGCAAAAATGTGAGTAAAAACATAAGGCAAGCCCTCAGGGTAGATGTACTCTGTGAGACAGCGTAATCTGGTCCTGCTGCTTACCAGCTTTGCACCTGGTTAACTCTGGGTCAGAATGAAGCTATATAGTCAGAAATTATTATTCGTGACCCCAGACGAGAACGTAACCTTTCTATCTTTAGAATCCATTGAAATGGCAATACCCTGATTATTGAATATTTTTCCGCTGATTAGGAATGCAGGCTCTACAGGTCACTGGGAGTTCATACTATTCCCTTGGCATAAGCAGATGTCTTCAAGATAAACCTGTACTAAACACATCAACAGCTCTGCACTATCTTGCATGCACTCAAAAAAAAAAAAAAAAAGAAAAAAAAAAAAGGGAGAGGTTGTCAAAGACTGAAGAGCCAGATGACTCCAGAAGCTAGATGCTAATTTATGAACATTAAGCAAATAATTGCCTTTCAGGTATTGTCTCCTGGATGCTACAGCACGTGGCTACCAATCTGTAAGCAGGCTTTACTGGTGAGGATCAAATCTTAAGCAAGGAAGATGTGCTGCACAGCCTGAAAGTCCTGTAGGGCTCTGCTGGCTTCGGGTGGGACCAACGTGGGCATCTGTACAGTGCTCCCAGCCTGGAGGGAGTGGGGAGCAGAACGCACAGGCACCTGGGTAACCATCGTCACAAGAGCCTGTGCAAACTTGCTGCGGCAACGTCTTTGTTTCTGTTTCTTCCTGCTCTCTCTTTTGCTCCTTTTTCTTGACTTTAGTATCCCCCCCACCCAGTCTTCCTGTTTGTCTTCTAGCTGCTACCCAAATTCTCCATTCCCCTTTACATGTCCTTCACCTTTCCTTGCCCACCTTAAGCAAACCCTCACATCTTCTCTAAACTTTATTCCTTCCTGCTCTGCTCTTTTCCTGATCTATTTTCCTATTTCTCAGTCAGATGTATGCCTTATTCCAGCTGCAGTTTATCCAGGATGCTCTTCTACTCATTGTTCTTGCTATAATTTTCTCTTCTATAGCAAAGGTCGCCCCCCCAAAGGCAACCACTCATGTTTCCTGGTGAAGTTACCTCCCTCTGCCCTCCCATCCATCTTCTCTGTACCAGCTGCTGGGATTCAGCTGGCAAGCATCATGCACTCATTGCAGCCCATGACCCTCCCCAAATACTTGCTCACAGGAGGAGAGAGTTGCTGGCATTGTGGTGCCACCGGAGAAGTGGGGTGATGGGCTCTATGTCTCTGAGCAGCTGTGATGGCTGTACCAGTGCAGAATTATGCCCTTACTTTCCCAATAAATGGCAAGTAGTTTATTTTGTTGGCCAAACAGGAGAGCTGAATCGTTTGCATCCTCATGGCTTATAAATCTTCATGTGACAGGTCACGACGGTGAAGGCATCTGCCATGCTTTCTCTTTGGGAAGCAACTGGCTGAGTTTCAACTGCTATAACACAGAGTGGTGTTTAACATGAAGATAGCCTATCTCGGAGCTGGCCATTCTCTGGAAAGATGTTATGCTGCCTAGCTACATCCAGCCAGCGCAACAAACACTGCAACCATACCCCTCGTACATTTTTATCCCGCAGGATACTAAAGCATTTGCAGCTGATACAGGTGCAGGACAGCATCAGCTATGCTTCAGGTGCTGAGCTGGGATTTTCTCCGCGCTGCTGCACACCCATTTTCACATGAAAAGAAGTGATAAATAACAACCCTTTATGTGTCTCTGCCTGGAGATTCATGGATGAATCCTCCCCAGATGTCTGTGACATGGACAAGTCTTAGATACACAGAAGGATACTTCAGAAGCCCCCAGAGGGCCAGGGATCTACCCAAAGTCAGTGTATGGTGGGCACTGTGCCTGTGAAGTGAGAAGAGAACTGACAAAATGTTGGAATTAACATTCTGCTTGAGCTGTAAAGAAGCCAGGGCTGTATCTTTGTGTGCCATAACAATGCTAATGCTCCTGATGGGGCCAGGGGAGCCAGCAGCAGCGGGGAGAGGACTGCAAGGAGCCACACGCTGCTGCCACAGTTGAGCTCAATCAGGTTTGTGGGGGCTGGTAACCCCAGGATGGACACAAATACTAGCCTTTCCCTTTCCTGTGTGGAAAAGCAGGCTCCTCTGTCACTGTGCCTCTTCCTCAGCCCAGCAGAAACATCTGCACACAGCTGGTGGGCAGATAGGAAGGGCAGCCAGGGACTTGCTGTGGTACACCTATTTTCCTTTTCATTAGCAGAAGCATCTTCTCCAGACCCTTCCTTATCACCTCGATTTCTTAGTACTGTTGCTTGCATGAGTGATAACCTTGTAGTACCAGCAGTGTTGAGGCATTGCTGTAAATAGGGTTATTTTTAACTCTGAGCCCTTTTTCTGTCTTCAGTAGGACAGTTTATGTATTGTTCAAAACAGGAAGGAAAAAACAAGACAGAAATCCTATTTCTCAGTAGCACCTGTGATGTCTGTTAAAAATGTGTGTGTTACTGAAGGGGAAACATCTTCTCATCTGCCATGTAAAAGAAATTAAGAGATAACATCCGCTGAGAAATATGACCCACGCACTGAACAGCTCTTGTTCCATATCCTCAGATATTTACAGGATACTATGTAGTGGCAGGGCTTTTTCCAGATGTTATATCTATACATGCTATCTTTTTAAACATAAAGAAATATCTTTCCACAGAAGATGACTATGCCTCTCCTTCTTTAATGTTAACAAAGACGTATTTTGACTGGTGGAGTCCTTCAGGTGCAGAGAGACATCGTGAGGTGGGAAGGGACCCCTGGACACGTGATGGCCTCCTCGCAGGTGGTAGGCAGCTGTTAGGTGCCCCCAAAGTTGCCTCTTCTCCAGTTTGAACAAGCCCAGCTCTCTCAGCACCTCCTTATGGGCCAAGTGCCCTCAACGATCTTGCTGGCCCTCTGCTGAATTTGTTCCTATTTACTGGTGCCTTTACTGTGTGTCAGGGAGCTCAAAACTGGAAGCAGTGTCCTATGTGGTCTGATATGTAAAGGGGGATAATCCCTGGCCTCAGTCAACTGCCACTCCCGTAGCAGGGAGTCATCCACTGCTGTGACCTGCACCACATGGAAATATGTCTCGATATAAACAAGCACCGGGCAGTTTGATAGTGATGTCCCAGCGATTTGTTTGTTCCAGTTGGGCCTTCAATGGATTCCCACTTCTCGAGGCCTCTGTGTACTTTGGGGGAACACACAAATGTTTTTTTCCAGTGTCACATTGGTATTTTAAAGGCTGACATCACTGTCTGCTCTTCTTCTACCACAAAGGAAAACTGCATATAGAATTTCCCTCCTTTTCTCTTTCGTGCTTAAATAGCCTCTGGTATCACAGTACTAGAATAGGTTACAATATTTAATATAATTTACCTTTCATAGTGGTCCTATGAGACAGGAAACTAGTTTCGTTTTGAATTTATGAATATGTAAATGAGGTACAGAGAAACTAATTGACTTGCCCACAGAAAGGTTGTCACAGAATAGAAGCTTGAACCTGTACCTGCTCAGCTAACACGCTCTATGTTCTGGCTATTCTCTCCTGCTTCTATTTTGGTGTCCTGTTGCATTCGGGGAAGAGCTGACCTGTGTCACCGCACTCTGTTGAGATGCGCTGCAAGCTGCAATCTGATCCCACACACCTATGGAAGTGGGAAAGGGCTTGGGCTAATCCACCAGCTCATCAAAACTGAGAGCCCCAGGGGATGCTGAACTTTGGCATCTCCTTTTTTTTTTCCTTACGCTGCCTCAAAATGAGCTGATTTCTGATGCTGTAACATGAAAATACAAAGCATTGCAGAAAGTTAATTCTTCAAATGCTGAACAAGGAATACCAGTGGAAGAAACATGATCTTCCTTATATCTATTCTGCTTTTCTGTTTGGTTTTGGCAACGAACCTTCTCTGTCCCACTTTGGCTTGTTTCAGTGCACAAATCATATATGGATCTCTCCAGCCTCCACTCTCCATTTCATCGAAAAAATAGTGTATGAAAGGTCGGCAGGAGCCCTGGAGGGAAGTGACACAATCCCAGATGTTGTAGGATCTATGTCCCAGCTGCAGTGAACCTGCATGTGGCAGCTGCTTTTGTGCAGCCATCAACAATAGCAGCTGGAGGGGCTCTGCTGTTAATGGTTCATCCCCCGGGAAGGAACTAGTGTGAGGAAAAGCAGCAGGCACTACGTACAAGATATCACATTGTCACGCTTTACATTTCCTTTTGTTATAAAACAAGCGAGAAAGCAGGGAGAAAGAAAGCAAAATTAGACAAGTTCCCTTGCATCCCCCCTGCTCGGGAAGTACCATGAGATATTGCCCCCACAATTATGTTTTTCCCTTTCTGTCTGAGTCTGTGGGAGATCAAGTTATTTGCTATTGTTTGATCTATTCTAAATACCCTTCTTAAAGTGGTGAAAAGGAAATGTGGCCTATAAGCAAAATAAAAATGAAAAAAAAATCATGAGCTCTGGAGCCTGTCCAGTGAATGTGTATTCCTAGTGGGTTTTTTTCTCATCACCTGAGAAAAAGACATACATTAGGAGAAATAAAACAAAATAGAGGTTTATGTCCTCACTAAAGAAAAAGCAGTTTCTACGTTCATTGTCACTGTGTTTTGATATATGTTTAGTTGTATTATGTCCTAGGATCATCTAATTTCCATATAAAGTGTAGCTACTTTCAGTTTTACTATATAGTGTTCAGGGGAGACTTTGATTTGTGTGCCCTAGGGTACATCTGAGAAATGCATAATTTTCTTTAAGTCCCTTCTTGTCATGCACCGTCAGTAAATTCCTGTACAGATTACAACATGGATGTTTAGTCAGAGGTCTGCACTCCCACGGAGGAGAGTGGGAGGGAATAATAAATGTGTGGACCAAAGTGGGGAAAAAAAAGGGTAAAAGAAAAGAGAGGAAGAGAGAGAAAAATTCCATTAAGAAAGGTTACTGAATCAAAAAGTATTTATCAAAAGTAGACTGGTGAGAGTGGTTCTTGAATTTTTATGAATTTGTGGGGCACACAAGTCAGTCTGTTTTGGACTGTAATTTCAGGTAATAGCAGAACTGGGACCACTGGGGCATACTGGCGCACCGTGTCACTGTTTCTAATCTCCATTGCTCTGGAACACCAGTTACGCATCAATTCAATTAATCACCAGTGATAACAAAAGTTGTTTTTTTCCCACTTTAGAAATGGTGCTTTTTTTTTTTTTGTCCCGAACTTTATCAGACGCAGTTTCTTTTTCCCTTGCGAAGAAAATCTTATGAAGTTCATTTATACAGAGAGCATAAATCCTATCTCCTACTGTTTTGCCCTGTAACCTAACATGAAATATGGCTTATAGCTCCACTAATTCTCAACATTTAGTGCGGGCTGATGAAAGTAGTTCATCACTCACAGGGATACACCACGCTTAGAGCAGCACACACGGACCAGGAGGCACACACGTGTCAGAGCAGGGAAGGTACCTGCAGCAGCATCGTGGTGTGACACATACAGTCTCAGATATACCATGGCACCCAGTTGTCTTAATACTGCTCGTTAGGGATACATAGCATTAAAAAATGAGTACTTCCCATTGTACAGCAAAAACCTCTCTCTTGTCACTCTCCCCCCTCCACAGATTTATCTCCTTCTGTTAATGACTCCCTTTTTTCAATTTGTGTCTCTCCCTGGCAGATAATACTTTGTCTCCCTGTTCCCCTGGCTTGGTGTGCCTCTCGCCTTGTTTGCTGCTCATTATTTGCACTCCGGCAGGATGTAGATACAAGAACTTGCCCATAATCAGTTCAATAATTCCACTTCAAATCCAGCCGTTCTGCTGCCACATATAATCCTGACAACTCATTATCCACCAGCCCGGGTAGGTCTGGCTCTTGCATATTAGCTGTGCTGCAACCTCAGCCTCCTTCCCTTGCCTTCTACAATTCAATTCACTATTATCAGTATTATCAATTCACTGAGTTTTACTCTCGGTTGCACTGGTGCAACCGGAAGGAGTGCAGCAGTGCAGCAGAGATGCCAGACTCTTCCTAACTCCCTGAATGACACTTTTCCTGGTGGGACCACATGTAAGTGTATTTTGAGCTTATGACATATAAATGATTAGAGCTGACATTTACAACATAACCCATCTGAAGCCTTGATGATAACATTTACCAACCCGCGAGGCAGGCAAGTGTGATCATCCCCGTGTAACGGAAGGATAAACCGAGGCGCAGGGTGAGGACACAAACTTGCCAAAGGAAGTCAGCCCTGGGACTTAGACCATTATTTGGAGCTCCAAGACCAGGTGGCAGTGGAGTGAGCCACACCTTGGTTGGGACCCAGGTGCACCACCACACTGCAGTCCCCGAGCCAGGTGGTGGGTCTAGTGGGGCTGGCAATGCGGTGTTTTACACTGTCCAGGGGCTGCCCTGGAGCACTGGCTAGGAGCAGAGCAGATCGATGGCTCCAGGGACCCCCAGACACTCCCTGGGCTGGGGAAGTTTCTTTGCTGCAGCACGCAGGAGGATCTCATCTTGATAGATGAGACCAGGGGTGGTCTCCATGGCAGACAGGAGTCTCTCGCCACATCCCTTGGTAAGAGATGGGAAAGTCAGACATTTAAGAAGCCAGGTGAGGACCTAGCCACAGCCTTCACAGCAAGGCAGGAGAACAGACATACAGTTATTGTGTCAGTGTGAAAAGAAAAGGTTGAATATGAAGTTTACTAGGCAGCAAATAGGTCTGTCTTGTATCTTCCTCTCTCCTTCAGTCAGGAAAGAACAAGTCTATTTCTAATCATGAAGGTCCTAAATATATAACTAAACACAATGTTTCCTCTTGTGCAGTAGAGGACAAGCAATATTTCACAGCCTGAATGCTCTCAGATGGTTTGTTTAAGACTCAAGCATGCGCTTGAAGCTGAGCACTCATGTATAGCTCAGAAGATGAATCAGGGTTTTGGCTCTAGTTCCTCTTTAGAGACAGCAGCCCTAGTGATGACCAAAGTGGTGGCTCTTACATCAGCTCCTCCAAAGGAGAAACATCTCTGACTCAGTGTTAGTGCCAGGCCATATAGCACCACCTGGCTCAGGCATTCAGGTACTGTCACGGCACAAGGAACGTAAAGAGGCAGCGTACTCTGAAGTATCTTTGAACACTCAGTAGAGTAATCAGGGAACTCAGCTACCACCACCCTGAGATGTCTGTGAAGGTCACAACCAGGTCTTGTGCACTCCAGCGCTGTAAACCTTCAGTGCTCAGTGCCCTTTTGTAGCACCGATCTACCTGTCTCCTCCACAACAGGAATTCACTGTTCCTGCCCCATATAAAGGACGTGCTGTTTGACCAGCACCGTTCCCCTCCATCCTAAAAAGTGCAGTAGAAAGTAAGCAGGGGCAGGACTTAGACCACCATTTGCAGTGCATCACTGGTAAGTGGCCCCTGCAACAGTGCCCAGCACGACACGAAACTTAAACACTTATGAACGCATCAGCTCTGTGCAATGCAGGGCAAGGTTAGGGCAAGAACCAGACATGCTCCAGCCCGTCCTTCAGCACAGGCAGCACCTGCTGTGCAGAGCCCAGGGCAGGCAGGAGGCAGCTTACGTCTGGAAAGTGGGAAACAGCTACCGTGCCAGTAAAGCTCTAACCTCTGGTGGGGCACAAGTCCTATCGTGAACTGAACATACATAATTACCATGGTATTTTCTAAAAGGGCCCTGCGGTGAGTCGTCCATTTAAGCAGAAGCTGCAGTTATCCGACTCCAGGGGTGTCACTACATCAACATTTACTGTTCTGCCCGTATGTCTTTGTGGCTTCCCGAGCTCTTTCAGCACTGACAGCCCATACCATGTAGGGTTCAGCTCATACTCTGCAGACCCTGCAAGTGCCTGCTCCAGAGGGTGTCCCAGGCAGATGGGTCCCAGAGGAAGAAGGGAGGTGATATTTACTCTGCAGCCCTTGTTTTTAAGGGCCAGAACTGACAGTTTCCTTTAAAAGTAGCACTGGTGAGTGAGGCCGTTGAAGTAGGCAAGCCAAGGCAGCAATGTCTCTTCTTGGCTGTGTCTCTGCTGGGGATGGTACTGCCTGTTCGGTGATAACACTGTTCACTTTGGGACAGTGGAGGCAGTTGGCTCCAGGGGCCTGAGGGCAGGAAGGGGCTGTTCACACCTTTTTCATACCCTGAATATTTGTTTGTTGGGTGTTTTTGGCTGGATTTGGTGCAAATGCTTAGGTCAGAGAAGACCTGCTGTCATGTAGATCCATTCCTGTGCTCCCTCCTGGTATGGTGCCACCAGATTGAAGAAACATTCTCAGTTCTTTTGCGACGATTCTGTTCCCAGCTGATGCCCCTAAGATGGGAGGGTCCCGAGAGCACAACAAAACTGATAGCTTGAACAATTGGACAAGGGGGTGTGTGCACTCAAAATGCTCTCGGAGAACAGTAATGTGTCTCCATACTTTGTTGCTTCTTTTCGGTCTTAACCTTTTTGCACCTTGAGGCTTTTATTCTTTTCTCCAACTGCGTTTCAAAGCACACATGCCAAGCTGACTGCAGTTTTCTCCATGTCTTCCCTCAAATTCATAAGCCGTGTTTTTCTGGGTCTCTCTTGTGGTTGCTCTTGCATGACCCTTACAGAAAATTTGTGACAAGAAAGGAAAAGGCTTTACACAGTAAAAGAGCAGGGCTAGTCACAGCAAAGGGCAGTAATTCAGAAGGCCTTCACATGAACACTAAAGCGGGGTGTTAAGCGAAGGAGAGAGCAGCAGCGACAGCTGCCTGCAGCGACTGCAGCAGGGCTGACCGCAGAACAGGGGCCACGGCTGTGGCTGTGCATCAGGCAGGCTGCGAGCATCTTGCTGTGAGCGACCATTGCCGCTCCCTGGCCCAGCCTCTCCTTTTCTCCGGTGGGAGCAATGCTTTATCCCACCTTCCACTTATTCTGGGGGAAGGACCCTGGCTGTGTCCCCATGCCAGAGTGTCCCCACCATTCTGTGGTTAGGGATCTGCTGACACCATGCAAACCCAAGGCTGACCAGACCTACCTCTCACAACCAGAAGCTCCTTCAGCATTTTCTCTCTTGTCAAGTCAGGGAAGTATGCTTTTACGGAAGGATCAGGGTAATGTTGATGGACTCTCTTTCCCATCCCTTTCCATATGCAACCTGCATCTTGGACAAACATGTCTGTTTGTCTCCTTCCTGCCACTGTGAAAGTGGCTTTCGCTGACCCATACATCAGATTGCATTATGCACTTCATGTCTCCCACTTTTTAACATTGCTTACCCACCTCTGCCTTCCCCACATCCCATCCCCACCTAAGGGCTGGGCTCCCCTGGCATCTCTCAGAGGCTTAGTGTTTCTTAATACATTTAAGAGAAATCTGCGGGAAGGAATGGGAAAAATATGAGTAGAGAGATGACCCAATGCTTGGGGACAGTAATTAATAATCTAGGAGCTACCGCAATGACCCAGATGAATTAGAGGAGCTGTCAGGAAGCAATGAAATGTAACAAGTATAAGCATAGCACAGTTAGGAGAATTACAAACGGAAATACAAAACAGAGTATCCACGACTGGACAAGAGCAGTGCAGGGAAAGAACCTGGGGTAATCACTCATGAAGAAATAAGGATGAGTAGTTAATGAAAAGCCATAATTAAGAAAAGCCAAATACAGTCTTGGGATGTACGAGAGGGAAAATAATATGAAAAATATTACCCAGCATGTTTTGTCACAGCAGCAACCATCAGCTAAGATGCAACTACCAGCAGTGTTGGGTTTGTACTTCTGGAAGGTGAGGACAGGAATCCACAGCTGAGAAGCTGTACTTGAGAGCTCCCTTCCATCCCCAAAGTATGGAAGTTTGTTGACTTCCATACAGACTGCAAGGTCAGTCAGTTTTCAGGCTGTTTCAGGGGCTGAAACAGCAGGGAGAGATTAAATTTTCTTTTCTGGATCGGATGGGATTTTTCACATCTTTATATTTCATGCCCATTTTTTTAATCTCTTGCTAGTACACAGAAGGGTGAATCCTATAGCTACAGCAAACATGTGCAGGGACAAAGAGTTTATCTCCTGCTCACAGTGTGCTCTTGTACACACTGTAGAAATTATACATGATGGTGGGCAATGCAAAAGGAGATGTGACATTGCTGAAATGCAGGTGGGAGTCAGCTGAGCTGCAGCTGGGCAGCATCCAGTGTCTGGCCAAAACCACATGGTGACTCCTCTGATTTTCATGAAGTTGCTGCATCCAAGATCTCCAATACTGTATGGCCAGCAGGTTGAGGAGGTACAGGAGGAGAGCTGGCAGCAGGCAGGTTGTCAAGCTTCTGAAGGTAGTAGGTCCAAAGCCCGTAGCGGGCTCATTGCAGTTGCTTGTCTGCTTCAGCTCTTTTGGAAATCCTCTCCACCCATAAGAATAGTTACCCACTTGGGTTACTCAAGCCACTTCTCTGGGGACGGTGGGCGACTGGCCCATAGTGTGCATAAAAAGGTGATGCAAAGAGAAGACAGCTTCTAAACGAAAAAATAGTGGTTTTTATCATGAAATACAAATGACTTGAACTGAAGTAAAAGCAATATGAGTAATGGAGAATGGATAGCTGGCAACAGAGGCACTGGCTGGGTCCCAAACATGAATAGACAAGGTAGTCTAAGAAAGCAACAGAAATGGAAATGTCAGCAAGCACAATGAATGGAGCAGGAGTCCGCCATTGTTCTTAATAACATCAATGGAAAACAATTGTTGCCATCAGGCCCAGAGGGAAGGTGTAAATTTCCCAGACATAACCATTTTCAGCTATGCATCCCACTTTTTTCCATTGTGGTGAAAGGAAAAGCCCTGTTCCCTGGGGACACTACCCTGATCTGACTGTGGCTTGACCACTTGTCCACCACTTGCACCAAAACTGGGGGTGCACTGGGTCACAGTGATGGAGACGAAGTGCAAAGGCGCCTCCAGCTGTACTGCAGGGAGGCTGATTTTGCTTGATCTCTTCCTTCCCTCTGTGTTTGTCACATCAGGGATCATCCTCTGAGGAGACTGATGGATGGTGTGTTGGGATAAGAGCTGAAATGTGAAGAAACATAGTCAGTGCTCAGGAGAAGATGAAAATGATGTGGGAGACAAAGTGACTATCTACCTACCCAACTGCCTTAATACTATAGAGGCAAGAAGCTACTTTAAAAGTCAATATCCCCTCTCCTTCCTCACCCATCTGTCTTTGCAGTGAGGTCTTGCCTGAGTTGTTTAAAGTGCCAAAGTGAAGGGAAGGGATTAAGGGTTGTCTTACCTCAGGAAAAACATCCATGGTGATCACTGTCTGGCCTAGCCTTTGATGTAATGAAACTTGAGTATCTAAGTACCACCACAGTAAAACCAGATGTGTCCATTTTAATGGCTTGGTAATTCACTTTGCAGCTGTGGAGAGCCTGCTACAACAAAATCTTACTGCTAGTGGGCAGGAGGTCAGTCCTGCCCTTCCTGCCACAGGTGGGCTAAAGCAGCTGACATTGCTGCTGTACTAGTGGCTTTTTGCCCTTTGGATGTAATGAGTTCCTACCCCCTCTGATACGCAGGAGGGAAAACTCAAACAAGTGTTTTCCATCTGCAAAGCAAATATGATTCCTTATTAATACAGCCCTGTTAAGAGTGCGTTGTGCTTTGGAGACATTAACTGATTGACAGGTCTCTGAACCGAGGAGATTTCGATCTGTGTTGAAGCATCATGGGACAGGTAAGCACGGCAAACAAAGGAAGGGTTAGATGGAAGAGGTGGAAAGGCTACAAAAATAATATTATGTGCTAGTGTGGTTATGCACAAATCTTACATGTGCTGCAGTATCTCCGACACCAAGAACTCTGTAAGGTTCAGGAAAGGGTTTGGTATGTTACTGTTATGAGTAAGTTTGAGTGGTTTCTAGTGAGCCTGGCTGACCCTAAAACCTTACTGAAACCACTGGGGATAGCAATGGCTTTCCATGAGGGCTAAAAGAGTTGGTGATTAAATGCCCCTTTACTTGGTGGTAGCTGACCAAAGCGATGCCCCAAATTATGGGCTATTGTGATGTTCAGGGCACACAGTGTGGAGGTCTTGATGCAAGTGTTTGATGGCATACTCTGGGGCTGTGAGTCAGAGGTAGGAAGATGACAAGAAGCTAGAGTCTGGAAACAGCAAGTGGAGGAAGCTGTAGCATGGCCTCAGGAGAAGGCTACGAGAGAGGCAACGTTCTGGTTGAAAAAAGAAGTTTCAAATTTTGGGTAAGGAAAATACTTCCTATGTTCATGGCACCTAAATAAAAAGGGTTGTGTCAGAGAAATATCTGATCATATGCTGATAAAAGGCAAGGTGAGGCACATTATCTGCAGCAAGTACAGAAGCTGCAGGCATTAATCAAGGGGATATCCAAGTAGCAAGGTAATAAAGTTTGTCTGAAGTTATCACCACCCTGCAGCCTCACCTAGGGCTCTTAATCATGCTTTAGCCCCAAATTCCCTATTATTTCTGTACAAAATCCTGAGAAATGTGACTTGAGCTCTTAGGTTCTCCACAGCTGAGCATACAGCTTAAAGCTGTTGGGCTGCCTCGACCAACTGATTTTGAAGTGGGGAAACATCTCCTGCCCATATCGCAGACTTTGTACAATGATCGGTGGGGAAAAGCAGTTAACGTTGACTATGATTCATCTTCGCTGTCTTAAATTCCTACCTCAGAAGGTATGAATCACCCTCTGGAAGGGCTTGTTCCTTTCTCCTCTTCAAACCGAGACACTTGGGTGCTCAGCTCCAGTATACAACTAATCTTTGCCTACATGACAATCTTTGCCTCTTGGTCAAGAGAGACAAATCCCGCTGGAGCTTGGCTGGCAGCGGCCAGGAGGCCTTCGTGAGTCTGCTGGAAAGGATGCAATGCACAGGGGTGCTCTCGCCTTCTCATGGGCAGCTTTCACCCCATCCTGTACATTTTCTGCTCTCTGCCTCGCTAGTCTTGTGAGACACACACGGGCATCTTTTGTTTTCATAAGCAGAAACCACTTTTATTCCAAAACCAATTTACCTTTTATTTATGGGAATCTGGATGGAATTGCACTAGATAAATGTGGTCTTAATTGCCCTTGCAGGCAGTACAAATGTTTATTCTTTGGTTGATTTGTTTCATTTTGGTGGTGTTTTGTTTTGTTTTGCTTTTTTTCCATACAGCTATATTAAGGAGAAATATTAAGCCTACACAATGTATGCAAACACATTTTGCTGTTTGAGCAAGAAGAATCAGAGTTGGGTGACATACTGTAATTCATCAAAAGGTCTGACACTGCATTATGAAAGGATACTTTTCTGTATTTTGAAAAACATTTCTCCCAACGACCATTCAAGTGCATTGTTTGATCAAGCAATAACAACACTTTAATCTACCTTGTGTACTTTCTTCAAAATAAGAGGTCAAAGAATAATGGTTCTCTCTGTTTTTAAAAGGAATCCTTTTATAAATGCTTTTAGAGGCAAAGATCTGGTGCCAAGATTTTTCTTACTTGGAGAATTTAGCATTTTGCTGGAATAGAAACCATCTCCTTGAAGTCCAAGATGACAGATAATGGGACTTACTCTTTTTATGTCACAGATACGCATCCCACACAAATGCACTCTTCCCCTGTCCTTCAGCAGAATCAGACAATCTTGTTCCTGAGTCAAGGTCTGCTGAAGTTACTCCAAACCTCTCTGCTGATACCAGTCAGCTCTGGATTAGACCTGAAGAGGATAAAGGAAGGAGCGTCTGATCCTAACTATTTATTTGCATTCTTATCCCCCATCGACTCAATGTGAAGCGAAGGAGACTTGGCACATGGTGCCAGGAACACAGCACCCTATAAAAAGTGATTGAAACAAGCTGGAAGATGGGTAAGACACAGCTGTAGAGCAGCCCAAGCAGTGTGGAGATCACCAAATTCTCATCAGCCTCACTCACAGCTCAAGGACAACACATGTGTGTGGGAGGAGACCTGGATCAAACTGGTACAGGATTCTCCTATTCCTCACCTACATGTTCAGCTCCTGAATGTGATTCACAAAAATATTACTAATCTCAAGCGCTGATTTAGGAGCACCTCAAAATCTTGAATGCTTCTATCAATAGCGAACAACCATGATCCTACATTTTTTTAAATCAAAATTTAAATTAACGCTGGGTTTCATTTCTCCCAGATTTAGCCACTGAAAAGAAAAGTGCCTTTTCCAAGCTAGTTCACCTGGGCTCCTTCTGTTGCTGCCAGGCAGCAATGGGTACCTCCAGAGGCCAGTCCATCCCACCCATCTTCCATACCTCCTTCCCACGAATGTAAAGTACTAGTTAAGGCTTTTAGATAGGCAATGCTGGGTAATATAAATGCCTTCTCCAATGACACAGGTATTGCATTGTGCTTGATCAGGATTTCATTTACTTTAGGCTGTTAGCCTCAAAACTGCATAGCATAATTCTTTTTTCTCTTGGCCGTTCCTTCAAAAAAGATTAGGTGCCTGGCAAGTTTTCATATTCATTTAAAAATCTCGAATGCAGCCAGATAGCACAACAGTCAATCACGACTGCTTTTATCAGGACCTCATCTGTTTCAGGATGTCAGTGGAAGTCCTGCTTAACCAAGCAGGGAAGAAGTTGCTCTACACAATTCCCTCCTCCCTCTGGCTATTATGTTTCTTTGTCAAAAGTTCCTGTATCTCGTCCATAGTTTTAGGAACAACATTCACTGGCAGTTAGAAAAGTGAAAGCTAAAATTAGAAAGTCAAACTCAAGAACAAGTTAATAAGGATAATTAGGCAATCGTGTAGATAGACCACCATTTGTCTGAGTCAAAAGCTCTGGCTATGAATGACCATGTTAGATAAGATAACGGTGGGAATGATATAATAAGGAATTCTGTAAAGGAAAGGGGTCGAAGTGGAGAGCAGAGCTGATCTTTTTCTACCTGTGATTTTTAAGTATGCCTAACGACCCAGGGTTTTTAAAGGAGGTGAGGGTAAAAGGATCTTTCAAGTTTGCCCATTTGGCAGACATTAATTCATCTGAGCTAAGCAACCTGTAAATGGAACTGACAAATGCTATTATCCCAGGTGCTAAGTTTTTTTTCTCTTTTAGTTTTAATGAACACAAGAAGGACCCGATTTTTTTCCCACAGAAGACCACAACTGGGGATTTGCCAGAAAATTCAGGGTCACCGATTTGTTTAAACCAGAGCAAAATAGAGCTACTTTCAGTTTTAATAAGGAATTAAGACCTGCATAGAGCGCAGCCCCAGCATGCCATGCTGATCTGCAGCGTGCAGCAACCACAGGCATGGCTGACCGGCTCGAGGGGCTGCAGCCGTGTGTTAAACGTGTGAGGCTGTTGAGGCTGCAGGACTCAGTAGTACAGGCATGCTGGGACAATTGCACATGGGCCTTGCTTGGCTGATCCAAAAACTATTCTGTCCTGAAAAGCTGTTCTTAAAAATGAAACCTGACTCTGCAAAATGGTTTTTCTCTTTTTATCTTTTAACACAGATGAGCACTGTCCTTTTTTTTTTTTTTCCCCCCAAATGCAAGACCATAATTCTAGATTCTATGCAGCATTTTAGGTAAATTTCCATCCCTTCCTCTCTATGAAATATGTACCTGTACTTCTGGAAGGACCAAGTGGAGATAATCTAAGGAAGTACCATATATAATTTTAGGAAGTACCATATATAATTTTATGAAGCCAAAAGTGATTAAAAAGCAAGTTCCAAGGCAGAAGTACCGATGCACTCAAATGCTTGTGAACTTCAAGCTAATTTGCTCCTTATTGATGCTGATGCTGCACATTGCCATTCTGAGATGGCCTCGTGTGTCTCCCTGATGTTATTGATTGGAGAAGGTGCAGAGATGAGAACCGGGCTCAGCACTTTGCATTTTAAGGTCACGTTTATCAAGTGAGCTCATATCTACCATACCAAGTTATCCCACAGCATTTTACAGTAATAAACAAGCCCACTTGAGTGACTTTCAGGCACGGGGCAGTTCGCTTTTTACTATGCACTGGGAAGACTTCAGTTGTGTAGGATCTCCGCATGTCTCTGCTAGACCATCCCTGAGGGTTTGAGAAACCTGACCCTCCACTGCAGCCTTGTGCTGCTGGGGGCTGCGGCCCCTTCCAGCTAGCTGGGCATCCCAAGGGTGTCGGGAAAAGGAGAGCACCCAGCTGCCATCCAGAGCTGATGTCAGAGCTCATAAAGCTTCCCTGCGTGTGCAGGGTCTGGGTAATCATACGTAACCCATTACGCAGATAGCGCAAAGCAGCAGGCAGTTGGTAAAGCTCAATAGCACCCAAGGAAAAACAGTTTATTTCTTTCTCAATTAGTTTATAAGAGCACTTGCGTTTTTGAAACTTCGTAAATGACGATGTAATTTACATTTAACTCAGTTATTATGTTGTGGGATTCGCCAGAGCTCTGCAATTCAGGTTAGAAACTGTATTTTCCAAACCATCCAGGACAGGCTGCATGTTAGTCACCAGTCTCTTTCATGGCTGCCTGGACCTGGCCGGAAAGGGAGGGGGACCTGCAAAGCAGCCCAGGCTCACAGGCTCCATCAGGCAGCTCCTTGGGATGAGCAGGGACTACAAACTCTGTCCAGTCAGTGAGGTGGATTGAAAACTGGCTGAATGACTGGGCCAGTTGTAGGCAAGTGACTAGCGGTGTAGCACAGGGGTTGGTACTGGGGCCAGTACCACTTTGCATCTTCATTAATGACCTAAATGATAGCAAAAAGTGCACCCTCAGCAAGTTCGCAGACAATACGAAACTAGGAGGAGTGGCTGACGCACCTCAGGGCTGTGATGAGATTCAGAGGGAACAGTATATCCTGGAGAAATGGGCTGACAGGAATCTGATGAAGTTCAACAAGGGGCAAAGCAAAGTCCTGCCCCTGGGGATGAACAACCCCAGGCACCAGTACATGCCGGGGGCTGATCAGCTGGAAAGGAGCTTTGCTGAGAAGGACCTGGACGTCCTGGTAAACATCAGGCAGCAGTATGCCCTTGTGGCAAAAAAAGCCAACAGTATCCTGGACTGCATTAGGGACAACATTGCCAGCAGGTTGAGGGAGGTGATCCTTCCTCTCTGCTTAGCCCTGGTAAGATGTCTGGAGTGCTAGGTCCAGGTCCAGGTACACAAGAGATGTGGACATAGTGGAGTGAGTCTGGGAATCATCTTTGTGTCCTTTTTCTGGAACATCTCACCAGCTGGGGAATCCAGCTTGTGCTAGAGGGAGGGGAACAACCTGGCTTGAACTTCAATGCAGTTTTCCAGATAGAATGAACCCTTGAAAGTTGTTTGGCATAAAGAACACAATCCCCAGATCCCAGATGGATGGTAAAGAATGAAAAATGGCTGTCACCTGAGGAACTCAGTTTTTTAGAGCTGGAGGGTTTTTTCTGTTGGGGGAAATCTGCCCCTCCGCGCTCAGCCCGCACTGTTGCCGCAGCTTGCCCAGGAGAGCCTGGCTGGCACTGAGAGCCCAGCCTGCCCCTGCATCGCCCTGATGATGACCTGCTTCCAGTGCTAAGGTGTCCTCAGGCTAGCAGGCATTCAACTGGGCCTTCCCAGCAAACCAGCATCTTTAGGGCACCCCAAAGCTGCAATAGCTGTAAAAAAAATTCAGAAGAAAAACCTCCTGGATGCCAGCAGGGGACAGAGGAATATCCATAAAGTGCTATAACAGTTTTGCCACGTAATAGTCATTCTTTCCATGCACCATAACTGCAGGTGTAGTGGGATGACGGGATCACTGTCAGTTCTGGGTAGTGCTGTGCAATTTGAGCACATGAGGAGAGAAGTCTTACCTTACTTTGACTTTAACAAAGAACTATGACGATCTCGGTATTTGCTGTATCATGATGACCTTGTGTTCTAGTTTCCAATTCCACTTAAAAAGATGTCTAGCTAGCCGCGCTCATAGTTACCTACAAATTGGCAGTAATTTTTAGGTTAAGAAGAAAAGTTTCACTGCTACAGTTGCTACTACTAAGTCCTCTCGTACTTGAGTTTTTGCTATTTACTTGTATTTATTTAAGATTTCAGTCTTCTTATCATGGGAATTATTCTAAAAATCTTAAGTGCATTTGGTATTCTTTAGTTTGGTAATATTAGATTATAGCTGTGGAACAATATATAACCTCTTGTTTATAAACCCAGAATCGTGCATCTAGGCAATGTATCATCCAAGAAATTTGTTTTTTTTTCCAGTGATGAATCACTTTCTTCACACCACTGTACTTTAGCCTCATAATGACATTCATTATCACAACATATTTAAAGCCTTTGCTTGTGAGTATAGTAAGGAGCTCCCATAATAAGGATAAATGGGATGGGAAATCTGGTAGTTAGGACCGAGCTAAATTACAGTTACTCTTTAGGATAGGAGTTCTCCATTTGTCTGTCTATTGGAGGTAATATAGAGTTTGGATTAAAACCAGATGTTAACATCTGGGCTTCCCCACTCTATTCTGAAAGACTATCATAGAACCACAGAATGGTTTGGGTTGGAAGGGACCTTTAAAGGTCATCTAGTCCAACACCCCTGCAATAAGCAGGGACATCTTCAACTAGATCAGGTTGCTCAGAGCCCAATCCAACCTGACCTTGAATGTTTCCAGAGGTGGCACATCTACCACCTATCTGGACAACCTGCTCCAATGTTTCGCCACCCTCATCATAAAAAAATTCTGCCTTATATCTAGTCTGAATCTACTTTCCTTTAGTTTAAAGCCATTACCCCTTGTCCTATTGTTACAGGCCCTGTTAAAAAGTCTATCTCCATCTTTCTTATAAGCCCCCTTTAAGTACTGAAAGGCTGCAATAAGATCTCACCCTGGAGCCTTTTCTTCTCCAGGCTGAACAGCCCCAACTCTCTCAGCCTGTCCTCATAGGAAAGGTGTTCCATCCCTCTGGTCATTTTTGTGGCACTGTAGCCTGATGCCCCCAGCAAAGATTTCTTCATCCCATACCCATAGTTTGCTCTGTCCTGGGGTTTGAGATGTGCCCTACCCTGCTATAATGATCTCTGTATTTTCTATATCATGATAGCCTCATTCCAGAGGCTGACGTGTCTTCCTTTCCGCAGATATCAACAATCTCATGATTAATAATAATGCAGTAATGCAAATGAAGCCAAATCAGGTTGCTGACAGGGAGAGGCCCAGTTAAGTAGGAGTGGGTTTTGCATTTGATGTAAGGAATAGGCTTATGGTGAAGATGATACACGGAGTAATTTGCTGTCTGCCCAGAAGGGGCAAACAGCTTTATGTCAGCAGAGACATACAAGCCAACTTTGTTATAGCTGGGAAACAGATCGTGAAAGGTATCACTGCTTAGTAGCTTGGCATGTGTACAGAGTAAGTTCTGGGATCATTTTGCTGTAGGGAATTTTGGTAAGACATCCTCAATAGTATTATAGCAACACATACACACTATAATGCTGATAAGGTAACCATGGCAATGATGATAAGACAGGACTGATTCCAACATACACATGTGTGCCATACAGGAGCGACCCATGAACATATACAGGTTAAGAAAATGAGTATGTCAAGTACACATGCTCAGGTCTAAAAGCCATTCAGGCAAAGGGTAGTTGCATTCCCCATGAGAGTATCATCTACCTTCTTGTTCCTTTTTTTCTTGGTAGACTGGGGAAATGATGGGCCTGGTGGGGGTAATAGGCTGTTAGTTTGGCTTATGAGGGTGTTATCTTTATTTTAGCAACACAGTGAGTTACTGCTGTGTTTGGCTTCTGGACCAGCCGTACAAATATGACAGTAGTAATGCCCATGTGATTGAAGAGGTGAAGCAAGTACAGGACAAAATGTCCGAGCATTTCTACTTTTATCTGAGAGTAAACCTGAAGTCAGACCCAGACTTGTTTTGAAAATTACGGACAGCAGTTTGTGTCTGGGAAGCCTGTGTTATCACTAGAAGCTAACCACAAAGTGGCAAGTCTGGCCACAGGGCTGATGGTAGAGCCGCGTACTGTGCTGGTCGAGCTCAGGCACATGCACAGTCTCCTACTTGTGCAGCCACAGTAGCCCAGCCAGGCTTTGCAGCTACGTTGCTGAGTTCTAGTCTCGGTCGTACACACAGCATCCAGCTACCACAGCGATCTCACACAGGTAAAGAATAGGATCCCATTGGTGAGTGTCTTTAGGGATGAATAACAGCACTGAAGAACAGGACGTAGTAGTAGTAATCGTAGCAGTGAAACTTCTCTTCTTAAGCTAAAGCACAGCACAGATGAACAACAAGCGCTAACCAATCATATAAACCTAATGCAGAGAAAACTCCCACTGATTTTAGTAGGGATTGTCCTATGTTGGACTTACAGTATTCAGCCCACTGCAATGCATTTCATAAGCTTTTGATTGCAAAAATGGTCCACAGGTCCAACAGGCTTGGATTAGCATTGTTAAAGACATTAAAGTTTCCACTCCTCCATGTCTCAGGCTTGCAACTTCACAGCAGTNAGAGAAAGGAAAAATACAAATTTGCAACACTACAAATCTGGTTTGCATAAGTCCTTGGGCCAAAGCCATCTCCGATGTAACTCTATTGCCTTGAGTCGTATATATTTTCTTCCTGCATTTCAGTCCAGAGATGTAGTCACTGCAGGCAGTAAGATGATTTGGTGAGAATGATTGCAGAGATTATCACAAACAGATCCTGATCTCTAATCTAATCAAAATCTCTGTCTAATACCCTACACATTAAGTCCAAGTTCAAAGCACTGTGCACTAAATGATGTACTTGGCATCTCTTGGATCAGGCAGCAGAAGCAGGAGATGAATGCATAAACCAGGAAATGGATCATGGCCAATTAGCGATGCAGAAACCGTGTCGGGTCATTTCCTAAATAACAAATGAGCCTGGCAGGCTGGCATGTTTTTGTGCAGTGACCTGAGTCAGGCTAAGTGTCGAAGACCTTATTCTGGAGCTGCGGGTGGCTGCACAGCCCAATCTGTGTGGGCTGCTTTTGGTGCTGCAAGATGGGCTTAGGAGGCCGTGCTGGTCTCCAGGCACAGCACAGCTGGATGAGTGCAAGAACAAGAGAA
This sequence comes from Ibidorhyncha struthersii, assembly GCA_013398815.1. Lineage (NCBI taxonomy): Eukaryota > Metazoa > Chordata > Aves > Charadriiformes > Charadriidae > Ibidorhyncha > Ibidorhyncha struthersii. The sequence goes on along the minus strand of VZSZ01002336.1, from coordinate 1,003,640 downwards.
ACTTGAGATATAAGTCAAACTTGTCGCTGCAAGACATTTACAAATCATCTGAACTATGGTCCCCATTACTCAGAGCCTGCCTCTGTCCAAAAGAGATATCTATCCTGTAGGGAGAAGGGGTGGAAAGGCAAAGCTCAGATTTCAGCCAATTCCTTCCCCTGATATTTTTCTTCAGTTACCAAGAGGAAGAAAAGGATTTGAGGAGCTGGGAACATAGAGCTGGTTAGAGGTCCATAAGCCCAGCTGAGCTCAGAGCCCACCAGGCCAGGCAAAATTCAAACAAATCGTACAACATGCTCCCTGCTGAAACGGGGCTGCAACATAAAGAAAAGAAAGGGCAGGAGGGGAAACAGAGGCAGAGCAAGATGATGGGATTTGCCTTGGTTTGCCCTTGACCACAGTGGTGGGCACTGACCTTCCAGGAGGACAATGGTGAGGCAACATGATGCCTCCAGCTCCCGGCCGTCCTGGTGGGCACCCGCTGGTTGGTAAGGGTGGACACCCCAATGTACAGAGAGAACAATCTGTTCTGATGTGAAAAATTCCTAGTAACAATAATACTAGGGTTTTAATGCTTAAAGATGTCACTGTTAAATGAGAATGATCAAATTACTCCATTGTAACTTTAAGTCAACGTGAAATAGAATAAAAGATGAAGGGACCAGAAGCTCTTTTCTGTGACACAAGAGGGCACACACAAGAGAGGCAAAAAGAGTAAAAGAGAACAGAGCAGGGAATAAAGACACTTGAAAAGCTTTTCCTCACAGCTTTTATTTAAAAGAGAATTATGTATTTGTATGTACTTAATCTGTCTCTCTTGTTTTCCAGGCAAAGAACGGGGGGGAGGGGGGAACTCAAAAGAATTGGCTACTTAAGTCCCATTATATTTGTTTTCTGTTTTGAAACCTTCCTAGTTTTGTTATGTGCCACAACAGCATTTGAAACCCTTTCAATGACCTTTTGCATCAGTTGTGCTTTAGATTTCTTTCCATCATCAAGGCCTTCAGCAAATAGTCTCCTCCATGGAAACACTTGGGGGCTGGGAATTAAAAACTTTGATTTCCAGAAGCTGATACATGAATTGATGACCTAGAGGTGGAAACGAAGACAAAGGCAACCTTCTTGCAAAAAAGGGGGTTTGAACTGCAGCCTGGAATTAGGCTGTATAACATGTATTCCTGACATCAGACCAGTTTTACTCATTCCTCTTTCTGTGCTTGTTACTGAGGCTATTACAGATAAACATGTTGACAGCTAATCTTAGGAAAAGAAACATCTCAGCTCTGCAGAAAACCACCCTCAGAATGGTGTGCATGGCTGCATAATCTATATTAATCCTAGGGCTGAAAACTGCATCTGCTTAGACAGGCAGGCAGAAAAGTCTTCATTATTTTCTAGTTCTTCAAGTCTTCAGTAAGAAAACACACAGGACTAGCTGTGGTGGGTTGTGCTGAATTGTTGAGCATTTTTTGTGTTGAGATTGAAGCTGTGCAGAGAATAGAAATCCTGTTTAATGTAAATTTTCAAGGTCTCGATGTCAGTTTTCACCGTGGTTAGGCATGAAACCTTTATGCTTCAAAATTTTCCAAGAAAACTTTTTGAAGATTCATTTTAGGTTGCTCAAATTACATTTCAGCAATGATACTTCATTTTGATTTTATTTCTCAGAAATGTTGTTGAGATATAAAATAGAATACAAAATTAAACAATTCAAAGGAAGACAATGCTTTCAAAACAAAAAAAATGAAACAACCCTGGAGTTTAATTACAAAAATGTCAAAACAGGATGGTCTGATATCAGAGCTACTTTTGCTGCTCAGACTGAAATTTGGCAAAATCACCATGCTTATATAGTAGAAAATGGTACCACAAGCATTCTCCTGTCCAGCCCTCATGGATAGCGACTAAAAGGGGTACAAATTATTAAGTACTTATCAATATTGACATTTTCCTTGTTGTGTAACCAAGTTTATCAAATAAGTAATGTAACTGGCTCAATGACATACTTTAAAGGGAAAACAGCACCTTTTTGTAAATGAAATTTTATATTGCCTAGAAAAGAATTATTTTTTTACTGCACTTTCAAAAACTGCATTAAAAGCTGTAAAAGATAGGGGAAGGATTAAAAACATCTGGTTATATCAAATAATCAAATGATTTATTTAAAAAACACTTGTATTCTACAGGAGGTTGTACTATTCTGTAATAGGGTCATAACACTATTTGAGCCTATGGGAAGTGACACTGTCGCATTACACTACCAGCCTCTGATATGATAGCTGTGTAGATAGGGTGAACAGAGGCTTTAGGAAGAAAAAAAAAAAGGAGAATTCAAAAAATGTCTGCACAAAACCAAAATGTTGCCCTTCACCAAGTACAGATACTGTTGCTTATGACTCATGAACTTACAGCCACAAAGAAAGCCTGGAATCCATAGTAAAATAAGCTTTCTGATTTTGAGACGGTAATGAACTGGAGCTGTACAAAGTCATTGAACTCCAGAATAATACAAACACTGGGGAAAACAAGAAATTCAGTAAGACAAGAGCAACAGGAGGGAATATTAGAAATTGGGAGGCATCACCCTTGGAATGAAGACCAGGGCAGCCTTCCAAAGGAGAGGGTTGGATGAAGGGCTGTGTTAACTCCTGGACTGGATGAACAGAAACAGGAAGAAGTGCAGTAGCGCAAAATGTGAGTTTATGCACTTCAAAAAAAAAACAGCTGTAAGTTTAAGTTTGCTAATTGGAAATGACAGAGAAGAAAGAGCTGGCTGAACTGATTTATCTATAACTATGACATTAGCACAGGTAGGGTAGGCTAACTGAGCTATTTCCATTTGATACATGAAAGCATTAATTGCACAGCGCAAACTCTGTTACGGAGACTTCATCTGGACTTTTGCATGCAGCTGTAATCATTCATGTTCCAGAAGGCAGGTTAAAATTATACCAGGCAAAGGAAGGGCTGTTAGGATGATCCAGGGAATGGAAACAACCACGCAAGTGAAGTCTGAGAGAAGTTATGCTTATGCTGCAGTGAACCATAAATTCAGGTACTTACAGTTATGAGAATATGGTGTTTTCCTTAAGAGATTATTCTGCACGGAAGCGGCATAAATCAGTCCATGCAAAACCCCGTGGCTGGGACAGGTTGCTAAAAGCTGTTCCAGCTGTTTTTACACTGCCCTTTATCAGCCAGCTCATGGCATGTGTAAATGTGTAACCTCTGAAAGTAAGCGCTGAGATGGGATCTGATTGCCATCCACAGATATGCTAAAGGAGGAAAAGGGGAAGCAATAGAGAGGAAGAAGAGCTCATGAAGCTCAAGGACTATGTTGGCACCTGGACAAGTGGTAAAAACTGGCCATGAGCAAATTCAGACTGGAAACCTGAAGAAGGATTTTAACCATCCAAACAGGATAGCACAAGAACGGCCTTCTCGTAGAAAAAGCAGGAGCAGAAAACTTAATTGATTTTACAGTTTCATGAAACTGGAACTCAATTAATATTTTAAAGGGATTTCATGGCACAGCTGTTTGAAATAATAGAGATCTGGATTCAGTGATCCAGAAGATTGCTTCTAATCCTATCTTACAAAAATACAGCTGTAAATACGCCCAGAAAACATGAAAGTCCACAAAAAAAAAATTCCTCTGGAATAAAACATAATGGGTAAAATAAAAAATAGGTACAAAGGGCAACATCATGTTCCCAGGAGAAAGGATAATCTGAACTGGAAAGCAAGAGATGCATAAGGAAGGGAGAAAGCATCAGGCAACACAACAGAGTCACCTAGAAAAAAAAAGGGTTGTTGGTGTCAGAAACATTGCAACTTAGTGTCCTTATTAATCTAAAGGGAGTGTGAGCTGCACAAAAAGGGCTCTCAGAGGTGACCCGGGCTTGGGAGGAACTGAAAGGTAAGTCAGGACATGGAAATAACACAAAGTGACCTACTGGGAATGGGGACATTACTAGACAAAATAACAAGATGAGTTCCCGCTTGTAAGCATGAAAACATACCTGAGGCAAAATCCTCCAAAACACTTGCAGTCACTGGCAAACTACTAGCAGGAATCCTGAAAAACTTTGCAACGAGAGTGGGTGGCCAATTGAACATAAGTGCATATTACAGTTTGGCTGCCAAAATGCTGGTGCAACTTTAGGGTGCAGTTCCCTTGATATTTGAATCAAAGGCAATAGAGACCTATTTTCTACATAATTTTAATGCAAATGTGTCTGGAATAATACACCCAGTTGGGGGAGTTGCTGTGCATGGACGAACTGGAACAAGGAAGGTGGAAAACAAAAATTATCAGGAATCTAGACTGGCTATCTTAAAAAGCAGATTTATAAGCTCTGTGTGTATGAACAGTAAAGGTCCTTTCAGCCCTGTTTTTCTATGACTCCGTGCTAAGCAGAAGATATGAATGCCAAAGGGGAGGAAACAATTTGGACTGCCACATAGATACAGAAGTGCCAAATGGGGTGAAATTAGTGACGTGAAACCACAGGCTGAGTAGCAGGAAAATCTTTCAAGATGTATCCAGCTGTAGAAAAGCTGCCGGGGGACCTGGTGGAAGCCTGGTCACTCCGGATTTTTACAACAGGGCTGGACAAAACACTAGAAAATGTACCATAGGGAGCAATTCTCCGCTGGCAAAGAGCGGTGGAGCAGATGATCTAATAGGCTTCTTGCATCTCTAATCTCTACAGTTCTATGATTTCTCACTGTAGAGCACAATATTTCAAGAGGAAAAAGAAATAAATTGAAGGTAAAATATTAGATGGGTAAAAAAAACACAAAAAAAAAGCTGGAGAATGAATGGAGTTCTGTCCTCTTGCCTTTCTGTATTTAAAGGAGTTGCTTCTGGCACACTGTTTTCTTGTCAAAGGCACTTCATTTTGTCTTTCTCTCACTTACCATTTTCTCTCTCACTACAAAAGCAGAAATAGCCACTTGGGACTGCTGATGTCTTTCTGAGGAAGGATGTTGCTCTCATGCTGTGGAACAGCATCAAGGCTTCGGTCAGTCAAAATATAAAAACCTCATTGTTTTCTTTGGGAACAGATTTCTTTCTAAAGCAAGCCTCGAGTAAATACATGCATAGAATTATTGAATCAGAGAGTCATTTAGGTTGGAAAAGACCTTTAAGATCATCGAGCCCAACCATTAACCTAGCACTGCCAAGTCCACCACTAACCATGTCCCTAAGAACCACATCTACGTGTCACACGTACCGGGAAATCAGCCCTGTCCCCTTCCGGCATTGCCTTCTCCCCCATTCCAGTACAGACTCTCATTTTATCACTTGGTTCACCCACTTCTCGCACAGGTACCCTGCTTCTTGGCACATGCTGCCTCCTGCAGCTGAAACGCCTTTTCCTGAGCTGGTCCTATGGCCTTTGGCTCTTTGGTCTGCATTTGGGCATTTCTTGAAATCCTACTTTTTTCTTAGCAAAGGACTAGTTAGCTGAGTAAGGTCAGGCCATTTATAAAATTGCAGGGTGTTGTAGCTTGGAAGGGACCTTTGAATATGCTCTGGTCCAAACCCCTGATAGGCCAACTTCAAAGTCAGAGCAGGTTACTCAGGGCCTTTGTGAAGCTGGGACAAATTTCTGACCAAAATTTTAGGTGCATCTCCAAGGATGGGGATTTGACAACTTCTCTGGGCAGCAAGAAAATATTTTTCCTTTAATCCAGTCATAGTTTCCCTCACTATGGTAAGGCCTCCCTGTTCTTTCTCTTCACTGGACTAAGCAAACCCAGTCAGCCTCTCCTCATACATTGTGTGCTCCAGGCCCTGACTATCATTGTGGTCCTCTGTTGAATTCCCACTAGCTTGTCTACACATAGAATAATAGGATGAGTTTGAATGCCTGGAAAACAATTATCAGCTGCATTTTTTTTTCTTTTTTAACTGTCTTGTTTGCACATTCACCATAAGTCCTAAGAAACCTACTATAAACTCTTGAAAAGAACCTCTGGCTTTTTCAGGTTTGCAAGAGGCTCTTTCAGAAGCATCTAACATATCTGGAAGAAATAAACTAATATTAATAGTGTTTTCCTGTCTGTGTGTACACAAGGCTGGTTTTCCAGGAAGCTGGGCATTCACAAGTCCATACTAGTTTCAGGGAGAATTGTGTGTGGGCACACAATCCAAAAAATGGGTTCAGGTTTTTCAATGCACATTCGGACTCATCCCATTCATCATTAGTGGGAATTGCAAGACCTCTGGTGAGTTTGAAATCTTGATCAGTATATACATCCTGATGACAGGCAAATGTGCTTTCAAAGGGAATAATTTACCAGTTTTCAAAGTCATGGCAGCTTTGACATACAAACATGTCAGATAGATAGATATGTAACATAAGAATATGTGCTGCTGCCTGTTACCTTGCCCTGCCCTGGGGCACTTTTGCACAGCACACTGTCCCTCTCTAACACTGGGGCACCGTCCATGTAAGATCAGCATGAGTAGTGAAACCCTCTGGCACTGTTTCGAAATGCTGTCTGAGCAGGGATCTTCTTTTCCGAGGTGTTGGTTGTTGGGCACTTTTGGAGAGAATGAGCAGAAGGGGTGGTAAGTATAAGAGGCCAGTTTGTAACTGTGTATGGCAGAAAGGGTATCCCAAAGCAGAAGCTTTAGCAACATTTTCTAAAGACAGGTTTGTAATATTACCCTTCAAAAAACACTTTTAGATGGCAATCATCATCTGAATGTGGTTTTGGTCATGACAATACCTTTAAATTGGGTGGGCCTTTTATACAAGGAAATACTTTTTCTGTTTCTTGTGCAAATTGCGCTTGCTTTCTGTATGTAGACAAGAACCACTATACCTGTCAGTAAACTGCAGCCAGCCTCGTCTGAGTAGCTGTGATTTACCGTAGAGCGAGGCTGCACTTGCACAGCGAGAAGGGAGCTATTCAGCCTAGCAACATTATCGGGATTTTAGAGCTTCTGCCTTAAATTGCCAAGCACACGCTGGGACAGTTAGCTTGTCAGGACCAGCCAGTTCCCAGAAAAATGTCCTCCAGCACATGGCTAGTCGTCAGAAGATGAGCAAACCCAGCAGAGCTGCTGTCAAGTAGTGGGAGGTCTGAAGCTGCCTTGGGCCCCAGTTTTGGTTTTGTTCGCTTTGCCACGGGTCAGTCCTTCCTGAGCTACTTCAGTCCTTTAACAGCCCATCATCTGGAGCTGGTGCCAGCCCCACTTCAGCTCAGGACATGATAAAAAGAGGATTAAAAACAATCTGAACCCTGAAGTTGCCTACAGAAGCACTGAGTACATGCTGTGGAAGAGTGGGGCTTCTTTGGTGTCAAGCTTGTGGTCAAAGAGGTGCCTGGAGTGTCTGAAGGAAGAGGATCTAGCTGAAACAGCTGTCTTACAAGACATGGGGGAAAAGAGATTCCTATTTACCTTGGACAACTACTGGCAGAACGTACAGATTTGTCATGGTTTGTGATATTAATGATAGCAATGGGATGTGGGGCTTTTAGATTTTACATCTCAGCTTCACACAAACACCTTGCTGATAGCTCACTGCTCACAAAACTGGTTCAGTTCCAGTTCAGGGGATCTTCTTACCTATTTTTAGTTACCAAAAGATCTGGCGTACCGTCTGAGCTTGTCATTCGCCTCCCCTTTAGAGTCAGTGGAGAGAGACACGGCCGGTGAGTTGTCCCATCTTGTCCTGGAGGACTCCGGGCTTGGATGGGGACGTCACACTGGGGACAGCAACACTCACTGATTGGCAAGCAAAGGTGGCAGGTGCTTGAAATAGGCTGTGAAAGTGGCTTCGCTTAGGCAATTTAGGAATCTGCTTTTGTGCTCAGCTAAAGCACTGTATGTCAGTGGGGGAAGTTGTGAGCCATGTTTTCACTCTCAGGTTGGCCCACCGTCCTTAGAAGTTACAATGGGGTATCTGATATTTTTTGCCCAGGCATGCCAGTGCATGAACACCCTTGTTTGCACAGAGTAATCACAGGGATATAAAAAAATCAATACAGGCCAGGAAGTTAGAAACACTTACTTGCAAACACCTCTTCAATCAAAATAGGAAAGGAAGCGTACTGAGCTCTGTCTGACTTTTAAAAGCCTCACTTCCCCCAGCGGGTCACTCCTGACAGGCGTGAACAGGATGCCATCCTGTTGAGTGACCATCCTGTAAAGGAAACTATAATCCATGCAGTAAATAAGCCCTGATTTTAAGTTTGAGAATTGCATGCATCCAAACCATCAGGCTTGCTATACAGCTCCAACATCCCTCTTTCTTTACAAAACAAAGGCTCGGTCTTTTTGTGTTGGTCTGTGCACTGTCCTGCAGTTCTCTTCGGGCTACGTGGCCCTTGTGTTCCTACTGCCCCTGGGAAAAAATACATATTTAAAACAAAGCAAAACAACCTAAAATTCAACTATTCCATCTGGGGGATAAAAAGGAATATGCCAGTGACTCGTTATTCCACGCAGAGTGCCCATTACTTTTGTTGACTTCAAGGCTGTAGTCACTCACAGAGAACAGGGCGATAGTATTTACATTGGGATTTCAAGGAAGACTGCTCTTATAAATTAGTAAAAGGCATGAGTCATCCCAGCGCAGTGTTTGATCCAAGAGACGCAGTTATCAGCCCAGCATAACACTCCAGCATCTGTCCAAAACACCGCGCACCCTCATTAGCACGCTATTCCTGGGAGCTAAGCAGGCTGAAGGTTGCAAAGAGGTGCTATTGTTATACCAGGAGTAATTCTTATGTTTTATTGATACCCAATAAACTGTGCGTTAGCCTGAAAGCGAAGAGAGACAGAGGGAGCGGGGTGGTGGAGATAGCAGTTATATAACACTGGAACACAGGGAGTGGAACTGGCCAAATCCTTCTCAATTACTTTTTTTCAATAAATGTCAGGTTTGGGGAGGAGGACCATCTGAGCAATTTAATAATTAATAAGAACGTATTATCCTGCTGTACAGCTGGACATATCACCTATGAATAAATCCCCCAGATAATATATTTGTGGGTCTTCTTAATAATTTTTTAATTCCACTTTTTTCGCTTTATTTTTTGTTTTTTTTTTATTGCAGTCTGGTCTGAATTGCCCATGGATTTTCTCAGAAATCAACCAGATAACCACTTGGGGGAAAGGGAACGAGCACATGTACCTCGGGCCCTTGTCCGTTCAGGAGCAGAAGTGGCGTTTGCAATGATTAGAGCTTCTGGCAATGGAGGGAACTTGACTTGTGGAGATTAGGTGATGCTACAGGACTCCGTTAAAGACAGACAAATATGGGTGCTGCGCACAAGCTGGGAATTACTGTGGGTGTCAATTAACCTCACAGATCACAGGGTTTATTAGGCTGAATTATTTATCCCAAAGATAAAACACTGAAAGAAAGAAAGGCATCATTAAACAGCACAGCTTTGCACAGAGTTTAGGCAGTGAACCAAGTTTCCGAACAATTTAATTTATTAGGGACCTAAATTGTACTAGATTATCAAATCAAGTGGAATAGAGGGAGGCAATGCATTTTATGTTCAGTGCCCAGAATGTAATAAGTGTGTTACTCCATTCATGCCATGTCTCAGCCTGAGTTATGAAGAGAAGGGGATGTTTCCTCCGTAGGGTAATTTTCCATTTTTTATCCATTTTCAAAAGCTGTCAAACAGCTGTCATGAAGGAAAAACGTTGATAGTTTACCATTGAAGCTTGAAACCTGTTAAATGTGAATGTAAAGTGGAGCACTACATATAGTCCCAATACAATAGGAAGAAGCTTAACTGTTTGAAGTCTGTCTTTGTCGAGATTATACCCCGGCAGAAAAGGACAATAGGAGAGTTTTGCCTTGGGAAAAGGCAGACTGACAGGTCTGCATGTTTTTCCGCAATCAATATTGTAGACGGAGCTCTTCTTACACGGCAGGGTTCAATTAAAGAAAAAAAAACACTAGAATTTGGGGGAAATCCCTGAAGAGTTCAAATCCTTCCCGGGAGGAGAGAATGTTTTTTTTCAAGATGAGCTTGCATGAAAAATTCATGCAGTGGATGGATACATTCATATAAAAAGAAATTTGATAAATAAATAATTGTCTTAATTTTTACTGCCTCACATAGCAATTGCACATCCATATTGACCACTTTAGTTTGCAAAACTAGTCCTTAGTGTAAACATGTGTAAAATTAAATCACCCGAAAAAACAAAATAAGGCAAAAGGTCACACATGCTAACTGAAGCAAGTAGTTCATACTAGTCTCTCACAACATCCAGGAAATAAGAAACTGCCACATGCAGCCAAGAAGCTGGTACAGGGATGAACACAAAGAGGCAGACAAAACACAGCATGAAAATGGGTGATAAGCAGAGATTTGCAGCCATCAGGAAGGAGAGAAGAGGAGGCAGCTGCAAAGACAGGAGGCCGGAAAAGATAGACGAATTGGGCTGGAAATATATACAGTTATGATAACAGCTATGAAAGAGATTACGTGAAGCTGCAATTAGCTAGCTGTACTCGACTGCTATTCAGTCATACTTGCATCTCTCTCCTCCTTTTTCCCAGTGTTCACTGCATGGGGAAGACAGTTATCTTTGTTGGAGAAGAGTTTTGTACACAACAGTCGGGTTGGACAAGCAAAGTACCAACCTGGTGTACAGTCTCTGCATTTCCAGGCCATGGAGAAATGCAAGAGGACCCTCCACAAGAACTCAGGAAAGCCCATCCCCAGCACAGCCTGTCTCCTCACTACGCTCCTCCTCTACTAGGAAAACAAAACCAAAGAGGAATAAATGCAATGTTCCCTCTCCTTCAGGATCAATGACATTTTTTTCTAGCCATTTCTGTGTCTTTGGTCCCTGTCAGTTCCTCTCTTTCACCTTTTTTCCACTTCTGAATAGCTGTTTTCTATGTTTTCTCCCAGAATTTTATTTCCTCATCCAGTTCTTCCCTTCGGATACCCACTGCTCCCTGCACGATCCCTGGGAACCTCTCATCAGTTCCCACCACCTACCTCCCCCTGTCCCAGTGCCCACCCCCCATGCCCTCTGCCCCTGTCCCTGCATCTATTTCCACCAAGAGAAACTTTTTTGGTGCGTTTTGTTCACGATCCATCTCTTCACAGTCATCATCTTTGGTTGTGTGATTTTGTCTGTGCTAAGGAAAGCCCTAGGTTAGAAGGTTGAAATGGCCTTTTCATCATCTTCTACTCCCTTACTCTGAAGCAGGCTCCCAAAGGCTTGCTCTGGGAGTTCCTCTTGAACTGCTCCCTGGTGACAATGAGCTTGTCTTCTCTACGCTCACCAAATAGGCAGGCAGAAAAGA
>VZSZ01002336.1:959570-992077 GCA_013398815.1 Ibidorhyncha struthersii | reverse complement strand
AAACAATCAACTTCCCTTCAGCCTATGGTGCTACATGAGCCCATGCTCTGGTTTGACTCATGACTGGGTTAGTCTCCCTCAAGTGAGGGAATATCAAAGTGTAGTAGAAAATACTAATTTTTAAAGAGTAATCTAAAAACTAGAAACTGATGGTTACGTTCAATAATAGGATACATTCAAACTGCATTGCTTTATCCCAAACAATGGCCCTCACTACACTACAAGTTTCACCCCCAAAGAGCCCTTCTGGGAAGGAGGTTGGCGGGTAGGAGAGCTGCATCGTCACTGCAACGGTGAAGGCAGGTTTTCGGCAAGTAGGGCCGGGGCAAACAGCTAGGTTTATGTCTCTGGATTATAAATTTGTAACCCCCTGAGTCTCTGGTTTATAAATTTGTAAAATTCAGCCCTTCAGTAAAAGGAAGAAACTCATGTGCCTGTGTGTTTTTTAAGGTCTTGTCCAAAAGACCTTACTACAGAAAACCAATTTAATCCACCTTAGAGGGATGAAGGGCTGAGTCAACCCTGCCAGGATTTGAACCTATCACTCCAGGGAGCCTAATTATTGCAAATGTGGTGCTTAGACCACAAAACCCTTCCCTCCTGCTCTAATCACCTCTCAAAGAGTCCCTTTTGATCCTAGAAGGTTACGCAGCACCTGTGATAAAGGCAAAGTATTTAACAAAGTCTCCGTAAGTGGAGTGTATCATTATTCATATTACAGCAGGTTTAAAAGAGCCGGGCAAGGATGAGAACATTGTGCCGTAACAAAGATTACAGTAGCAGCGCTGTGAACTGCTTCTCAGCTCCAGTCTTTGTTTTCCTTCTGCTACACAATGGAAAAATGGAGCAAGAGGAGAGCTGAGCTAAATTGCGCTTGCTGCCGCCATGCTGCACCCCTAACCGCGGGTTCGCTTGAAGGTTTCATCTCACGTAGCTCGGCCACAGGCTAGCGGGCTGCACAGCTGGAGGGTGATGGCTGAGAGAGGCTCGTCCTCCTCTGCACCCTCGCCAAGTGTCTCCAGGAGCCACGCGGTTGGGAATGTTCCTGCTATGGGCTTATACCCGCACATCTGTGCTGCAGAAGCACAGGGGGCTCGGTGTGCGGGAATTGGGGACGATAACGGGGAGGGCATAGGTGCTTGCCCAGCTGCAGGGTGGCAGCTGAAAAAATATCTGTAACAGGGACTGCTAATGACAGGTCCTTGATTTTCTTTGCTTATCTCGGGATGTTGGTAGTATTTCTGCACAGTTTAGAAGGCGTAAGTGAAAGCTGATGAGAATCTCTTGTCTTATTATAACAAGGCTCCTGGTTGGAGGTGGAAGGAAAAGCGGGGCTGGAGAGTAAAGGGAAGCCATTTTTTTTTTTTCAAACTCTGAGCTTTAAAGAAAACACATCCCGTGCTCCTTCTCAGAGATAACATTGCAGCTGATAATTTTACCTTTTATTCCCTGGGAGAAAATGGAATTTTTGTCCCTCCCTCCTTCCATTACCTGAAGGGGATGCACGCCTTCTACTGACATGCAGATAGACTAAATCTGAAATGCTAATAGACTGGCAGTGTTTGCAGTGGGGTGAACAGTTTTCTGCTGGAAGGCTGGTTGGCAGGATACCGTCCTGCAGTCATTGAATCATTGCACTGAATCACAGCCATGTTGGCAGGATCCCATTCTGAGGAAGTTCACAGTACTGTCAAACACCTGCTGTTGCCATTGAATGGTATTATGCAAGATCTGAAATTCTATTTATCGAGATCCCTATTTGATTTCTTCTTTTTTTTTTTTTCATCCTCTTCAGTTACCAGAGTCTCAAATGACTGCAGTAAAACCTTTTCCCAAGAGCATTATACAATGCTCAGCCTGATGCCAGGATACCAGTTCTTATAGGGTGAAAATCCGTTCTTCTGACTTCACACTGGTGCAGAGATGCCAAGGTAGCACAAGATACAAAGACATTCAAGCATTCCTACAGTATGCTCTCTGCCGGGTTATTCAGGTAAGAAGACCAAACAGGATTTTACTCGCAGAAGCCCAGCCACCCTTTTCTCCCTTGAAAGCCCTGGTTGTACAGCCTGGGGGGAGGGGGCACTACTATAAATAGGTTTTGTCTCCTAGTCTTTTTAGACAGTGATTGTTTCCAAGATAAGAGACTTCTTGAGCCACCATGATGGGAAGCTTGGCTTACACACACGTAGGAAGCAAAGAATACCAGGTTATGAGAGTTAGAGAGCAAGTGTATTCTTCTCTCTAATACATTATAAGTTATAATAGTTTGAAGTGTTGTTTGCCTGGGTTGCTCTGTACCTTCTGTCCTGCTGTACAGTCCACTTCACCTTGATTTTTTGGGGTCCTTTCTCAAAAGCAGTAGTTTGCATCTTAAGAAGCCATCCTGAGCTCTAGCCAGCCTCTTTGGCTTTACTCCCAGCCCAGGTGGCATCAGGAATCGCTGGCACATCTCTGCCCCACGACAGCCCCAGCTCTCCCAGCTCTCCAGCTACCTGCATCGTGACCGGATCTACTCTTTCTCTTTACTTCCATGGGTCTGCATTCCTCTCTTCTGCAATCCTCTAATTTTGGATGGTCTACTCTGCAAACACTACTCACTGGCAGGCTCTTTACTTGACTGATGGATCTGCTCTCTGCACAGGAAAGGTCTTTTCCTGTCCAAACTAAAATATCTGTTTGGTTAGCAATTCATTAGGAGATGTCAGCGAGTTATGGCACGCTGCAACAGAGCTCTTCCTGCCCAGTCTTTCCTGCTCACTCTTTCTTGAGCAATTGGATAGCACCGCTGCCTCGCATCAAGCTCACAGTCTGAGTGTGAGCTTCACTTTGGCTTTTCACATCCAGCCCCTAGCTTGAAGTCTCACCTTTTATTAAATAAGAGTAAAATCCAGACTTGCTAATCAAGTTACACAAATACAACTCTCAAAAAGATGCTCGTTAACTTGGGTTCTTGCAGCATCCTTTTGTTTAGCACTAACACAATCTTGCTTTGCCAGTATTACTCTAGAGGACTGCTGCAAAGATGATTTTTGTAACCTGTCTGTCTGCTCATGTCAGCTCTCATGGTGAATCCCTCCACTGGCTGCCCTTTCTCTTTTGTGTAAAGACCTTGCTTGCCCCTGTGCTGTCATCTTCTTTTCAGCACTTAAAAGGTGATTTCTGTCCCCTGTTTGCCCATGATTCTAGTCTCTGCTGCCCCCTTTGAATTTGAAAAGTCCCTTTTCTTTCATACCATGTTCTCCATGCCCCCCCTTCAAGTTTCAAACAGCATCTCCCCAAACAGGTGTAAAACCCACCTTATTGTTGTCCTTGAAATCCTTCCTCTACACTCACCTTGTACAAGAGAGTTACCAAAGACATCCTAATGGTTAGGCTGGCAACAAGTTCTTCATGATGGCCAAGAGTCCACATCCAGCTGTTCATTCCCCCCTTCCTTCCTTTCTCAAGAAGTTAGCATCTCTTCAGCAGATTGTGCTGTTCAGCACAATTGGATTTAACAACAAAAAAGTATTTCGAAGAGGTTTCTTTTTAAAAAAAACAAACCAACCAACCAACAAACAAAAAACCTAAAAAATAATACAAGCCACACACACAATTTTACACGTGTATTTCAGAACAGATCCCCACAATTACTTTGTATTTGTAGGAGGGAGAGGAGAGAAGTGACTGAACCTGCAACTGGGGTATCAGATACCTGTTGCTGGGATATCAGCAACCAGGATATCAGCAATGCAGAACTGTTGCCAAAACCACTTGCTCCCCCAGTCACGTGTGAAGCCTGTGGCAGGGCGAGGGCTTGGTTAGTGCCAAACACTCAGGCATTAATCATCTGCAAACTTGCTGAACTGTCTTCAAGCTGATACAAGCTATTCACTTCTAAACTAAGAGCTTGGAAACAATGACTTTTAAAACCAGGAAGCAAGATGGTAATTAAGATGACCTGTCTATCACCCAGATTATTAAACGGCATTATAAATGTTTTGTTGCTGAAGATTAATTATGTAAATCTTCGCAGGAGTCTCACACAACTGAAAGAAATATTAATGTTTGTTCATCGGCTCTGATTTCTTCTCTCAGCTAAAGGTTGTTTTTCTAGTCTGCTGTCAACGTCCCACAATTGCCATTAACACTAGTCACGATGCTTTTTGCTGCAAGTAGCTAACATCTCCGTGTGCACGTGGTTCGCTAGACCTTGTAATGGTGTTTCAGGCAAACACTGTCTGGTTCTACAGACATGGCAGGTCAGGAGCTGCAGCTCTGGCTGAGGTCACATTGAATATGACCTGTCCTTTGTTCTATGACCATGAGTTGTCAGGTGATTAATGGAAGACTAAAAGACCCTGAATCTTTAAGGCCATTGGAACTTTACAAGTGGTTTTGGACTACTTTTTCACAGCGTAACACAGATGCCATTTAGAAAAACAACTTTTAAAGTCTAGCATGGGCTTCTTAGAGCTTCTTATGTGCT
Organism: Ibidorhyncha struthersii; assembly: GCA_013398815.1. Lineage (NCBI taxonomy): Eukaryota > Metazoa > Chordata > Aves > Charadriiformes > Charadriidae > Ibidorhyncha > Ibidorhyncha struthersii. The sequence continues at coordinate 987,606 of VZSZ01002336.1, read as the reverse complement.
GCTGACAAGCAAAATCATCTGAGAAGTATTAATTCTGCAGAAAGTTTTATGAAGTTTAATGCAATTACTTTCAACATGTCCAAAGCTAGGCTCAGTAGAAAAATGTTTTGGGAAGAAGGTATTTTGTAAGCTCTAGCTCTAAGTCAATACGTAGAACAAAAATGCCTCAGTTTTTAAGTTCTCTATTAATAAACTATTAATCTAAATATCATTCACTAGTACTCCTTGAAGATGTTAAGGCAGGATTCTGGCCTCAGGGTTAGTGGGTCACGTATGTGACAGGTGGAACCCATCTCATTTAACATTCGATGCCCACTGTGCAAAATCTGCGTATAAGCAAGTCACCTGAGGAACTCCTTGTGTTCAGGAGAGAGACTTCAAGGGTCTGATTTATCTCTGAAGCCTATAGGGTGAGATAGAATGTCTATTCCAGACCATTAGCCCTAAACAAAATGGTGGTATGTAGTTCAGAGGTAGATATTTACGTTTGGTTAGAACGGCGGAGCTGTTCCAGTTGTGGATTATCAGGAGAACGCCAGTGTTCCAAATGACCACAAAGCCCATATTTGTACCTGCCTTCTAGCTGAGACCTCTCTGTCAATATCAAAGTGCTAACATGGGACTGTATTTTGGGAACTTGGTGGAAATGTGCTGCCGTATTAAAGCTCCAGCTTCAGTTTTTGCCACCAGCATCTCCACTGCTCAAAGTCACAGGGTTTTGCAACCTGGGAGCCCTCCTGGGCAGAAATGAAGCTGCAGGGAGAACGCCCCATTACAAATGCACAGTAAATGCTATAGGATGAAAACATTTCCTCTCAGCTGGAGGGGAACTCAGGTCCTTCCTGATGTTAGAAGACCAGGAAACCAGAAGTCGAAACAGGGAGCCACTCTGCATTTTAAGTTACAAAGGAAGTTGTTGGCCACACAGTTTCAGAGTCAGGATTTCGCTTTTGTGCTCTAGACCTCACAGACATATGACAGTCTATCTTTGGTGCAGAATTGAGATTTTTTTTAAAAAACTGACTTTTGCTAGGCTAAAACATGGGAAACTAATATGAGAAAGCTGTGTTTTGTTGATCCCACATGTCTCAGTACATCATTGACCCTGAAACATAAAGACAGAAATATAAGATATCATTGATTTTCAGTCCTTCCCTAATGATCACGTTAACAGAAAAACCCAGCTATCTTGTTTGTTTTATATAATCCCCAAGCGCCTCTGTGGTTCCTCAGGTGCCAAACTCAGTACTTATTAACACTCTGTTCCCCCGGGCTCCTTATGGAACACTTTGTCGCTGCTGCTACTGGCTTTCAAGCATAGCCGCACAAAATTAAAAAACAAGCGTGTTAAAAAAAAAAGCATGCAAAATGCAAAATTAACATGTGAACAAACAACAGGGGCCACTCCACTGATTATATTTTCACTGTCATGTTGTATTAATTAAAGCTTCCCATCCCTTAATTAAAGTGAAGCAGCCAGAGAATCTCCACCATGTTACGCGGGGTGACTGAATGAAAGTGTCTCTCTGAGGGGTTTACAACTGCACTGCCTGGTAGTACCCAAGTCTTTGAGTGAAGAGGTCATCCTGATCAATGGCATTCAGAGCTTAGATCCAAAATTTCCACAAGGTATAGGCTGGTGACCCATGGTTTTGGTCTGGCACCATCTTTAACTAGAACCTGCTTTGGCTTTTCCTAACTCAGCTGCAATACTTGGCATGGACCTCCTGCATATTTAGATGACAACTAATGAGGATTTTTATTAAACTTGAGCCTTGGCCGGCTGGGAGGAGGGAACAGCTTTTTAGCATCAGATGCAAAAGACTTTTGCCTCTGGAATATTTCTCAGCACGGAGCAAAGAGCTGGGGGAGGAGAAGGTGATGGGAACGCTGTCAGTGCTGCCACTAATGGGGCCTGCCTGGGGCATGCTGTTCAGTATCCCTTGGAAGATGACCTTGACTGCTAACATTTACATTTTAGCAGCCATTTGACATATTTGATTGTGTCTACAGGAAAAAAATGCACAGTTCTGGGAGAGACATGTAGCTCAGATCAATGTCTTCAATGCCGCTGTCTCCTCTTGTCCTGCCATACTCCAATGTTCGCTATTTAGTCCGAAAGCACATGCTACGAGAACACTGAGGCACTGCCCCTTCTTCTTAATCCAGGTAATTGATCTCATCAGACACCATCCATACAGGCTAACTCAAGGTACAACCTTAAAATTAAAGACCTTCTCAAAACAATGAAGTTATTCATATTGGTAAGAATAGTGCTTGTCGTCCAATGAACCAAACAGCTGGCCGTTATTGTGTGCCTTTGGTGTCATTTATCAGCCTTGGACACATGGAGGAGACTGTAGATGTCTGCCAGAGGTATTGCTGGGTCAAATCCCGGAAAGCTTTGCATCTGCAGCTCCTGTCATTTCCTTACCCCACAGGATCTGTCTTGCAGAAGGTGGAGGTTTGACAACAGCTCACAGTCCTTATTGCCACATGTTTCAGAAGCTCAGCAGATGGCTGTGTGCTCCTACCACCTGGCCAAAGGGTGCTGTCGCCCTTCTGAACAAATGGCATCAGCACCTCTGAGGGACAGGCCAACCCACCGATGCTGATGTGCTTTAACTCACAATATAAGGATGGCTAAGAGCACACATGGGACCAGATATGATGGCTTACCAGATGGGTGGTAATTTGTTAAGCTGCTATAACGCAAAAGCTTTCAATTGAGTATTCATACCCTAAGATCTTCAGCCAACATAAGAGTCATTTGGTTTGCCTTTAATATAATTGGAAAAGATAGGAAATTAAATTTTTAGGCCATAGAGTGTGCCAATACCTTCACTTGCTTTGGAAACAAAAATCTCCCTCTCCCTTTCCTCCGTGCTGCTGAAAGTTCAATCATTTATCAAAATAGTGATGCCCTTTGTCCTGGCATATTACTCTAATGCTAAAACATATGTTATATTAAATATTAACCAACCACTAATTGATGCATCATTTGGCCAAGGAAAGAGGTCGCTTCATATAGTCAGTGGCCTGTTTCACTCTTCTGATGTCTCAGTACTTTGCTCTTCAGCTTGCTTATCCTGTTATTCTGCCTCAGTCAGCCTTGAGCTTGAGGAACATTTTGGCATCTCCTGAAATCGGTTTGTGCTCCCTTTTACATCCCAGTTTATGTACATCAGGACTCTCCATTGTGGGAAATATGGCCTAGGGGCTGATCTGGTGGATTGAGCTCTGGATTTTAATTTAGTTTGGCAACTGTCCTCCTGGGCGAACGTAGGAAAATCACTTAATCTACCTTGTGCTTCTGTTTCCCAAGTGTAAACTACGGGAGGAGAAACATTGATATTTAAATTACTAAGGTTGTCCCCTCACTTCAGGACATAGGAAAATAACCATGTGTTGTAAAATCCCATGCTGAAAAATCTTTGTCAAAATAATTGCATTCAGTTATACTGTTGGCAAATTCTTAAATACGAGATCAGTTCATTTGACATACCTAGAGATGGTGAGTGGCATACAGGCTACAATTACAGCCTGAGATGAATAACTGCCTGATTAATTGAATGGTGGTGATTTTTCAGAACAAGATGTGCAACACCCTTTATTTGCATGGCAAGAACCTCATGCCTTAAGATAGCTTCCAGGTTCCTGAGCAAAGCAGGCTTCTCACTGAGGTCTGTAGTTGGGGCAGCTGCAGGGTGCGAACCGTGCGAGGATCTGCACGGTGTCAGGGATGACAGAAGTCCAACCTGCTAGGAAAAGGATGGTGCACGCTAGAAACTATGGCCGTATTGCAGTCCAGTCACTCTCTATCATTCCTGATGCCAGCAGAGATGAGGTGTAAAACTTTGCAGTCAGATTCATAATCAACATTCCCCAAGTTTCTTGGCTGTGATCCTGTCCTTGCAGCTCCAGATGTACCAAACTGGGCCACCTCTAGTCTCAGAGAGCTGGCCTCATGGCCTGTGTTTCCCCAAAATCCTAAGGATGCTGGTAAAAACTCTGAGACTTCAGGGCAGAAGGCAACCATTGGCAACTCAGAGTTGGAAAGAAACTCTCTTAATAAACAGTTTGTCCTCAGACTGGGAGCTCTCCTTGAAGCACTAGATACTTGTGTTACTGAGATAACTGAGTAGGGTGGGTCACAGTTTAGTAACTTCTGTGTCCCATGGTGTGCAAAGTCCTTTATCCTTGAACTAGAAAGAACAGGAATAAACTGAGACTCTCTGTCTTCACTTCCCTCCTTGCTGCTCTAAAGCGCAGATGAGAGAAGAACCACTGAGGTGCCTTTGTGAGGGGCAGGAGCCTGGGCAGGCTTGGCTGTCAGGGTACAGAGCCAAGTTAAGGACAAATGCTGACAGCTGTGGTCAGGAGCTAGCAGGGCGGTATGGCCTGAAGAGTCATCCCAAAGTTACAGTCACGGAGGAGCAACCCACCTCAGTGAGCCTGGGTGGCCAGATCTGCTATTAGCAGAGCTCTGGATCTGCTTGCTCAACACAAGCTGTCGTAGGAGGGAGAGCTTAAGTGTTAGCTGGGACATTCCAATGTCTAGGGGATTTGTTGGGTTTTTTTCCAGTTTTAAAAAACTCAAAAGTGCTGTTCTGTTTCTGCAAATAGTTAATTCTCTGTTAAGAAAAATAATGCAGTAAAAAAAATCTTTCCATTGTGGAGGCCCCAAGCTTTTGAGATGCTTCAGTGGGCTACTGGGAAATCTCTTTAGGATAGAGTCTGTCTGGCTGAGCTGTCAGATTGACTGCTAGAGGTGCAGCTGAGTTTCAAATGGACGAGCAGTGTGCGTGCGAGACGCATCCCAAAAAAGGAACATGTTTGACAAGTGAAGTGTTTTTATTTTATGATGGAAAACGAGCAGGAACATCAGACAGGTAAATCGCCCTGCCAAGCATGAGAGTTCTGGACTGACAAGCTCATCGCCTGCCCTGCCTGCTCGAGAGGATCCAGCATTTATTTCTACTGAAAAGCAACTGTTTAAATTGCCATTTGCTGACTTTTCATTACTGATTATAATTGCAATGTGCAGGTTCAGAAGAGCAAAGGGAAGCCTCGCTTTGCGGGTGGAGGAAAACGGGAAACAACTCTTCTTGAACTGAACAGAAATGAAAGGGAGTAAAAGAAAGCTTGCAAATCATCAGAAATCAAAACCAAACAATCTGAGCAAGAGAAACAGGGCCAACACCGACATTTATCAAACTTCAGCAATTAAAATCATAATATACCAATTAGAATATGTGTCAAGGATTGACTCCTCCTATCGTTCTCTAGCAACGCGAGTATCTTTATGTCAGAAATTTTGAAAACATAGCACTGTAATTTGAGGTCATTTACTACCATGCCACGATACAAACATATCAGATTAAGCATTTTGTCTAAATGCTATGGTAAAGAGGTCCAAATAAACAAACAGACTAGAAAGAGAGCATGAGGACATCAAATAGTATGATATGAAGTTGTTTACCCAGCTGAATGTGAGATACTTTCTTTAGTCCCAAGTGCCAAAGCCACCAGTGAATGTGTCCTTTCAGCCCTGAATGGCTGAAGAAAAAACCTTGTAGCACAACATCATGTATTTTGTATGGACTCTATTCAGCAAAGTGTTTAAACATGTGCTTTAATCTATTACTATTCAGCAGTTAGGTACTTAACTTGTACTAAAATCCTGGAGAAGATAAAGATGCGCTGAATCAGAGACTATACACTGCATATTTTACAGCAAAATTATTTTGGCAATGCTTGAAAACATTTTAAAAAATTTATTTGGAACATTTTGAGATCTCCCTACTTCTCAAGCCCTAGTTACTGTAAGGTGAACTGTACGCAGCTCAGATAGAAAGATTAAACTTAATCAATCCAAAGTGATTCAGAAGATGTCCAGAATAACTTTACTGCACATAGGAAAAGGTCTCAGCTTTGAAGTCCGATATATGGAGAATATTCAGGGATAAAAGCAAAAGCTAAATATCTCAGCAGAAGGCTTTGAAGCTTCCCTTTCCACTAACAATATAAAGTTAACATTTCTAGTCAGAAAAATTATAAGGTATCTGATCCTCAAGGAAGGCTTAGCACAAAACAGCCCTGCATGCAGTGGCAGTCAAGACAGAGTAACCCCAGGGGTGAGAGCAGGGAGGATCTTTGGAAAGAAATAAATAGGCAGGATATCCAAAATGGCAGCAGCTGGAAGCTGCTCTGGGGTGGGATGTCAGGATGAACCCCCTGGGAGATGCGATACTGCACACAGGGCAGGGGAGGAGGTCAAATGTGCAAGGCCCCGCAATTTGTCAGACGGCTAACACCATCATTACCTGTGTGTGCGTGCATGTGGGCATGCCTGCCTATAAATTACACTCACAAATTTCCAAGCTAAATGTCCTCTTATTGGCAGCGCAGAGCACTGCACCCCCTTATTAGGAGATATTGTTTTATAATGAGCAATAAAAGTTAGCTCTCACGGTGTGAGGCTGCAGATGAGTCACTGCTGAAATCAGCAGCAATGTCAATAGGTTTGATTTTTCTGCATATACCACATTTTACCTTTTTTCTGACATCGCTGGGAGGAAGAGCATAGGAAGAATTGTGGGCTTGAAAAAGGAGCTAGAAGCAGAGAAGGGGTCTGAGAGTGGGACAAGGGAGACGGACAGGGGAGAAGAATAGGTCCCTCGTTACTACCGTTATCCAATGTTGGGTTCAGGAGGGAACCGTTCAGGAGCCAGACGCTTCTTGAGACTCCCTGGAAAGCAAACTTCTGTGCTGCCTGCAGTCATGCTGGACCTCTCCAGTGTTGTCATTTTTGGCAAGAGCCCTGCTATTAGAGAGGAGCCAGCTCTCCATGCATCAGAGCCACAAGCACACCAGCCTCAAACAGTGGGCATCACTGGCGGAAGCGTGCCTTGCAGCACCATGCAAAGCTTTTGCAACATCAGTGGAAGAAAGGAGGCGAGAGGAGACAAAAAAGCAAAACTTAGAGTCTTCCTGTTCCCAATGGAGACAGAATCAGGCCCAGGAGGAAGGAAAACTAGCAGACACTTCTGCAAGGTGGCTGCAGAGAAGAGATTTGTCCCATTGCCCTGCTGGCTCCAAGAGTAGCTTGTGCCTTGTTGTGGCTTCATTGCCCTGGTGTTCCCACGGCCACTCCGAGCTCAGGATGAATGCACTTTCTGGCAGGTGCCAGCTGCCACTCTCAACACCTTGGAGAGAACCGAGGAACAGCAGTAGATATCACTTGTCAAAATAAGATAAAGACAGAAGCCTTGGTAGTGGCATTGCCACCCCTTATGCACACTGTTGTGCCCAGGTCACAGCGAGCCTGCCAGGAGTGGGAATAGGAAAGGGTGGTGAACACAGCAAAAATGTCAATGCTGTGAAATGTAAACATGTTTAAAATTTCCAACATAATATGCCCCTAGTGCTTTCCTAAGAGTCCGATACAACCATTTCTTTGGGCCTCTCCCTCGTTACTCTCAAAATGGCCATTTCTTCATAGCCTGTTAGAAAACATCAGCTCCTGCACTGAAAAACAATGAGGACAGTTGGCATTGAGATGGCAGATAGCAAATGCAATGTAATGTAATGTACACTGAGAGAAACCATTTGCACTACTTGTATGCATTGCTGGGTTCTGAATTAACTGTAACCATTTAGAAAAATGGCTCAGGCAGCTCATTGAAAACCTCTGCTATTTTATGCTGGCCATTGTCTCATACTCTATGAGGGAGATTTTTTTAGTATTATTTTTGCACCATTATATAAATTGAAGGCCTTTGTTCCATTCTGGTAATTTCAGATCCAAAAAGGGTTACGATAAAAATAGCAGAGGCCTAGGGACAGGTGACAAAGAAGATTAGAGGGATAGGAAAGCCAGTGTGTAAGAGAGTGAGATGTAGGATTTGTCACAGTTCCAGGGTTAGCTGCTCCTCTGACCTCTTTTGAGTATAGAGAGAGGATCTGTTTCTTCAGGCCCCTGGTGGGACTCTGCCTATGTGACTGTCCCTTCCCTGCAAGTAGCTCCCTGACAGCTTTGTGAACCTCTCCTTCAAGAAACTCGCTTTTCAATGGCCAGCATCCTTGGGATCTTTTGATTCTTGGCCTTGGCAAAAGAAATCTGCAGCTGGACTCTGGATATAGCATCCTCCCAGCTCCGGCTGTCTTATCATGACCCCTGCCATGCTAATTGCTAATCTGGAGGCACTGTGCAGCCTTCCAGCTAGTTCTCTAATATCCCTGTTATTAAACTAAACGAGCGTTTACACAGAATAATCTCCAATGCTACCCCATCACATATCTTATTCTTAGAGACTTACAGAGCAGCCCTGCATCCTCCACAAGGTGGTTCAGTGGTGGTGACCCCCACGTGAATGCCGCAAGACTTGGTTCCTGGTTTTGGCTCCATCACTCCCTCCCAGCTTGACCCTGTGTTCTTGAGGTGGGATTCACCTAACCTAACATTGGCCATCTAAACCCGAGGTTCACTCAAAGAATTGTGCCTCCTATGGTCATGGGCGAGAGATAGCTGCAATGGGTGACTTATCTTAAGCTCGTATCTCAGAAGGAGACAAATTGCCCCCAGGAGGCATTTGTCTCTTCATGGATGCGGAGGAAGGCCAGGTGAGTAGCTGAGGTCAGGCCTTTTTATAAAGTAGGGTTTATGTATGGGTGTCTGTAGGTGACACCAGTTCACTCCCATCTTCTGCAGCCCTCAGTGGGGAGAAGGCAGAGTTTCGTACAGCTCACAGCTACCTAGTCATCTGCATTAGCAGAGTGTGGGGCTCAGGACCAGCCACTTCCATAGTCTAAGACATGGACCATCAAGTCTTGAGGGTTGACCTGAAGCCAGTGGCAGACACAGCTATGAAAAGTCTGGGTGGGGAAACTACATATCCTCTTGCTCTTCCTGTGTAACCGGACAGATGTTAGCAGGCAGACAAGGGAAATTGCTTCACTCTTCCTCACTCAAAGCTGCAGACCTGAATAAGGATGACCAGAAGCTTACCTGAGGCTGTAACGATCCACAGGGAAGGTGGACTAAGTACTCCTGAGCTACTCAGAGAAAGCCACTAGGCTTGTTTCAAGCAAACCTAGAAGGCTGAATCCACAAATGCCTAGTGTCTCTTACTTATCAGGTTGTTCCAGATTAGCTTGCTGCCATCAGAGGAAAAGCAGGCACTGAAGAGTGAAGAACTGATCAGCAATTTTACCAATATATAAACCTTCTGGCTTTAAACGCCCTGTTCTGGGAATGATTTTGTAACCTGGCTTGATGTCACTTGGTCTCTCAACCAGCCCAAGAGAAAAAGCAAAGTCGCATAGGGCTACTTTTGGCTCCCAATTGCTTACACATGTCAAACATCAACCTGATGCCACTGAGGTGTGAGTGGCTCTCTTCCTAGGGAAGCAACCAAGAAAAAGATCAGAAGAGATCTTCTTGTAGGGGCAACCAAATTCTTGTGAAGAGCTAATGGAGAAAGATGCTACTGTAAAAAATAAAGAATGAGTTGTGCCTTCAAATCTCCCCAACTATGGAAATGTAAAAATCACCTCATTTTTCATTTTTCATATTAATAAGCCTGTTTTGCAGAACTGCCCTTCTTTTATACAAACACTTACCACGGTGCATACCCTTCCTTCCTTCACTGTCATAAATTATCTTGTGGATGCTCCCTGTGAAGTTACTAACTGTACTTTTGCTATTAATCTTGGCTCTACCTTTTTCTAGAGTATATCTCCTTGCTGATCCATCTTAGGCAAGCAAGACAGTGCTTGGTCAAGGCTCTGCTCCCCCAGGGAGCATCACTCTTGTTAGCTGTAAAGTGTCCATAAAATTGCACCTTTTAATGATGCTCCCCTTTGGCTTTTACCAGGCTTATAGCAAGACTTGTACTCCATTTTCCTGTAATAACTCAATTGCCACCAGGTTGGTGCTCCTGACAGTTACATCCTTACCAAGACATTCCTGACTTGCCCCAGCTGGAGCAAGGAGATGCAAAGTGACTGCTGTGCTCTGGGGAAGTGATAAGGGCTCACCTCTTCAGTGACCGGGAGTATTTCCACTGGGGATACGATAGGCAGCAGGCAGCAGAAGAGCTCATGAATTAATGCTCCGTGCAGCTCCCCGGGGTGGTGTTATTCACTCGTTTTCCTACACATCTTTCTGCAGACCTGAGCCCATACGTGGTTTGTGCCATGTTTACCACCTTAACCTCTTCCTTTAGTGGACTGTATCAAACTAAAGTAAAAGAAAATTTGTTCACTATAGTAGATGCTCAGACAAACAAAACTCTTCAGCTGAATGATTTCAGATGGTAAAATAATTGGTGTAACTATACTCGGGAAACTATATGCATGCAGAATGCAGTCAAATCATTTATGCCCTTTACCTTCAAAGGACACATCTCTACCCGGTAATCTACAAGAGCATTTTTGCAGGCTCAGCCGGTGGAAAGAATTGATAAACACTTGAGCGGCCCTCATGTTTATTTCATCTGGTAGGCAAGGGTGATGGGTGCGCATGCGCACACACATTTGCACACACATGCACCAGCCGGTACCTAAAATTGTTCTATTGCTATATAATACCTCTGACATATTTTTTTAAATATTACAGACTATACAAGCACCACCCTACCTTGCATACCGGGGGGGGGGGGCGGGGCAAGGAGGGGCAGCATGACAAGGCAAAGGCCACACGTAAAAAGGTAATATGTGAGATCCTGTTTTATTTCTACAGGCCAGCACCTGATTTTGGTAAAACATGTTAGGACTCTAGTGTTCTCCCAAACCCAGGCGGACTCGGGCATGTTTGTTTCAGAGATGAAGGTAACGCCTGCAGGGTAGGATGGAGTTCAACAGCAGCCACATCAAGAACAGAAACCAGGACTTTGTTACGAACAAAACATCCTTCTCTGAACAGCAGGACATAGAAATGTGAGAACATCCTCTCCTGAAAACATCCAGTCTTTGTGAGTCCAGGACTCTTGTCCTCACCCTGAAAATTCCAGCCTAGCATCCACCAGTCTAGCAAAAGTAATCTTTCTCCCCGACTTTTCGTCTCTCTCCATCCCTCTAATATAACAATTAATCACTTATAACACAGGGCATGTTACATCTGTCATGTTGATATTTTACATATGGATAAGCAGGCTAGATCATGTAGATAATCCACACCTTTCTGTTTCCCTAAATAGGGGCTCTTCAAAAAATCTTGAAAATGAAAGTGGTGTGCTGAGACTGTAGGAGCACCATGGCTGGCATAGAAGTCCTGTAGCTGACAGCCAGCCTTCCACAAAAGTCTTCCTTGCAAGGCCCAGTCACCAATCCCCCATTCCACCCTACAAAGCAAGGAAGGTATTCAGACAGAAGTGCAATCTAGAGACTAAATACTTAGGCCAGGACGTGATTTATACTGGGGATACTACACTGTGATCTTGAGATTTTGATGAAAGAGTAGGGTATTCTTGGACCAAATTGAGCTTCTTCCTTTGGATGTGGTCGATGGAGGAATGTCCCTGGTGGAACCACCTTCACTGGTCTATTCCCCGGTGACCTTGTCAACCCATGGTACGTGGAGAAGGGCAATAGTATTTCCCAACTTGTGAGTGGTTACAATTCTTCTCAAGTTTCTTAAACCTTAGGTGAAATTTTTCCGCTAGTAACAGAGAAGTGCATGCAAAGCTGGTAGCCTTCAAAACTGGGGGTGTGTATCCCTCCTACCAAGACTCAGTTGGCTGCTGCAGACACAAGCTCCAAATTTTACGGAATTTCTCCCCAGAAAATCCAGGAAAATTATAGTGCACTTTCTCATGTTTGAAGAGCTGAATCCATTGCAAACAGGGATCAAATTGCTGATAAGCAATATTCTTACTAAAGGGAGAAAAAAAAAACCAAGGTAGCAATACTTAACTGTTAAAATAGAACTACAGCTTGAACAATTTCAGTCTTCTGGAGGAGGCTAGTGGCTTGCTTTTGCCATCATGCTGTACCCTTCCCTCTCAGCCTGAGATTATTAATTTTTGACAAGTTGCAAGGGCTGATTTAGGCTGATCTGATCTGATGGAGTGACCTATTTCTATTACCTGCTCCCTCTCTCCTCCTGCTGCTCTCCTATCTGATGGCCACTCTGGCTAACTCCCACAGCTCTGCTAACAGCTTTTGTTATTTCAGCTCTTGGAAGAGTACCCATAATGGTGAGAACTGAACACAGTTTCGCAGCTCACAGGAATTTTTAAAGTCATTTCTCCTGTCTCACACGCCTCGCAGGAAACACACAAAATCTTCTCCTCTTTTTTCCTAGGCTCTAGTCTTTGCACCCACAATGCTGGGAAGTATTGCTGTTGATTCGATGAACCCAGGCACATTCAGGTAGAGTTAGCTGGACTAGATTTCTGTATGCTGTTCCACCTGCCAGTTTATCCCTCTTAATATTATCACTCCCATTGTAGCAGAAATGCCCCTCAAACACATGCAGAACAATCAAACTGTGGGCTAGCCCACCGGTTTGACATTTCTCCTCCCTTCCCTCCACCTCACACCAGCCGATGGTTGGTCCTCCTGTGGGATCCCTGTCCTGTGGTGGTTTGGGCTGGACTGGCCACTGAAGCAAAAGGACAGATGGTCTCCCCCACCTCTCACTTCAAGGACAGGGGGGAGAGAGAAAAAGAGTCTTATGAGTTTAGAGGGAGCTAAACTACTTCAATGAAAATATTAATAATAAAATAAAAAGAAAATAATGAAATATATACAAAACCATATCAAGCTTCCAGGATGACGATTGCATCACCGGCTGACACTGGGGAAGTCCCAGAATGGACTCAGTGACAGGCAGGAGCTGGACTCTGGATCTGGATTCAGGATAGGGATCAAAGGCAGATGAACAGAGTCCTCCTCGGACATTGGCCATTGAAGAAAGAGGCCTGAGCCTTTCATCCCTTAGCTTTTATACTAAGCATGAGGCAGATGGGATGGAATACCCTGTTGGTCAGTTTTGGGTCACCTGTCCTGTCCGCTCCTCCCTGCAGGTGGGACCCCTCTACGCTTTTCTGCTTCCGAACCTCCAACGGGGCAAGTAACAAAGTTAGCTGCCCTTGGCTGTTACAGCAATAAGTATAAGCAAGAGCCTCTCTGCATACCATTCCTTGGCATCACCTATAAACATAGTCTGATCACTCTGAGAGCAAACAGTTTCTGCACAGTATGCTGTTAATTTCAGTAGTTAGGAGAGGCTTAGCTGCAAAGTAAAATTACTGAACAGAAAAATGGTTCGGTTTTACCTCAAACCAGGACATGGGAACATGGAGGGGCTTCAGGAAGCAGAGTGGGATGGGGATTGTCTTCACTCTTGACTTGGACTACAGCAGGCTGCTCACATCTGGGTAGGGTTTTTCCAGAATGAGTGTGCAGCATCCTGCCAGGCTGTGAAGCTGTCAGGATATGTCCATTCTTGGACTTCTTTTATGACTCACTGTGAGAAACAATCCAAAAGCTCTAGAATTTGGGGAATTGTGCAAATCCCCCTTGGTTTTGCCCTGGGATTAATCTTCTTCTTTTATTGTTTGTTGGTGGGTTTTTTTTCTCCACTCTGCAAGCTATTGCCCTTTTCAAACTGCTTGACAGAACACTGCTCCATGACATAATGCCGACAAGCAAAATATCGAATGGTTAAATGTTATTTTCTAAAACATATGGGACAGCTCCCCACCAAAGGATGGACCACGGCCACAGACACTGGCAGAAACACCATCACAATCTCGAGTCAATGCTGGGACTTGGTGTAACACTGGGACTTAGAGGTCTAAGTGTCTTAAAATAGGATTCTGAGTCCTAAGACATATAATGAAAGTTTAGATTTTTTACATCTAGTCTTTGTACTAGGACAAGCTGAAAGAGCTTTGAGTTTTGTTATTGATTCTGACCTAATGTGATATTGATATGAATTTTAAATGCTGCGTATAGATAGAAATGGTGCAATGATCAGATCAAACACTGTCTATTAATGCTTGTCTAGGCAATTTTGTATTGTATAACATGACAAAAATTAAATAAGACCGTACTTAGTCCCTGTGTGTGGAGCTCTAGCAGGTATGTGTTTTTTATGTTCTCATGTCTAATCAATATATCTTGGTTTTTTGGATTGGTCACAGAGTCACTGCCTAAGGACTGATGAAGCTTAAATGCTGGGACTTTACCTCATACTGCTGTTTTCCCTTCCATTTCTGTATAATCACTGTCATTCTGGAGAGATTAGGTATTGTATATTGAGGAACATATTCACAGGCCTTTTGTGTTTGCCTTCATAATAATAATAACAATAACAAAAGTACTGGTGGTAGCAATAGTACAAGCAGTAATAAAAATCTAAATACTTGTCCTGAATAGCATCCTATTGTGTCTGCACTCTAATCTTTGTAAAAGCTGATCATCTTTTGTCTTCCTAGAGCTAGAAGATGCTTTACTCTTTCAAGTTTTTCTCCACAGAAACTCCTTTCAAGGTTGAGGTATTGTTGGAAGCTAACAACAGTGGCTTTGAAATATATCATTTAAGCTGGAGAGTGACAAACACCCTACCCTGCTCCTGGGAGAGTAGCTGCGCATCCACTTAATGAGGTAGCTGAAGACATCTCTGGTCCTTTTCTCACTTTGAGACCAAACGCCAGAGGCAAAATGGTGAGCTTTCCTTGCATGTGCGCGATGATTTCAAGCTCTGTGTCTCCATGCACTTACAGCTGTTGTCACCTTTCTGGAAGGGTCATTTTGACTTGCATAGTTATTAAATCCTGTCTCCTTTGTTCTACCCAGATCAATCCTAGGCCAATGCATTGAAGGAGCAATGTCTGCTGAGAAACACTTCTTTGTAAAACGGAGTATGATGGTGAATCTTGTTGGCAGGCAAAAGCAATATAAGCTTGACTATATTCTGCTCCCTTTTGAGTGCGTGACATCTCTTGGTGAGAGGGTAGCTGGGTCTCTGTGACCATTATGCTTGTTACTATTCATGCAGAGTGGCAATAAGAGCATAACTGTACCAATTATGATAATTGCCTGGTTCCGTGGCACTGAAGAGAGGCAGACAAGAGAAGTATTACTTAGTGATCTTTGCATGCAAGATACTGCAGACAAGTATATGGAAACAAGGAACTCTCCATCTACCCCAAAAGATGCCTTGACCTGAAAAGCTCATTTGCCTCATAACCATGACCGTGTCTTATGCACTACTTTCTTTACAATACACACTTCAAATATTCACTCCAAAAAGGCTCCTGGAAAAGAGAGCCTATGCAGCATCTCTGTATGTTATATTTGGAGCATATGCTCGAAGAGAATTCTTATAACTCTTCTTCGTGTAGCACTTGGATAATGAGTATGCCTGAAATTCTAAATATAGGGTAAATGTCACATGCACGGGGAAGAATTAATCCATGGATACGTTACAGATTTATGATGCACAGCTCATTAGGTTTTGTTATCTGATTCACCAAGGTTTCAATGAAGACAGATTGCCAAACAGGAAAAGAGGCAAAGAAAATCCAGCCAATTTATTCTGAAGGATCCATTCTTTCCATATGACATTGTGTTGGGGCAAGCCTGCTTTAAATCAAGGCGTATGCAATTGGTTTATGCCGCAGTTTGATTTGATGGTACTTAGCAGTCCTCATCAAATGGTATTTATTTCATCAAAGCAAAGGAAACAGAAACTTGTCCAGAAATTGGAAGCCCCACTCATTAATCTAATGAGAGCTGTTCTTTCTTCCCATTTCACTTTCATGCCTGTTGGGGACAAGAAGGCTCTTCGTTTTATCATCGTTGTCCATACAGCTATCCCACATTACAGAATCCATGATGACTGCATTTTCGAAAGAGTATCTCCCCAGGGACTGTAATTATTCATCTTTCAGGAGACACAAGATCTATAATACACAAGTGCTGCAGACAAGAACTAGTTTACAGGTTTATCTCATGAATGAAAGTATAATCCATCTTCCCTGGCATGATTTAGGAGGTGCCACATAAGAAAAGGAAGTAAGTGGGTCAACCCCATTTCAACTTGCATTCCCTTGTTCACATAGGTCCTATTCTTTTAATTTTGAATTAAAGAGAATTAACGCTTGAGTGAGCAGAAGAAAAGGGCCCTATTTCCTGTATCCTGCAACGCACCTTGTAGCCATTAGGATTGTGCCTGCACCAGGTTTGGACTCCCTGCAATTTTCCTTTCCCCATCAGTGACCCAGCCTGCCGTCACCTCTGCTATGAGCAAGCAGAACAAGGAAGCCCTGCTTCTGATGGAGATAGTGGC
Organism: Ibidorhyncha struthersii; assembly: GCA_013398815.1. NCBI lineage: Eukaryota > Metazoa > Chordata > Aves > Charadriiformes > Charadriidae > Ibidorhyncha > Ibidorhyncha struthersii. The sequence continues at coordinate 971,303 of VZSZ01002336.1, read as the reverse complement.
TTGAGATCTAAAAACCTTGACATCTCCATGAGTTAAGAATCAAGATATTAATAGAGAACTTGACTGTTTTAATGGAATTTTCTTAATGATTACATGGCAGGCCTAAGACTCTGAATGTGTGTTCCCAAGCTTCCCATCATTCTGGTGAATGATACCTCAAGACACTTTCTGGTGTCTCATCCTTCCTCTTTTCCTGGTAAGTTGGTCATCTCTGACTATCACCACAGAATAGCCCTGTAGCTATCCCTGCAACTCATTTCCCAGAAAAGTTTATTCTGAAGATGGGACTTAAGGTAGCTTAAGCTTCTTGGAATGTAATTCAGCATCTAAAGACACTGAAGACATGACATTGTCATCTCTCCATGCATCTCAGTTTGGAAGTCCACGTTGCATGTTTAAAAGACAATCTGATCGAACATGGCTCCAAACTGACCATTTGTCTGAATAATAACATGACACACATGACCATCTTCCTTCCTAAGCACTTATTTTTTCACCTTCATCCCCATGTATTTCTAATTTCCATGTATGCTAAAATCCGCATTGTAAACAACCCTTTCTGCTGTGTTTGTTCTCCCCACACCCTACAATAACTATGTGTTTTTCCTAAAGGGTAAACACAGCTTGTCTTTTTTATTCTAAGACATAAAATGTTGCTCAATAACCCCAAAAGATGTGCATTTTTTATACAAACCTTGCTCAGATCTACCTTCTGTGGTCTTACAGACAGCCTTGCCTCTTTAAAAGGCACCAAGTACTATCCAAAAAAGCTAATAAAGGATTTCTAACATTGGTCGACAGACAGAGCACAGGGTCTCTAACATCAGGTACGTTAGGAAGCAGGCAACAGTCCTGGGTGCTCACATGGCAAAGTATTTCAAATAACCAGAGTCAGACAGGCAGGAACAGCTAAACTGTACTCTAGACATCTAAATTTAAGGGTCTGCGTTTCTCCTGATGTGGTAGCTGACATTATTGATTCTGAAAGGAGCAGAAGGAGCATACCTCTCTGCCTTGCTTTTGCCATTAGAGATTAAATCAGCTCTGCTGGGTCTTTGCAGGTAAAAGAGACCAAAAAGTTCTTAACATACAGTTCGAATTTAAAAACTTCAGACTTAAAGGGCCTAAATCCAACCCCTGCAACTTTAGCTATATGAAGCTGTAAATACCCCTAAAATATAATAAGATGGATGCAAACCATAAATCTAGGCTTCTTTGAACATGTAAATCCAAATATCATTGTTGTTCTTTGAGGCTGTCTCTGATTTGGAGCCTGTTCCCTGATTAAAGGCATTCCAGGTAGACAGTGTTGGTATATCAAGCCACCAGTCGTTTGTTAGGCAGAATTACTGGTTTTAGTAGGGAGTCACCCTTTGAAATAAATCTCATGATCTGGCCAATATTTAGGAAAAATATCCTCATCTCTAGTATTTATATATTCAATTTATAACATCTAAAGTGAACTAAGTTCAAAACAAATCTTATTTATTTTTCACCATTTCACATCGGTGAGTGAGCTGCGTGATTTATACAATCATTTGTATCACCATAGTGTCTAGGACAACTTGCTCACAATAACTACCTTCACTTTCCTGGCTCACGTGGACTACCATGTGACTGGAGCTTGCAAATACCACAAGGAAACAATCAACAGGCAAAAAAAAAAGTTCAAATTAATTAGATCATTTTCATGAGTCCCAAGTCTTGCAACACAAAAAACCAACCCACAGCTAAATGAAATTTTGTGCCTCACCTACTCAGACTATATCCCTTAAATTATATAGTTCTTCCAAAAATCTAACTCATTTATTTATTCTAAAAGCCTTTCAGGTTTTCAGCTCACCTTCATTTTCATGCAATTTTAGGATGGTAAATTGTGGCAGGAATTGATTTGTCTGGACTCATACATTGCTAGTTCTCTGTATCTGCCTCCCATGTTACTATAGTTTCTCCCTAACACCTACCCTTTGACATTTTTCTGGGAAGCTGACCACTGTGCTTCAATTTATTAAGCCCTCCCCATGAAGATATCAATTGCCTCCTGGCAACAGGAACATTATATATCTTTGGGGAACCGGCATTTTCAAGAAAATTTTCTGAGTGAGGTACACCACTATGCTGTTAGCTCTTTAGAAAGGGGGACAGTATTTACCCTTTTCTTTTATCAAAATTATACAAAGGCAGAAATGCTGTCTTTTCTTCAAAACGGTCACTCACAGAGAGGTGAACAGCCAGTTTTAGAGCAGCCACGTACAACAGTTGTGTCCTGGTTTTGCAGAGCAAAAAATCTGTTGAAGGGGAAAAGCACACATGACTCTGCCTTTGATACTTAGCAGTTTTGGTCGTGAGATTTGCTCGAAGCCCTAATGCAGTCAGGACCGCCAGACATCAGGGGCATGCTCACTGATTTTTACATACTATCCCTTGTTTACATGGAGGAAAACAGCAAACAGTCTTGCCAATGATTTTAAGGAACTGAACTGGGGTGTTTGGGACATTATTAAAGGACTGGACACTAATTCATAGACAAACGTGTTCTTGATTCAAATCTGCTAGTGACAAGAGATTGCAATCACTGCAGTGCCAAATGTATGCATTCACACGACTGTGTGAATTACAAAAATAATTTTTTTAAGACTACACATTGCAAAATTGACACTAACTGGAAACATCAGTTGCTGGCATCAGGACATAGAATGAGGAATTAATGGGCAGAAAGGAAACAGAGGAGATCAGTAAAAAGGCAAAATGATGTGACACTGCATCTGGAGAACTTGTAATCCAGTTCTGGAGTCATATAAATGCTTAAATATAAAGATTGAAAGCTGAGACAGAAAATTCCCTGGAAGACATTAACTTGTGAAGCCACAGCCTCCTCGTGCCAACACCACAGGTCCCACTCCTTTAGGGCCATTTGCCCACAACAGCTACCTCACAGCTCACTCCATCATCCCCTTATCACCTTGATCTCTTGTGAGGACACCCCCAGGATCTGGCAAAGAGCAACTCCTTGTCTGTGCACGGTGTTGTTCAGCTGCAGGTTCCCTCACTCCTGTGCAACTTGCAATCCAATTTAAAAAGAAATTGAAGTTGCTATAATGAACAATCATGGGGAGGCTGGAGAGAGAGCAAAGGTAAATCGTAATAAAACCAACGCTTTTAGTGTCAAATAAAGCTCTTCATGCCAAGTTTCTTCCTGCTGAATGTTTCTACATCGTTGAGCAGGATGGTGCCTGGGTTGAGGACAGGATATTCTGCTAAGGAGGCTGTGACAGTGGGTGGCAGCACAGAGGGAGCTTGTCCTGACTGTCAGGTGAGCTCAAACCCCTGAAGAAGCAACAAGAAGGAGACATTGTTCCTTCCCAGCAGCAATGTGGCATGGTTGAGCCCCTGGGCACAGAGTGGGCAGCACCACAGTGCAGAGGAAAAAATGCTTGGGAAGATAATGAGGTCTCTCTGTAGCAGGAAGCAAAGCCTAAATCACAATTTGTGATTATAGAAGAAAGGAGACTTTCCTAAGAACCTACAGAGGACCATAAGGAATTCATAGATCTTGAGAAGCAACTGAAAGTTGCTGGACAGGAGCAAAGAGTGAGCACCCTTCTAGCAATCACTTTTGCGTTCAAGCCTTTTATTTAATATGTCTCACCCATCAGTATCCTGGCTTGCTCTGCTCCAGTTTGCTATTATTGTGGCTTAATTGGTTGCATTTTTTTTTATTTAGTTGTGCACATTTCTGCTATAAAGCACAGCTTTGGACCTTGGATACCTTTCCTCTCTTTTAACACGCTCACTCAAAAGAAAATGAGAGGTGGATCCTTCTGAAAGTGTCAGCTAATTTGTTGGACAACCTAATGATACAACTAATAGAACCAAAAATAAAGCCAAATCAAAGATACTTTGCAAGGCTGTACATCAAAGAGTACATAGCAACTGATGTAAGGCTTTTCAGTAGCTTGCCACTGTAAGTTAACCAGGTAACCTACTAAATCAAGAAATACCCTCCATTTCACAGGCTGCTGGATCTGCTTTAAGTGGCAGATAACTGGAAAAAAGTAAGATGGGATGAGGTGTCCATTCTTGGAAGAGACAGTCAAAGGCCTTATGTGTGGTGGCACAGTGAAAGTAATTTCTTAAGACAAAATGTGGGCTTAGATACCTTGCTGACCACCCATTTGTGGTTAAGTGAAAGGACATACATCACTGGAAAATATTAATAGCTAGTCTTCAGGGAAAAACAGTGGAATACAGTCAGCATTAATCACATCCCTGACTCTATCTCAGGAGCCAAGAAGGGGTCATTTTTTTTCCTTCAGGAACATCTTGGTACTTAAGGGAAAAAAATGCATTCACACTTAAAGGCTTCTGTGGTGTAACCATAGAGATGTGTTAATGTAATAATCACACACAGCCATGTAGGGGCTTGTGCTGCTCTGTGCAAAGGGAGTTAGCAAAGTCCAACCCTTCCCCACACAAATGCACCCTTTTAAAAGTAAAGATAAGCAAATATGTAAGTTTTAGAAAACCAGAGCTTTTATTTAAAATTTAATAAGTTTAGTTCTGCTACAAATTATTTTCTTTGTGGTTTAAATTTGTGCCGGAATCTCCACATGGTGCAAATCAGTGCATCCAGGGCAGCTCTGAGGATTTGCACCTGCTAAGAAACTAGTCCATCACTCCTTAGGGCTCTGACATTTTGAGGACTGTGCTATGACACACAGAGCAATTCTGAAATGCCAGAGTAATCCCACTTTGTCGCTACGTGATTCTGCTAAGCACAATAACAAAGCTCAGTTTCTCCATGCACATGCAGTGTACATTTCAGCACACAAGTTTATTTTCCTGCTACAACAGTCTGCCTCCTTCTTTAATTTTGCCAGGAATTACAATAGGCCGTGATGCATACTCGTCAGGTGATACCGGCTCAGCAAACTGATTTGTCACAGCTTCTGGACAGGAACAAAATTCATTACACTAATCAGTTCTTTTGATAATTCTGTACAGTACTGCTCTTGGGCACGATGTGGAACCACAGATACAAATATTCTTAGTGTCCGATAGTTTTATACTACGGTGAGATATCTTAACTGGCAGTTCGTTTGCTGATGTGTACTGTTAACATCATACTGAGCCATACTGAGCAGGCACAGTAAAACCCGGAAGAATGCGCTATTTTCCATATTTGTAAGAAGTGAGCCCACCTCTGTGGGAACCCCTGCCCAGCACAGCACAGAGATATCTGGTAGTTAACAGCAAAGCCACAAATCGTCTCTAAACTCACCTAAACAAAGCCACAGCTGATCTAATCTATTGCTGGTGACAGTCCAGCTTCAAGTTGCTCTAAGTGGCCCCTAGCAGTCCTGCAGCAGCCAAGAGGAAAAAGAAATCTTTCTGGGCTTGAAATGTACTGGGGGTATTTGGGGAGCGGGGTGGGGAAGGAGTTTAAGATGAAAAAAATTACACAAACATTTCTAACTCACCCAGGAATCTGTCCCCTTTAATCTTGAACACATATTTCATTTCCATCTCTCTGACATGTTCAAAAGCATTATTTCTCTAAAGAGGAAGAGGATAATTACCTGTCTGGGCATGAAAAAGTATTATGATACCTTTAGCTCCTTTCCATTCTATATATCCACATAACTCCTGTGACTTTGTGATTGCCAATATACACGGAGTACAGTGACAATATGTTAACTTGTTTTTCTGCTCCTAAAAAGGTTGTTAGTTGTTTCTTTCCTGAATTGTGGCACTACAAAATATACACTGTACTCATTAGCAGGCAGTTCTCTGATATTCCACTGCTTTCAGCTGATAGTAGCACTACTGTTTTATATTTCAGCACTGAATGTGCACGCACTGATGAGTACTGAGCCCTACATATAAAAGACTGTGCTTCTACATGGCTCCAACTTCCTTGCCCTGGCAGTTGATGCCATATAGCTTTGAAGTTTGTTTGGCCTATGCTCATCCCATCATGGTTGCAGAATGAGGAAAATGTGGGCAATTTTTCGGAGATTTAGAGCATGGCTCACGCAGGGGTCTACATAGATAATCCCCTCTTCCCCAGCTTGTTATGTCCCCTCCAGGAACTTCATTTACCAAAAGAAGCTGGCATAAACCGTAGGAAAGTCAGAGCTCTGACTGAGCTTCAATTCCTGTACATGCCACCAGCACTTAAAAGCAACAACGAAAATCATATTGAGTATCTGCGCTGAAGCAGGGAAGTAACTTTCTCCAAACTTTTTTCACAAAGGTGTTTGGGCTTTTAATAGTGTCACCCAAAGGACTGAAGAACAGAGAACATGCTTCAAACATAGGCATATTTGGGAACTTCGTACAGTCACATTATTTCAAGAGAACTGTTTGACAAATGAGACTATGGCAAGTGCTAAACAAAGGTGATCTGTTCAAATAATGTCACAGCCTGAAAGAAAACACCACACTATCAGAACTAGTCAAGTGTGCGTCCGTCACAACTAATAGCTCGTGTCAGTCCTCCCTGAGTGACAAGCCTTGTTCTTTGAGACAGGCGAAGCTGCGCGTCAGCCCAGCAGCGGCTGTGATGCTCTGAGCAACTGCAGCAAGGCAATGCACCAGCTGGGACCCTCCAGCTGGCCGGGGGGCTGCTGCAGCCCCAGGGGCCGTGCCCAGGGAGGCACAGAAGCGGGACCGGGGGAGTCAAAGCGCTGGTAAAGCATCCTTGAAAATATAGGTCACAAGCCAATGCTAAACTAACATGAGGAACCAGTTCATTTGTTTCTTGACAGCTGTAATGGGTGGAGTTGGAGAAGAACGCATCTACGGGTCCCTGAAGTACTTGCACTGCTGCTGTCCACAACAGCATGGATGCTGTGAACAAACATCAAAGTAACAACAGCACTGCAACTCTGGCAATTTTCATTAAAAAAAAACCCAAGCCCAAAAATATTTAGCTGAAAAAGGTGCGGTGAGAGAACTGTGAATTTCCTTCCTTGTCTTCATTTAAGTCATGCCCAGTTCAAGTTAGATGAACACATGTATCTTGGATCTGTAAGGGCTTTGTTGTGGTTACCAGGAAAATAGAAAGGAATGACTGTGCTGGTAATTTTTTTCCGATTATGAAATAAAGGGTAAATGACTATAAAAGATGAGTGACTTGTATGGAGAATATGTGATATTTTTCCTCCTTTTCCTGACTACTGCCCCTGTAATCATATAAGTAATTGAGCAGCCCTTACAATCTCTCTTCAAGGCACTTAGAAGGTATGAGAACTCATTTTGTCTCATTTGCAGTCAAACTTTGCAATTCTGAAGGTTCCTATCCCAGAAAATCAGATTTATGAGATAAAACAACCATAGGGGGAATGTGAGTCTGATGGAGGAAGAAAGGAGTGAAGGCTGATTAGGTTAATGGTGCATCCACAGTGTTAACCATGTTTAAACTGAGAACAGTGAACAGGGCAATGCCCTTACCAAGCCCCCTTGATCACCCCCTGTAGAAAGAAAGTGGAAGGAAGGGGAAAAAGAGAAATCCAAAGAAGAAACATGGTGGAAATAGTGCAGAGCAAGGTAGAAAGGGGAAGAAAAACAGGAACGGAATGGAGGAAGAGAAAATGATATACCAAAAAGCATGCAATAAACTGCACAATATCCCATGTAACAGGGATTGGTCAGTCCAGCTCATGGACTTCTACCCTTCTTCTTCTACCCTTCTGAACTGCACAGGGTGCCTGTTCAATGTATTAAAAAAAAAGATGTGTTTCTTTATTTTAGGTGGGTTTTTCAAGTTCAAACCACCTTTAAAGTGCATTAGCAATCCTTTAACACCAAACAAAGAGGAAAGGCCAGCTACAGTTCTTCCTCCGCAATACACCCGACCTTCAGCACCATACTCTCTGCCCCAAAAATACATAGTAAGAAAGAGGCATTCTAATCTCTATGGAGCATTGACTTCAATGCGCTTCGGATTTCTTGAGCCATTCACTTCTGTATTCTAAAGAAACCAAGAGAAAGAGCGTGAAGATCAGAGGCAGCTGAACATCTTTATGTGTAAAATAACTTGAAAGACAGGACTTAACCCAGCAAAAGGGAGAGAAAATGCACAGTCCACCTACTCTATCCAGCCATAGATTTGTAATTGTGCCACTTGTCATAAAACTAAAAGAAAAAAGTTAAAATTACATGGGGAAGGGAGGAGAGTCATGAGTCTGCACTAAAAAACTGAAAAAATAATTTGAGGACTTCATCCGTCCCTACTGATTTCCTTTTAAGACTGACAGCATGTGGCATTATCTTACTCTAATTTTCTCCAAAGGAAAAATATGCTACTGTATTAACATTAAATTAATCAGAGGAGCGAAATATATTTGTATGCATAACATATCTGCATCTCTCTATCTCAGAAAACTTTCTACCCCAACCGAGCACCAGCTGGAAGAGAAATACTTGCAATGGAGCCCTTTCTGTTTAATCCCTTAATCTTCTCAACATCCTCAAACAGTAGGGATTCTCTCTTAAACCCGACTGGAAAGTAACATCTGCACTGTTGAAAGAGAGGAAGCACCAGAAGGCAAGCCGCTGAGGTCTCAGCTCCCTCTCTCTCGCTCAATAGTTTTCTCTTGAAGAGGCCTGCTAAGGACGGTTTCTATTTAATGGCAATGACACAGACCAGGCAAAACCCAGGGGCTGAAATATTTTCTGTTTCTGAGCAGTTGTGCCTTTCCATTCTTATGCTATGGCAAAGGCAAGGGAACTTCAAATGCCAACAAGACCACAGAGATGGATTAACCTGCAGAGATGGATTAATCTGCAAGTGTTGTTATGCCCTGAAAGTTATTAGCTTTCCTCCCTTCAATCACTCCTTCTTATTATTCATGTTTAGTATTTTGACAGCTTAAACCACAGTGATATTCCTCTCTGTGACTTGTCCTGACTGTTAGTCCGGGGGCTTTATTATGGGTTACAATGCCTCTTGCAGGTTTGGGGTTAAGTGACGTGGTAGCCCAGATTAGTTGAGAGGTCGCCTCGCAAATGCTAGGCCCCAGTTTCATGGGTCTCCTAGTTAACCCAGCCTTACAAAACCCTGTGAGAATTTAGGCACAGCACTCAGAGTCTTGCTATGTCTTCTTGCAGTCTAATAGAAAGGGGAAAACTTCCCTGTCTAATTAGAATTAGAGGTAGAATGTGTTTTAATGTGTAGAATTCCTATGTATTAATGTCTTCTAAATCCCAAATCACCCTAATCTCAGATGACCAGATGGATCACAAATGTCACTCACTTCATTCTGGTCTCTCTTTGAATATCTGACTTGTTTCTGTCAAGTCCCTTTTTCCCCCCCTTTTTTCAGTTCTCATAATGCTGCAGCACAAGTATCTGTTGCAGAAAGGAGAGGTGGCTCTAGCTACTCTTATGCTGTTAGACTGGCCTGTTTCTGAAATGGCACCCACAGCCAATTAAGGCAAACTTTTTACCAACGCCCAAGAAAATTTTCACAGAAATTCTCCACACTTCCTTCTTCAATAACCCTCCAACTTTATAGAAGCAATCACTTCCTCTGGAGAAGAGAGCCTGACCCATGCGATACCTTAGGGTAAAAGCTGCTTTTTGGAAGAAATACAAGATTGGGAGTCAAAACTGGGCACTGAAATGGGCGGGTGCACAGTGGTAAGAACACACTTTTGGTCTTCGACAGTTTCATTCTTCCATCTGAAGTCTGCAATTTATGAGGGGATGTACTGGATGTACTGTGACTTCTGGTGAGGATTAAATGTAAAGAAAGCTCTAGTTTAGCTTTCTGGGCTGAGAATCTGTGACTCATTTCATGGTTTGTGCACAGACCCAGAGCTTCCCTCGGTCTCGGCTGGAAAGCTTCTGCCTCCCTACCAGGGTGAGATCTGGACAGAAACCAGCAAGTCACCGAACTGCGACATCACAGAAAAGCTGCCCAGGTGAGATATGTAAATGGCACTGCAGGAGTGTCCAGAAGGATATTCAGGAGACTGGGGACCTAAGTCTACAAGCAGCCCTGGATCCCGATGAGCATGTGTAGGGCAGAATGCCTGTGGGTATTCATTCAAGTGATGCTGATAATAGCAACCACCTCCCCTAGAGAACACACCTCAGTTTCCAGGTTGCGTGCACCCAAAACAGACCAGAGCCTTGAGGCAGATCTTCTCGTCTCCTCTCTCTTCCAGCTGAATCCATCACACAGAAGACAACAGTAACCCAGACTGTCAAATCAGGTCTTAATAAAACATGCAAATAATAACTCAAAGATAGGTAAATTATTTCAACAGGGAAAATTCAGATCGAGTGGGTGAAACCGATTAAGTAGAAAGACTGGTGAACAACCTTTCCTTTATCCACTGGGACAAAGCCTGGAAGGGTAGGCCCTCTAGTCCGTGTTCAACTTTCAGTGGCTTTCTGAGCCAAACAAATCCCACAAAGGTTTGGCATTAAGCCTGCTCCCCTGTCGCAGACAGGCCTCCTTTTTCTCCTGTGTGCTTCCTAGTCAGCTCCCTGCTTTCTACCCTTTTTGCGCACTGCCCACCCCACCCTTCATTTGGGAAGGCTGTACCATGCCCACCTCTTCTTAGGGAAAAAGCAATTGTCTTCCTTTCATCTCCTTTCCTGAGGTTTTGGCTTGACCGAGAGGGCAGCAGTGAGGAACTTCTCACTCTCATAATCTCTGTAACATAATGTACAATACACAGTAGTGGGCAACAAATGAATTAGACAAGGAATAGGTGTGTTCCAAGGTTGTGGTATACTCTGCTGTTTTTATGTCTGCAATGTTTCTAGTGGGGGTCTTTAGAAAGCCAGAGTTAATGCAACCGTTCCTGAGAAATGGAGTGCAATTAGTGAAGGCTCCTGGAAGCACACAAGGCAGGAAAATCGATCTTTGCAAACCTTGGCCTTAGCCTGGAAAGAAGTGGTTTATGATCATGATGCTTTCTGACCTGTCAGCATCATGGTAGTATATTACAAAGGCTGCTGCTCTTCCTCCCTGGAGCTGCACTGGAAACAAGAGCGGGTTAAGGGGCAGAGGGCACTATATTGCCCCCTCAGCTACCCAAATGCAAAAAGAGATACACTGTGTGGCCAAGAAGAGTTTGTAAAGTAACAGCTTAGCTGGTGTTGACACACCAGCCCAGTAAGAATCCCCATGCTCTTGCATTCAGAAGGTCAGATAACTTCCCTCACTGTATCTTAACCAGGAGGCTCTGTGGTGAACTCCGATTTGCAGTCAGCATCGTTTCATTTCTGTCCTGACCCAGGTCCTGAGTCTTTGCTCCAAACTGGCATGAGATTGGAGGGATCAGAGGCCACTTTGCTGCATTGTTACCAGCTAGGTGCAAGACTGTCCAATGAGAAGTGGGGTGGAGGGGTTACAAAAAAAGCACACCTCAAAAATTGATACCTTTACCTGGGAAATCCTAAAATGCCACTGTATAATCTGATGGTGCCAGGGACATGCAATACACTGCCCTTGGGAGATGGCAGCTTTGCTGTGCTGAGGGCTTTAGTGGAATAGCGGTTGGGTAATGATGTAAGCACATGCACCTCTCGCTTCCAGTTCTCTTGATCCCATTGCTTTGATTTCCAGGTTCAGTAGTTTGAGGCTAAGGATAGAAAAGAACAAGTTGTGAGAATTTTTTCTTTCTTTCTTTCTTTCTTTCTTTCTTTCTTTCTTTCTTTCTTTCTTTCTTTCTTTCTTTCTTTCTTTCTTTCTTTCCTTCTTTCCTTCTTTC
>VZSZ01002336.1:886997-959499 GCA_013398815.1 Ibidorhyncha struthersii | reverse complement strand
CTCTCTTTTTGATCAAAATCTCTGCAAGTGTGCTGAGAATGGGAGGGTTCTGCTGCAACATTATTACCGAGACCACTTGTGACGCTTTCTCATTAGCCTGTGTAATGGGAAGCCAATCTGCTGCTCAGGAAGCAGCACTGCAAATGATTTTCAGCCACAGATGATGCAGCCTGGCTTTGAACTGCTTAGGCCTTGTTGTAACAGAAGCACCAGCAATATTCATTTAATGTGCATTGACCTTTCCCTGACCTGGGAGACAGAGAGGGCTCCTGCTCTGGCTTATCACCATGCCTTTTTCTGTAAAGGTTTCTGCTTGGCAGACTACAAGGAGGAAAATATTAAATTCTGTCTGCAAAAGGTGCAGTTTGTTTGGCTTCAGCATGGCTGGGGAAGAGAAGCAAACGTTTATTTTTCTGCTCCTGTAGCCATGCTGGGGACACAGGCCAACTTTTGAATCTTAAAGGGCAGTGATATGGGGCGAGGGCAAAGAGTAATCTGGACAATGGGTGTCCCTAGGGCATTAAGAATAACTATTCCTCTCGCCTTCTGTTGCTGCAGTAGGCTCACACCACTTGTCACTCACCAGGAGACCTATATCACACAGGATGAACCTGGGGGTGACAGGAAATTACTGAAGGTAGACAAATCCATCAAGTCTCAAGCTTTGGACATGAAACTCTGAACTGCCTCCTGCTCCTAAGCTGATGTTGCTTGTATGGGCAGTTGCAGAGCCACAAGCTTTTCATTTCCATGTCCCATCACAGCAGAAGAGAGACTGGGGATGTGCCTTGATGTGGATCTCCTGACCCCAAAGAAGCCTGAGATACTACACAGTAGCAGGCCAGCGCTGTCATAGGACCCAATGCACCAAAATTTGAGCACCCACAACACAGTCATAAATGAGGAGAAGGGGAAAAATGAGACAGATGTGAAGGGACATGAAGAAAACATGTTTTCCTTGCAAACCAACCAGAACTCGAGGGAAGAGATCGCGAAGAAACAGAATACCAGATAAAAGATTACTGCTCAGCCAAAAGCATAAGACTTCATATTTGAGATGGATAAGCCTTTGCTGACAATACCACACAACTATCAGAGTGCACAGATGGGCCAACCATGCTTCAAGACCTGATGGCATAATTTTATCTCATTTGCCATTAGAAGGCCACTTTTGTTCTATTTATTCCCACTCCATCTTGTTTTATGCCTCCTTGCTCTACAGATTACTCTGAAAGTTGAGAAAAACACAACGCCATTTCAGTTGCCTCATTGGAAGAAGGTCGTTATGCTTCCATTTCCTTCTGGCCTTTCTTTCTTCTCTGGTGATGGATTGCTGGCCTACTTATGTGGCCTTTGTTTTGATCTCTGCACTATATGCCGTGGCTCAGAAGAACTCATCCAAGGAGAAAATGGGCATTTGTCAGAAATATCTAGGCAAAGACAGAGCAGGATGGAGCCAGTGACGTCTCAGAGACCCTGCCCTGGATGCAAATGGTTGTGCCACATTGAACTTCTCTGACATCGGTTGTCACCTTGGCTGATAGTGCAAGCAAATGTTGGACTGGTGCCCACTGCAAAGGAGCTGTGAAGAGAAGTCTTACTTTCCAAAGTGCTGGCCAATTAGCTGCAGGGCTTTGAAATCTTCCTCTAATATATGTGCACAAACTGTTTTAGAAGGTGGAAGGGGTTTTTATTCCAGCTATTTATCCTACGTAGAAACAGACCCAAAAAGAAGGAGCTAAATGTGTTTCTAGCAATAAATCAGTTTAAACAAATTGCAGAGTCACAGGACAAAGCCTTGCTGCACAGAAAGCCCCAAGGAGGACAATACTAGAGCCAATTGCACTTACCTGCTAACCCTGGCGCTTCTAAAGTTCACCTTTCAGTGCTACTGCTGGCTGTCTTTTTTGACAGCAAGCTTGAATGTTTACATAAAATTAATAGAAACTAAATGTTTGTACCATTAATTTCTGGGCTTCGTATTTTTGGCATTTCTGGTATTTCTCCTCCAGTGTGCAGAAAGCACTCCGAACCCCCCATCCCCACCCACCCATTCTGTACAGGCTCCAGGTTTGATTGGCTCAGTATAATCTCTGCCCTCTGTTCTGAGATCCCCTCATGGGTCCTTGCCCCAATCAACAATATCAACAATATCAATCTGAACATATCCTCTGACAAAATGACTATACCTGAACTCAGCACACTCCTGCTCCACATTCTGCTAAGTTGATTATAGAGCTAACTGGACACAGAGAACAAAGCAATTTAACCTCCCTAGAAGATGACAGCACTGAAATGCCCAGAGCTGTTGAGAGTAGCTCCATGCAGGAGCTAATTTTTCCACCTCCCTTACCACGGGCAGCCTTCATGCATTGGAAGTTTTAGGGCAATACTTTTCATCAGAAAAGAAACTAAGTGCTCAGGAGCACACTGCACCAGCCCAGGACATTAATTTGCTTGTGCTCTAATCTATGTCAAGTTGTGCCCCAAATGGCCCTTTTCACCACTGGGAAAAGTAAGAGCCAGCAGCATTACAGACCCTAAGAACAATGATGCAGAGGATGGAGTGAGCCCATTGCTGTTCTCTAAAGACAGCCAAGGAAACGGGGATGAGAATGGGAAAAAAGAAAAGACTGAGCATTTGGAGAAAACTAAGCAGAGGAACAGAGGAAGAAAGGCAGGCGAGAGGAGAGGCCTCTCCTTTGCTGGTGTTGCTCCTTCCTGGACATGCAGAGCACTGACACTGAACAACTTTGGGAAGGGCTTTCTAGTCACCTGGCAAGAGGCTGCTGAGCAGGGTGGGAGGGATGAAGGCTGCCCCTGAAGTGTATCCCTATGGTTTCTGAAGCCTTTCAAAGGACTTGTTTCCTCCTGGTACTCAACAATGCTGGTAATCTGTGAGTGTGATGGGGAGGGGACCTCTAAACACCACTCTGAAGACAATGACACAGGTAAATGTTTCAGCCTCGCCCATGGGCTCCAGCAGAGAGAACAGCAAACCCTGCTGTTTTCTGTGGCACCAAGGAAGTACTCCCTTGTGAAAAAAGGAGAGCCCATATACCCAGAACATCTCAGTTCATTGTGTGACATCTCAGTCCTTTGTGTCCCAGCCAGACGCCTAAGCCCTATTCACACCCATTGTCCCTCAATGGGCATGGGGCTCTGTGGTGGGGGCAGGGGAAAGGCCTTCTTTCCCAAGCAGAGCCCTAGGAAATGCAACCTGTTGTGCGTCAGCATGTCACCCCCTTTCCCAAACAAAGAGCAGCTGGGAGAAAACCTCTACCCCTAAATATAGATTTATTAACACTTAGCACCAGGGAAATAAAGGTCAAGGGTTAAAGCTTGCCTTTATCCATCACCTCATGATATGACCTTGGTGGGGCTTTTTGCAAAGGGCAGGGACAGTTGAAGCCATAATGAGCTGCTCTTCCCAGGAGACCCAGCATTATGAAAAAGTACAGAACATCCACCTTCATGTATCCATGCAAGAATGCAGGTTTGATTGGTAATAAGTTACCCATTAAAAATACATGGGAACTTACCTCGGAGAGTCAGAGAGTAGACCCCACAGGATAAAGTCTGTTCAGCCAGCTGTTAATGAAGGCAATTACATCTATGTATTTGAGGCTTTCCTTCCTCATTCTTCTCCAAAGAAAACAGGCTCATTTCATGGAGGAAGACTAGAATGAAAAATAAATTCTCAACTGTTGTTCTATAACTGGGTCAATTACATTTTGATATTTGAATTACAGTGGTTTTAATACGACTAAGATGGCAACTATTTAATATTAGCTTACATACAGGTATAATAGCTACTTTTCAGAATGAAATGGTTTTTTAAATTCTGAGGAAATTAACAGTTTCTAAAGAAACAAGGAAAACACAACTTAGGTGGTCAATGAGACCATTAATTTTAATGAGTTAGCCAATATATTGAATCATACAAGGAAGGTTCTAATACCATTTTATCCTGAGGAACTACTAAGGTATTTATTCATCTGTCAATCAAGATAGGATGTCACAAGTTTTGTTGTGTGTTTGAACTTAAATTCAAAACACAGTAAACAATCTACTCTTACTTCAGTGCTCTCCTTCTCTTTTTCCTGTCCCCTTCCTTCCCTCCAAACATATATGGAGAACCTGTAGCGGTTTGCTCAGTGGACCTATGGATTTTACTCAGTGGATCTACGGAGAGTGCTCAGTGGATCTATATTTCTGAACTTGAACTCCAATATCATATTCATATCTGATGCAATCTGAAGCATGGAAATTCACAGCAGATAAAACATCATCTTCTGCTCCACTGGTCCTCTGTTACTACTGACGCTGACACAGAGTCTTTATATTTATGCAGGTAAGGACAGGGGAGAAGGGAAAGTCACCACTCCAGGCTGGAATGATGCCAAATAATACTGGCATTTCACGTGGGACAAAGGCACAAAGACTACGCACATAAACCAGTTTACACTCCTCTTTGCACAGACCTAATCCAGCAGGATTAAATTGTTCTCATCTGTGAACATTGCATATTTTACCTTCTGTGCAGTACAGCATCTTCTGAGGTGAAGTTAAGGATGCAGATGGAGTTCAAGCGTCAGTCTTAGAAGAGAGGTGCTTTGGAGTACTCAGCTCATGATACCTTTAAAGGTGCCCAGCAAGTCCAGAGAAGACACTGTAAAAAACAGCTCTTTCAAAATTGTTCCCAGCTGGGGACCAAAAGACAAAGGAACCATAGTCCCTTCCATTTTTTAAAACTTTGGCCTTGGTTTAAAGTGCTGAACTGAGAACACGGTATTGTGTGAACCATAACAGCCTCATAAACTTAAAGCAGACCTGGACCTTCAATACGCCTAGCAAATGGCCAGATATGCAGGGCCAGTCACTTCTCCACCCACTTCCAGCAGCAGCACTGGTGAAAGCAGAGGCACAAAACATCTGCCACACCATGCACACGCCCCCATCCCAGGAACCAGCACACCACACGGGATAAAAATCCATTAGACAATCCAGGCAAGAGCCCTGGGCCAACAGGAACTAAAGTGGTGCTGAATCTCAGCTGAGTCTAAAGCTGGGTAGATTTGGCCACATGGCTCTTTGGCTTTTTTGCCTTTCTGCTCACTCTGCCTTTCACTCTGCCCTTCTGGGAGGCAGCCACGGCAGGCCACCATCATGGCACAGGGCTGTGTTCCCCTCCACCTCCAGAAGCTACAGGGAACTGACACCAGGGAGCTCCCTTGGTAGCACTCACCAGTGCCCAACCCTGCCAGGGCAGGATTTGGGTTCAAATGACATTAATCTGCAAAATCCTCTGATTTCTCCCTGGACACCTTCTGTGTTGTTTAGGCAAAGTGCCTCTCTCAGTGCACTATATTTTTTCTCAATGTTGCATTTATAAGAGGAATTTCTTTACCCAGAACCAGCAGATACTCCCCACCGCTCCACCCTTCCCTATCTCCCTCCCTGCCCCCATAAAACGATTATTTAAAACCAAGAAAAAATACTCTGGCAAACAGTTTTCCCTCCACCCTCCCTGCTATCCGTTTAAATATCCTTGACTGCAAGACATCCAGTACAGAACAGTTATCAATTTTTAATTCATTTAATCTCTTGGTAACAGTGTTCTCGTGAACTGAAGGGCCCCTGAGGAAGCTTCAGAGAAACCTCAGACTAGCATCTTTCACTGGATCCAGGACTGAGATTTTGTGCAAATGAATGTATGGGTTAACAGGGAAAACATATTTAAACCTGAGTACCTTTAACCCTCACCTAAATCAAAACACATTGTAAACCAAAACACTGTACCCTAACACAGCACAGAGTGAAACAAGCACCAGGGAGAGAATTCCCTGCGTCAGAGTTGTTCATGATTCAGCAAACTTGGGAAGGATCCCTCTGAGTAAACATGTGGGTTGTCTGCCCTCCTGGTCCCACTACTGCTCATTCTTGTTCCAAGAAGCTCAGAGAACATCCTAATACACTGTCAGTAATTAAATTCTGCCTGCTTAAATGCCCTGAAGTCTCAAGAGGGGATAGTTTTTCTCCTCAAGCCTCTAAGTGTGGGGGAAGCTAATACTGTGTGTATCTGCACCGTTCTCCAAAAAAACTGTCTTTCGGGAATGGGCAAAGTGTACCTGTGTACAGTGTGAATGTTAATTGGCCCTGCAGGTGCTTTAGGGCAGGGAGCAAGAGGATTCTTGGTTATATTCAATCATGTCATACAATGGTAGCACCCAAAGGCCCCACTAAGATGTGGCTTTCATTGTACTGGCGTGTTGCATGAAAACAGGGAAAGAGAAAATCCCTGTCCCCCGTGTCTTATAATCTAATGAAACAGGTTAAAAAATAACCTATAGCTCCAGTTCTGTGACAGCTAAAAATGATGCATTTCATCTGAACCCAAGCTTTCTCATAATTGGATGTATAAGAACTACAGTTCTCTGGGGAGGCTTTTGGAAGGGGAAACAGGTTTGATTACACAAGGTATAAAAATGAACTTAATGCATAAAGCCACATCACA
Source organism: Ibidorhyncha struthersii (assembly GCA_013398815.1). Taxonomy (NCBI): domain Eukaryota; kingdom Metazoa; phylum Chordata; class Aves; order Charadriiformes; family Charadriidae; genus Ibidorhyncha; species Ibidorhyncha struthersii. Next base: position 952,982 of record VZSZ01002336.1, on the reverse strand, counting down.
TCTATAGCATCCAAGCAGCACAAAACATGCGTGCACACATAGCTCTGGGTACCCAAAGCGACTGCCCTGTGCCACTGGATATCACAGGCAAATGCTACACTAACATGGGAGAAAGGAGCCTAAAACCTCTCTTCCCATCTCCCTCAGCCCTCCTCCCTAGTAAACATCCCTGTCCAGTATTTCATTACAAGTTGCTCTGTAGGGATGGCCCAGTCCTGCTCAGCTTCTAGAGGTCGATGCTGAATAGCTATTTCAAGCAGACCCAGTTGTAAAGAGACTGTGACTGGTTACACTAAATCACACAACATAATTGTCCATCTTTCCACATGCACCTTAACATAACAGGCAGGCTCCTACCATGATGACAGGCAGCACAAGAAGACAAAGCATTACACTACGGAGCTACTCAGAAAATGAGTATGTTTTTCTCAGGCTCCTTGAGATTATGCAGTGCATTTGGGGGTCTATTTTTCCAAAAATGGTGACTAGAAAAATCATGATGCCAAACGTGGCCTCAGTGTTTAGCACTAGAGCCCTTGTCACAACACCCTCTGGTAGAGCTGCAGCTCAGCCAGACACGTGGATGCTGGGACAATTTGCATAGTTACTATTTCTTGCACAGACTTCCCCTAATCTGTGATGCCTTTTTCTAACCAGGTTATTTGTCATTTGCCAGGAGCAACCCCTGATTCTTTGCCCGTGAACCTCCTGCTCTGTTTCACACTATTAAGAACATTATTTTCCATTCTCCTGTCAGTGGAGAGTGCTGGTGATTAGCACTGCAATATCTGGTCCCCTTTATTGAAAATGTTAATCCTTCCTTTTTGCAGGGTTTCTTTAGCCAGGGGTGTTAATACTTGGTTAATAGAATCAGGCTGCCTTTTTCTTCATCTTTTGTGTGCATGTGTGTTAGGGAGGGACTTTTTTTTTAATCTTTTGGTCAGAATTTATTGTAGTCTCTCTTTTGATTCTTTTTTTCTCCAGAGGGACTGCTTTGAGTTTCCTTGCTTTTTTTGCTATGATTATCCTAATGCTTTTCTAACATTTAGCATCCAGAACACTCACTGTTCTGTGTCTGTTCTGGTTCCTGCAGTCCTTAAAGGGTGCTTACGAGTGTGTCCTTGAAGAAGGAGTTACCTGTGTTCACCATCCACCCCTCCACACCTCAATGGGAAGCAGAATGAGAGCTGGGAGGCTTCCCTTACCTGCTGCACAGATGAGGCTTTCTTTGGCAGTCCACAAACCTCGCTTCAATATGAAGATCCTTTCAGTATTTGGATGGCAAATGGCATTAAATACCACCACCCACCACTCATAAGACATTGTTCCATGAAGAAAGCATGATGTGAAGCGTGGGTCACCTGTTGTAACTTCGGAGGTCACAGATTCCAGATGGACAGGTGAAGCTTTCAAGTTCCAAATGGAGACCAGAAAAGGCTGCTGGACGAAGCACAGGCAGTTTTGTGTTGTGTTACAGTGGTATGGTCTTTTAATGCTAATCAGGTAGTAGTTCAATGTAAACTCTTCTTGTTTTGATGTGAAGAGCACAGATCCTCTCTCCCACAAATTGCTGTTGTGATGACTTTCTTTAAAAGGAAAGGCATCACCTAGAGCAATGTAATCACCAGAGGAAGAAAAGTGCCAAGTCATCTGAAGCTTTGTCTCTCCTGATTGCAATCATATTTTATTCTCAAGTAAAGAGAAGCTGCTGTGGCAGTGAGCTAGGAAGAAGTGGCTGTTCAGCATCTGTCTATTGTGGATACAGGACTCCAAGACCATTTTCAAGGTAGCCCCTGTATGCAGATGTTCCCCCACCTGAGATAGTTTCAGCAAGCACATCTAGAGCTAGACAGAGCTATGGGAACTGATTGACTCCCTCCCTCCATCTATCCAGCCAGCCAGTCAGCCAGCTGAGGAGGCCAAGAGCAACGGGAGGACCAGGGGCCTTCCTTGCATCTTTTACAAATAAGAGCATGAGGTTGTCAGAGTTGTCGTTTTACTCCCTCCCGAATTCCCATTAATACGTCTGTGTTACAAATAAGACACCCCCGCACATGAAAACGTGGGAAGGTGTTGCTCACAGAGGGGCACAGCTCCTGGTATCTGGCCCACTTAGAAATGCAACGAGCTCCTGAAGACCCCCTACCATCGTAACGGCACTTCAGGTGCCTGCAGAAGATGCCATCCAGTGGCAGGAAGGTAGCATTACAAGAGCAGGCAATGAAATCGGTGTTTGACAACACCATCCTTGAAAAAGTTGTGTCTGGTCGTGACTTAACTACATAACCAAAATATCCAGGATGTCTGTGGGCTGTGGTGGAGATCTGAGTGACATCCATCTCTAATTATGTTAATTGGACAGGTTTTTTTTCCCCCCAGAAACCCTTAGTCTTTTGTTTGCAGGGAATAAATAAAGAGGGATTAGTTACGTTTATCTGTGTTTTCCTAAGTCTTTACAGAATAACTGCTATGTGTAATTAAGTAATTTGACTGTCCTTGACCAAGCTGATAGCAAATTACCAGTGTAGGGTAAGACATTACTTATGAGGTCCCATTACATTTTAAGAATAGATTACACGGATCTGGGATTTATTGATTTTTATTTAATTTTTGACAGGAACAAGTGGAAATAATGGTCTTATGAAGGTGAAAATGCAATGTGCTTTGACAACTGTCTTTGTCTAGCAGCATTGCTTGGCTATATGTCTGCCTTCTTCACAAAGGCTTTGAGTTGAGCCAGCTGCGTAGCAAGTCTTTTCATTCACAGCTTTCCCTTGGCCAGTGTCAAACCTGTACTGGTGGGATATATTCAGGTAGCTTTTGCTAAGCAATATCATCCTGGATTTGCTCTCTGTGATCCAGTTAACTGATACGTAAATAATTCACACTCTTCAAGGATCCAGCTTAGCTGCTTTCCCTATGCTTTGCTGCCTCTCAAATCACTAATCCATATACCCTTTTCTTAAAATCTGCTTCCAGTGAGGTTTTCCATATAATTGTCACCACAGATTGATAAGTTTCTCTTCAGGAACCATGAAGCATTGATGTGCAGAGAGAATGTAATACCATCTTGTCTCAAAATAGATTATCTTGTCCAGCATACAGATACCATTTCATTTACATACTTTGACGGTACGTTATTGAGCATGCTAGACCCTTACAGATTCCCAGGGAATACGTTTTCCTTACAACAGAGACCAGATACTCCACCTTAAAATTTACTAATCTTATTCCACCTTTTTTTTAGGTATATATTAATTTAGTATAATCACATAAACCTACTTCATACTAAACATACGCACCACTCAGCCAACAGAAGGCTTGGAAGCATGTCCACAGCTCCTGACAAATGGCAAAGAGAAAAAAAATCTTCCAAAGAAACATTGCACTGATGCCTTTGCCAAGAGGCTTGGCCAGAATTGGTTACAGCCAACCACTGTGCTCTAGAAAGTGTGGTATCAAGGCTAGGTTGTCAAAACTGAAAGGCAGCAACTAATCGTAATTAAAGGGTGGGGTTTTTGCCTTCCCCTAGGAACAGGGTGGAAAATAAAACTCTCTCACTAAACCTCATTGTGTGGCTTTGTCTTCCAAACACACTGGGGAAAATATGGGGAGGAGATTCAGTAAGTGCATCTAAGAGAAACTTGGGATACAGCCAAGAGTCGTGATCTGGACAGTGCCAAGACAACAGGCAGCACAGAAAGGAGGGGCTGCTTCCAAAAGAAGTTTTGCAGAGATTTTATCCCTGCCAAACCCTCCTCCCAACCCTGTAAGTAAGCCATGATGGCTATGTGTTTTTTAGTATATGCAAAACCGCTGCTCCCAGAAGTTAGAATGTGGTTGTGATGTTTCTGTTTTTTTGAGGAAACTTAAGTGGATTTCCTCAGAGGAGTAAGCTGCACTCAAGGACAGATGCCAATGCACAGACAGCATTTTGGTTAAGGTGGGCATGGGGCAGCATGTGCCTCTAGGTACACAGGCTAAACTGGTCTAACTTCCATGGGAATTTCATGGTTTATTTCTCTGCCGACCTGGCCTGGCACACAGGCAACAGAATATGCTCCAGGGAAGGCAGTTATTTTCAACAAGAGAAGTGGGAGAAGACAGGGGTCCCCCAGCGTGGTCTGGAGCAGCCACAGCAGCAAGCTGGGCTGAAGCACTGGTTACTCGCTGCTTTGGGTGAGGTTTACCAAGGTGGGATGAGCTGACCTTACCTGCTCACTGGCATAGCTAAAGGGCAGTCCTTCTCCCCACTCCTCTCCTCCTCCCTCCCCTGCTTGCATATGGACGCGTGTCTGGAGGCTTCCTTCAAGACATCTCTGACTCTCAGTCTGCCCTTGGTGAACTGATTCATAGACTCATAGAATCACAGAATAGTTTAGGTTGGAAGGGACCTTAAAGATCATCTTGTTCCAACCCCCCTGCCATGGGCATAGACACCTCCCACTAGACCAGGTTGCTCAAAGCCCCATCCAACCTGGCCTTGAACACTTCCAGGGATGGGGCATCCACAGCTCCCCTGGGTAACCTGTTGCAGTGTCTCACCACCCTCATGGTGAAACATTTCTTCCTAATATCTATTCTAAATCTCCTGTCTTCCAGTTTGAAGCCGCTACCCCTCATCCTATCACTACATGCCCTTGTAAAAAGTCCCTCTCCATCTTTCTTGTAGGCTCCCTTCAATACTGGAAAGCTGCTATAAGGTCTCCCCAGAGCCTTCTCTTCTCCAGGCTGAACAACCCCAACTCTCTCAGCCTGTCTGCGCAGGAGAGGTGCTCCAGCCCTCTGATCATCTTTGTGGCCCTCCTCTGGACCCACTCCAACAGGTCCATGTTGTTCTTATGTTGAGGGCTCCAGAGCTGGATGCAATATTCCAGGTGTGGTCTCAGGAGAGTGGAGTAAAGGGGCAGAATCCCCTCCCTTGACCTGCTGGCCACGCTTCTTTTGATGCAGCCCAGGGTATGGTTGGCCTTCTGGGCTGTGACCACACATTGCCAGCTCATGTTGAGCTTCTCATGATTCAGCTCACTAAACTGTCAAAAGATAAATAACCATGCCTGTGAGGGGAAAAGGGCAGGACATACTCCTCAGGGACAGAGAGAGGAGGCCCCAGAGACATTTCTTCAGGTTGTGAGAAGGGGACCCCCTTCAGGTAGGTCAAGGAGGGTCAAGCAACCAGGAATCTTGCATGAGCTACCTTCCTTGAGGTTATGTGCCCTGTCCTGGCAGCTAGAAGCCACCAGGGAACTTCACCTGCCCCTCACACACTAGACACACCACCTTCAGTATGGAGGCACCACCTCTCTTTCATGTCCCACATGTAGCATCACCAGTCCTTACAGCTTGCCAGAAGTCCACCAGCAGCAGCTGTAGTTGTGCCACCTTAGCCTGAATAGAAATGTCCAAGTTTTAGTCCCACTGAGATGTATGTGAGGGTTTTGTAAATGCCCCTGAGGAAGGATGCTAATTATTTGTCTTATTTTAGGAGTTTTTGTAATACTGGCCTAGCCCTTGTTAAAACCACAAATCCCACAGATCAGAATATTAGAAATATTGTCCTTTCTCATCAAAGGGAGCTCAAACTTAGTTCAGTTTCTTTCTTCTCTGCCATGGGGAGATGCAGAACTTGTTTCTTCAGTAGCCTAGTCATTCTCCCTTTGTTCTGTTTGTACAAAGCAAAATACAAAGGTTCTTGAAGAAGCAAACAACCACATTAAACTATTTTCATATTCTTATGACAAAGCACAAGCATGTCAGAAACCTTTAGCTTTTTCCCTTGGAACCTGCCTTTTTATGTAGGTACTGCTTAAAACGGCATAAAAAATAAAAAGCCTTCACTCCATTTCCATTTTAAATCATAGTGGGGGGAGAAAAGTTCATTTTCCTGAACAGTCTTTTACAACCAGCAGCATGGCAACTTCGAGCTGACACTGTCCCTTCAGGTCTTTGGGTCTTGGCCAGTTCACTGTAGAGAAAAAAAAAAAAAGCCAGACATGTTTGGATTCCTTGCAACAGCTTATCTAAGTGGCTGCTCCTGCTGTTTTGCGGCTGCTGCCCCGCGCTTCACTGGAGAGCACTGATATCCCGTGAGCTGCTCATCTGCTCCTCAGCCCTGCGTGCTCAGCTGGGCAGCCTGGCAGTCTTGCATGACCACTTGTGCAATGCTCTGGTCTCCTGTGTGCTCACTTGCCCTGACACCATACATTGACTGCCTGCCCAGCATGCAAGCTGACATGGCAATGACTCTGTAGTCAGATGTGGATTCCCTGTACGTCGCTCCTTTCATCTCTGACGCCAGCCAGTTGTTCCCCTCAGCCAGAGGTCTCTCTCGTAGTGATACGCATGGGGTGTTGCTGCTGACTCCACCCTCTGCTCCCCTCACATGGAGAAAGGATGACCATCACTGAAGCACAGCTCTGCCAGGAGCTTGAGCATAAATATAGTTTACACTGGTCAATTCAAAAGCACCTCACTATGTGTCTCATTCTGATCTCACAGACTGTCTTTCCTTGGCTGCCCAAGACCCTCATGGAGCACAGCACTTAGTCTTAGTTAGTCCCTTTGTCTCCGTGCTTTCACTGAAAAGCTCCTAAGCTGGAAATATAGAATCATAGAATCATGGAATCATAGAACCGTTAAGGTTGGAAGGGACCTTTAAGATCATCAAGTCCAACCATTAACCTAACCTGACAAAACCACTTCTATACCATATCCTCAAGTACCACGTCTACCCTTTTTTTAAACACCTCCAGGGATGACAAATCCACCACTTCCCTGGGCAGCCTATTCCAATGCTGGATAACCCTTTCAGTGAAAAAATTTTTCCTAATATCCAACCTACACCTCCCCTGGCTTAACTTGAACCCATTTCCTCTCGGCCTATCGCTTGTCACTAGGGAGAAGAGGTCAGTCCCCATCTCTCTACAACCTCCTTTCAGGTAGTTATAGAGAGTGATAAGGTCTCCCCTCAGCCTCCTCTTCTCCAGCCCCAGTTCCCTCAACTGTTCCTCATAAGACTTGTCCCTCAGACCCCTCACCAGCTTCGTTGCCCTTCTCTGGACGCACTCCAGCACCTCAATGTCTTTCTTGTAGTGAGGGGCCCAGACCAGAACACAGTACTCGAGGTGGGGTCTCACCAGTGCCGAGTACAGGGGGATGATCACTTCCCGAGTCCTGCTCACCACACTATATGCTGTGGAGCAGCTCTTTCTCTCCAGACACCTAACCTGGGTCTCTTGACCTCATTATCAGTGGAACAGAGGCTATCTATAACAGATTTTTCTTACATGTGATTGCTGACTGTGTGGAAACTTGTGCTGTAATACCTTCTTCACATTCAATTTTTAACAGATTTGGACACAATTCCACCTTGTTCAGAGATGTATCATCATTCCTTCTGAAATCCTAGAGTGTTTGAGGGTGGCTTTTAATTGGGAGGGCTGCAGAGAGCATTGGCTTTCTTCTGGTTTTGAGTTTTCAGCTGGTGCAGGGATCAGGGACAAGCAAAATGGATGAACACTAAGTTATGTGCTTGCTGACTGAGCCTCTCTCCTATTTAGAGACAGTTCCGTCTTTGCAAAGGTTTTGCTCTTGACAAACATGTTTTACTCTATTATTTTTAATAAGCATTTATTACAATAGTTGCATTTCTCAGTCCCTTATACGTACTGGGCACTGCGGAGATTTAATGTAGAGAAAGGGGATGATTGACTGAATTCCTGGTGAAAGATTAAATACTTGTAGTCTCTAAAAAACAGAAAACCTCATTTAGTTCTTCGGCTTTTCTTACATGGCAGCACCCATTCTGTTTTACATGGTGCCAACAAGACACTTAAAAATTTCCTGGACATAATAACCCCTTCTACCTTGGCAGCTCAGCAAGAACAGCTTTCTCTGAAATCTCCCTGATCAATTGACTTTGCCAAGTCTTTCGCTTAACAAATCCTGCAATAGCTTCCAGCATTTTCCCACAAGTGATACCAAATTAATGGGTTTGCAGTCTCCTGGTGGGTCTCTCGGCCTTCCATTGTCTTATTAGGCACACTCTGGCCTGCTGGGAGAAATGTACTGCATTGATAAAGATGCTGGAGGAGGTTCATTTCATGTCCCACTTTCCTTTTACATTCTTGGACTCATGCATGTCAAACTGTTATAACAAACATGGATAAGATTAAAAAGATCAAAGTCCTTCAATATGGGCACATCTCACTTCATGATTAATCCGGTGTCCTACATGTCTTATGAAGTCAATGTGTGCTGTTCCAAATCTGTCTTGCATTTAAGATCTTGGCCCAAATTCAAAGGAGTGTATTCTAAAAATAAATTTGCATGCTTAATTGTACAAGAAAATAAATTGTTGGTAAGAATAATTTGAGGACCCAGCAAATCTAACTTTCTGCTTCTGTCAAGTGATCCAAAACAAAACAGTATATGAAATCATTACGTTTTTAAGCAATGATATTTTGAGCACACAACTGCTTTCCGAATGCTATTTTCTCTGTCATATGTTTAGAGTCACTGTCCTTAAACAACAGACTTTTCTTAGAAAGAACAGCAACAAACACGTTTTTGTTCTTTTTCTAAACAGTTTCAGCTCCATTCCTGCCTTGTACTAGAAATTGTTTCTTTTCCAGATATTTCTTACCCCAACAGTGATTCCTAGACCTTCCTTCCACCTCCTTTTTTTTCCAGTAATGCTACCTCTTGAAAGGTACTCAACACTTGATATGTTTTACCTCCAACTACAGTTTAGAAGCTACTCTTACACCTATCTCAAATAAACCCTCAGTGGAGACAAAATTTATCCTCTTCCTGACAGTGCTTTTGAAAATTTCTCTCTGTGCCAATAGCCTGTGTTCCTGTTCCCAGCAGGTCAGCCAGGACATTCCTAATACAGCGTTTAGGTCAGCCCATTCAGCATCTCCTCCATCATTCTTAAGAAGAACACCTCTGAGCAAATGGACCTGATGCCATTCTCTGGTGACATCATTTACATTCACTCTCAGGCAGTGACAATGTTAGGCAATCACTGTCACATCCAGAACAAGGTCTGGCACTACTGCACAGCAGCAGCATCCCAGGCAACTCCTATGGCTGTTGGGACTTAAAAGGGATGCAACCAGGATGAGAAATCTCTGTCAGTATATAGCAATGTATATGTCTCCATCCCATTGCATTTCACCATGCAGAATACTGGCATTTGCTTCTGGCACCAGGGCAAAAGAAAACAGGTTCGCCAGAAACTTCTCCTTCCTCACATATATGAAGGAGAAAGGAAAGGGTAGTGTGAAAATGGACCCCGCTGAAGGCATCAAAATGTTCTTTCTGTTGTCGTGACTGCTGATGCCTGCATGTTCTGGCAAGACAGGAAAACCATTGCAGCTCCTGCATATTTCTTCTCAGTCACTGGCTATTATCATGCCTTGTGCTTTTTCTATACTTCAGGCAGCTCCAAGATCTGTTTTTATGGTCTCTAGGTTTGTGACTTGCTTTTTTCTTTTCTGCCTCCAGACTTTCTCCCTAAGATACTTCAGATTCTGTATAAGTCAACATTATGGGAGTACTAACATTTGCCCTACACCTCAATATGAGCTAGTGTGACGGATGCATCCAACCCCTTAACCAAATTAGTGGGAGTTTGGTACAGGCTTCAAAGTAGGTAAAGGCCTGAGCTGTAGCTGGGCCAAGAACTCCTCTAGTTCCAATGTGTTCTCTGAAAACGCACAAAGGACACAGTGAACATCAATACTGATGACTTTGGAACACTGATCATGCGATTAAAGCATAAATAACAGTTAGCTTTTCCAAAAACCAAAGTAAGTTGTGGGTACAAGGAGTCTCATGCATATCTTTTCCATTGCATGTAATCTGACCACAAGCCAACCACTTTATCCCATAAATATGACAGTCTAAGTGAGCCTTCTTTGAGCTCTCCCTGCTAGGCAGTGTGGCTACATGTCAGTGAGCTCCCCTTGAGCTGGGACACCTCTCAAGCTTGCTCCTCTAGGCAGAGAGACCTTTTACCAATGGCAGATCTTTGGTAAGCAACACATTGCGCATAACTCTGTAGTATGATAACTTTGATTTTCCCTGGTAACATCGATTGCATGCTGAATTGATGCTAACGAAACATATACAATCCTTTAGACATAAACTGTTGACCAAGTCTGGTACTAAGTCTGGATACAGCTGCACCTAGACTCCTCTCTGCGAAAGAGTGTAGAAAGCAAGGGGGTCCATTCTGAACTCAACAAGTGGGCCTCCTTTAACCTTTGTTTCTTTGGTCTCTCTGTGAATCATTCTAACTTAAGTGTAATTCCATTTTCCTTTGTATGTTTTCCCATGCAGTAACTACTAGAATGAACCTTGACATTGAACTTTGTTAAGTCACACTTTTGCAACATCATATTAAAATCGCTTCGCTAACACTTTTGATTGATGATAGTGATTCTTTAGGTGATCTAAATCACTCATCCATAACAAATTGGTGTAGTTGACAGGATCCTAAAATCTACATTCACAAAAGATAGGCAGCTGCAGTTTGGGCAAGAAACATATTTTGTTGTCAAGGGTTAATTAGCTTTACAGTAGTCCTGCTTTTTCTCCCAGTTTCACTGTCTTAGAAATTTAAGGGTTTGTTTCTTTTTGTTACAGATCACAGCCTGCTGTTTTACCAGTTCTGAAATTGCAAGATTGACTCAGAAACCCTAGATCAATCACAAACAATGTTAGGTCTTCACCTTCTTCTTACACTATCAGTTTAAAAACATACTGCTCATTTCAAGGGCAGTGCAACACTTATCATATATCCGTAACAGTTTTATAGATAACTACCTCTGTCTGAGTGGATAGAAAATGATTAAAAACAAGAAGTTCCTCAGGACCACCTATTGTCAAAAATAAAGCTGCCTACTGTCTTCCTTTTCTTTTGCAGAGATGACCCAAAGCTGACTTTGTACTTTCCTCAGTTATCTACCATTTTCCTGGAAAACTCAGCATTGGCAGTGCTTCTTTCTGCCTTGTATTCCAGAAGTGCTGGTCTCACGCATCTTACCCATGGTGTGTGCTGTCTGGCCGGCACTCAGAGCCCCTGAGTGTCCCAGAGGTGGGCTCCCTCTGGCATCTCAAGCGCTAGCCAGTGAGCATGGGGTTAGCCTGACAGTCTGAAACACACCCCAGTTTGTTCCAGCTGATTCTTGGCAAACTCCCTCAAAGCCATGATTTCTTCTTGCCTTTTGTGATCATTTGCTGGTCAGGTTGATCTTGTGCTGACACCTCCAGACATGATTTTCTGGTATCGGCCTCCAGGCCAGCTCTCAGGTATTAACATTCACAAATACTTGCAGGGAGGATGCCAGGGGGATGGGAGCAGTCTTTATTCAGTGGTGCCCATTGATAGGACGAGGGGTAATGGGCACAAGCTTGAACATAGGAAGTTCCATCTAAACATGAGGAGGAACTTCTTTACTTTGAGGGTGGTGGAGCACTGGAACAGGCTGCCCAGAGAGGTTGTGGAGTCTCCCACTCTGGAGACATTCAAAACCCGCCTGGACGCTGTCCTGTGCAACCTGTTGTAGGTGACCCTGCTCTGGCAGGGGGGTTGGACTAGATGATCTCCAGAGGTCCCTTCCAACCCTGACGATTCTGTGATTCTGTAATTACACCAGAGTAAGGGAAGTCAGCTCTCTCTGGTAAAGCAAGCTGATTGATCCATGGCACTGGAGGAGACTGTGATAATGGAGATCTTCCCGGAGAAGATCCCCAGTCCCTGTAGTCCCTGTGTCCCTGTGACACACTGCTGTCTGTGTCACTCCAAAGCTGCCCCCTGCATTCCTGTTGTGGTGTTAGAGATTTCCTGGTATATCTTTGGCCTGTCCATACTCCTTGATCCAAGGGACAGAACATCTGTGTGTTTGTTCATTGACCCAAGCTTCAGTCACATCTGCAGCCTGGCTACCACAAGAAATGGAAAACCTGAGCAGACGTCTGTGGATATACTAATTATAAACCTCAAATGCGTTTTCCCCAGCATATTTCACTTAGTATGAAGTGACATTCTCTCGTATAGGGGCTGGGGTGCTGTGGAACCAAATGGAGAAAGCTGTAAGTAGATGTTTCTGTCAGAGGACAAACTTGAGACCATTTAGCTCATTACCAGTTATCAGTACGTATATATTTCACAACGTCACCAGCAGAGACAGGGCTGGAATAACTTCAGTAGGCTGGGGAGAACCAAAAAGAAGATTTGGAGCATCTTTCCTAAGTAAGAATCAGCTTTCCCCCTGCTTGAAACATCAGACTGCTGGGTCTTGAAATAGGCAGCAGCTACGCTGGGTCATATGACAAAGTCCTGGGAGTGTGCATCTGAACAGAGTGCTCTGCTAGGTGTTAAGCTCCCCACCAGCAAGGTCCTGCCGTAGGCTTTGTCCTGTTCTGGATCCCACGTGCCAGCTGAGGCTGGTCAATGAATGACCAAGGAGGCTGACCTGATGTACGTTGTCACAGAGCAGTGAAAAGCCTCAGTCTTCAGTTGCAAATGAATGAGAAGCAGGTTTGCCTACTATCCAGCACAGAGTTGAGAGCCAGCTGTGTGATGCTCATGTCCAGCTCAAGAGATTTGCCACATTACTGAGACAGGGAAGTGGTACATTAGCTCAATAGACTTCTGATGAGAAGAACCAAAAGCATTTTGGGTTAGATCAACTAATCAACTGTAACAGGACATCTCCACAAAGCACCCACTGAAGCATCTAGTGAGAATGGTTGTAAAGCTGGCTTATAACCTAAATTTCTGAATATTCACTTGCATAGCTTCGTTGCTGTTCCAGGCAGACGCAGCAGCAGACGGCTCTTATGCAAGTGTGTGTCAGGTTTACAATTCTCCTCCAAGTCCTGGCTGTTGAAGAGGCCAGAGAACTTCCAAATGCAGTTCAGCTGGCAACTGCCAGCAAGGTAAATGAAAAATTCCCAAACCCCCACAAATTCTTTACTGAGGACTGTAACATATCACCTCCTCCTGTAAATTTCTGGTGTTTCCAAGTCTCATATGTAGGAAAAGTAGAGTTGGAAAAGTATCACAGCTTCTTCTAATAAGTTATTATTGTGTTTTTAGTGAACTCCAGTATCAGGAAACATTTTTCAAGTATATCATGTAGAATTAATTTCTTGCAATATTCCTTAATTGGTTTGCATTTTAATCGACCATTTAACCTATAATGCAAGGCATTTATATTTTGGGATTTTCTGTCTCAAAAGCAACTCCTCCTCACAGATCTCACTTTTTCATAGCCATGAATCATGACATCACAGCCATTTCCATGGAAAGACACTTACCTCACAATCTTTGTTGCGTTATCAAACAGAAGCAGCTGGGTAATGTGGGTGAATAATCCTGTTCTGTATATTCAGCAATAGCAAAATGAATACTGAAAATTACTAGCAAACTAAATAGCTACTTCTATAAATACTCCCTTTTCAAAAGTTCACCCTATTTTAAAAGCCACTTGTTAAACGCTATTTAGTATATATATAAAGACTGATGGATGAAGACCAAAGTCTTTGAAGCAGACGCAGGAAAAATACCTCATAGCTGAGAGTAAACTTCCCTATCAGTTTGCCTTATCTGTATGACTTTTTTTCACATCAGCCATGAAGAGGCATTTTGCTTTCTATTCCTACCAACTGCTTGGGCATTTTGGTTTACAAAAACAAAATGCAAACTAGTGTCCTGTACATCAGTTACCATAGCACTTTCCACCACTGCCTTTCATTCCTTTCAATGTTGAGAGGCGACACTAAACTTCTACTCAGATTTAGAGCCACACATTTTCTCCACAACAAATGGAGACAAGTGATAAGTAGTGAGTGATGAGCACAAAAATCTTTTCTGGAGAGTCAAAGAACCTGGTTTAATCAGTACCAGTGGAAAAGGATGTGAGCTACAGCGGGAAAATACCCCAACAGTTTCAAACCAATCTAACTGGGCCAAATGCAAAGCTGATACCAGTACGCACAACACCTTGAAAAGAAACAAATGCCTTTCTTTCATGATCTGAATTGCTTGGCGTACTCAACATGATGACCCACCATGTTGTTATGACTGACGACAGCACTGTTAAAAGAAGAGAACCCAACGGCATCTGGGCACCATGATACCACTCATTCTTAGAAAAGGTATCCTGCCCTACAAGTGGAAAAACTTTGTGCTACTGAGACACATCCTGTCCTTGTGCTTAGATTATGAGGTAATTCATTCCAGGAATGAAGGCATACCGTGCATATTGGATGCAAAATCCAAGCTGTAGCCAAATGATTTGTCACTGAAGGCAAATCTGTCTACACATGGAGAGAAAATGCGCACCAAGTAGCACTGAAAGCTCTGGAGGAGATTTTGAATAATAGAGTTATTTCCCTTCCTTCACACTGAAACAAGTGAATGGGATCTTTTTCCCCTTTTCTCTCTTGAAAATATTAGAAATCATTACCAAACTTGGCTATTACATTCCCTGTGCTTAAAAGCCCGTTTTCTTCTTCATGTGAAAAGAACGTTGAATGCATCACATTTGCCACTGAACAAATGCATTTGCCAGTTCTCTTAAATACCAGCACAATTGCTTTAGCATAGTTAATAAGGGGGGTGGTAATCTGAACAGCCTTATTTTTGTCCTTAGCATTCACCCCAAAAGGAAATGTGTTTCTTACTAATAATAGTGTATGTGACAGAAAATACCAAGTACATGCAACTGTTCCCATTCACTTGCCAAAATGGATAATTCACATCAGGGCTTAAAAAAGTAAAACAAAACAAACAGAAAAACACCCCAAGTAAACAAATTAACCCTTCCCCTCCTACCAGCAATTCCTCTAAACCCAAAGCTTGAATCTAAATTATTTTGCCAGTCACCAGAGGGTGAGTTAAAGGGAAGAAGAACAGAGCTCCTGTTTCCATTCCCTGAGGACCATGTAAGAAACCATCCTGTCTGTCACATTTTTTCCTCCAGTCAACCATTAAGTGCATCCTGCCAGCATAAACTAGACCTGTGGAGGAAACAGCTTATTCACACCCAAATTTATTTCTAGCCATCCATTTTTTGTAGTGCCCAATACAATTCTGACAGGCTTCAACATTCAACAGTCATAAATCCACTTTCCTCCTGCTTTCCCCCAGAGAAATTCTGTAACTTGGCTTGGAACCAGGGAGGCTTAATTGAAATTTATTAATAAATATTGCACATTTTTGTTTGTTTTGCTTCCTGATTTCTGAAGCTAGAAGTACTCACAGTCGCACTTCCAGGGTTTTCTGTAACCACAATGAGAAGAAATGACATTCTTTACACCTCCTAATTTCCAGTAGCTGAAGCTGTAGGGGAAAACAAAAGTGATTCAGTACCATACAACTCCAGATGAAACAGATGCGGCAATGCTGCTGCCCTGGTAGTTCAAGCCCAGTATGCTTAAACCACAAAACCCCAGCACACAGCCTTCCAGGGTGCTGGAAGTGAATGCCACAACTAATTCAAGGGAACAAAATGGTCCAAGATAGTTGGATGAGGGTCTATGCCTGCATGTCATTAACAATTTGTCTCAAATTAGCAACCAACTCTCGAAAAAAAGTCTTCTGCTGAAGTTTAACAGATGATAGTGTTCCCTCTGCTACTTAACTGGGTATTTCTTCCCCTGACTAGGGAGACTTCACCCCACCAGGAGAACTGTGCCAACAGAAAGTAGCAGGGGGACCCTGTGCCTGTGCTGCCTGATGCGCCACTGGCTGCAATGCATTCACTGCTTACCAAGAGCCTGTTCTCGCAGGCTGGGACATGGACCCATGGGTGGGCCCAGCTCAGAGGGCCCACGGCTGGGCAGGGCAGGGCTGTGGGGAGCTGGAGACCAGCCCTGCTGCAGCATTGCTGGGGCAGGGGCTGATGGCCCCGGTGGCTGACATGGGGTCCTGGGCATTAGGGCAGTGGGGGGAGGCCCAGGGGGTGGGCAGGGACAGGCAGAGCTGTCAGTGCCCTCAGGACCGTGACATAGTCTGGGGCAGTCTGGCAGGGGAACTTCTCTCAAACAAAGGCTTTTTTCTCTTCAGGAGAAAGGGAATATTTTGGTGTTTTACTATGTGCACACAGATATCTGCAGATATATAAAGCCTTCCCCCTGAGCAACTATAGATACCCCTGTGCAAAATATAGATTACTTCCTAAATAAACCCCATATTTAAAGGGGGACCAGAGGCTTGTAACAAGTACACTGATCCCCAGTGTTTGCTACAGGAAATTCTCTCTGTGTCTTTTATTCACCCTTCTGACCACAGTGTCATAATGGGAAATTGTAGTCCCATACTGTGAATGTTTTCCTCCATGGAGCAAAGGCTCTCTAAACCCTTATAAGCCTCTGGTTGAATCCACTTAGTACGAAGCAGTAGCTTAGCAGTCAGGTACTGAAAACCCATTTTTGGCAGCCCAGGACCTGAGAACAGATTCTCCCTTTCTTCCCTGTTTGTTCTCTTGGAGGCCGGCACAGACCCCGAGACCAGGCATCCCCCGCTAACAGGAACTGATCTGCACTGAGCATTGGTGACGTGTCTACCTACCCACCCAGGACTTTGGTATGATGGGTTCACAGCCAGGTCCAGGCCCACTTCTCAGCTCCCCTCTGTCTGGCAGCCGGACACTGAATCCACACTATTTCTCTCAAAGGCTCAGTTTATTTGTGCAGCAGGACCCCAAAGGCTGACCACAGCACAGGTCTGACACCTTTCTAGTCTCTGATTCCTATGATATGTTTATTTCCTGTAGGAACACTGCTTTCTAGTTTCATCTTCCAGGAAAAGACATACCAAAATAAAGTAAGGAGTAAAGTCTTACTAAATAAAACTCTTAACCTTGTCATATTAATCTTCAATAGTAGAAAGCATTATGAACCAGTGGTGGGAAAAGAGCTGATCCAAATCCTTCCTTCTCTCCCTGCTTGGACAGGGTCAGTCCAGGCAGTGCTCAAACCTTCTCTTCTCTTTAAGCCACTTCAGAAACATTTGGCTGTGATTTATTAAAGACAGTTTAAAAAGAAAATCATTCTACTTCTTGTTCTACATCTGCCTTGCAAAGCAAGGATCTCCAGGCTCTCTTGGCTTGGCACACTTGGATCCACTCTCCTACAGCGCTGGAAAGGCCACTAGTGAACATTCAAAGGCAATGACCTGTGATGGGACACTGACTCTGAGATCTTTTTGGGGCATCCCACACCTCAGTTTGAGTATATAACAGACAGAATAAACTGACACCATCTAGACTGGCTTAACACCTAGACAGAGGCAGCCTTGCAAACCAAACATTGCTATCAAAATGGCATTCATTGTCCAGCAAAGAAATATCTCCCATCTGTCACAAATGGACTGTTTGATTTATTCACCCTCCAGTGAGCTCTAAGCACTAGTGAAAAACAGGCCTATATCCCCATCTGACTAGATTTTAGGGGGAGGTGGTGAGGATCTGGGATCTACAGAGCTAGAGATATGCCTATGGGTTTCTGCACAGTGTTAACAGCCCTTCTACCAAAAAAGGATGGGGCACCAAAATCCTGCAGTGGAAAAAATGCCCTTTTCTCATATGTGTTTGGAATGAGAAGCCAGCACAACTGACAGCTTTCTGGGTGCCTGTCTTAGGCCAGCTCCGGTGTATGGACAGTTTTCCTGGTTGGGTAACAATGAGGCAAGCTTGTGGCCTACATGGTAGGAGAAGTGGTCCCTTTTTAAGTCATTCCTCAAAAAACCAGACACAGGTAAAATCTTGAATATTAGGTCCATTCCTAGCTTCATTAGGCTTACGGTCATTCCCAGCTTATATACAATGCTAACTAGTCTAGTAATTTTCGTTATTAATTGCAAAAACGCAGTATTCAAAGCCATCTTCTTATTTAAGACTGAAAGTTTGAAATGGGGAAAGTGCTAAGAAAAACAAAACAAAACAAAACAAACCCAAATCAGAAACAAAATTAAAGCTCTCTATGGCTTTTTTTTTTTTTCTTCAGTTGTTGAGGGTTTTTTACACTTTTTTTCATCTTCTTTCCCTTTCAAAGACTAGTCTATTTTTCATTGCATTTTGAAGACATTTGTACAATGTGAAGTAGTGTCACGGCTCCCTGGGCGGAGAGCTGTCAGCAAACCCAAAGAGTTGCCACACAAACCAGGCCCCACATGAAAACTTGCCACACATCTTGAGGAGCTATCTCGGGGAGCAGCCATTTTCTGACAAGAATGTTTCCTCCTTTCCCCTTTCTTTCACCATCCATATCTTTATGGGAGCCCTTTAGCACAGTACTTATTTCTGACTCATACAAATCAGCTCCAAAGCTTGGGTAATGCCAAAAATGGGCTATTCATATTCATTCACGCTCTTGTACGCATCTCTGCTCTCATAAAATGGAACATGTGTCTGATGAGCTTATTTACTTTCTAAATGTGCAGCTAGGAAGGATAGAGACTATGCAAGATATAATGGTAGTAGCACTGGAATAACATCAATGAGGCATCTGCAAACAGAAACTTCCCAGTTTGCCTGACCTCTGCCAAGCTCTGTGCAGTGTGGTTATAATGGAGTGTGAGAAACTCTTTGGTGTAGATTTTG
Source organism: Ibidorhyncha struthersii (assembly GCA_013398815.1). Classification (NCBI taxonomy): domain Eukaryota; kingdom Metazoa; phylum Chordata; class Aves; order Charadriiformes; family Charadriidae; genus Ibidorhyncha; species Ibidorhyncha struthersii. The sequence goes on along the minus strand of VZSZ01002336.1, from coordinate 934,362 downwards.
TTGTTGTGCCCTTTAAAATACAGACACATGCTCTGTTGGTTAATTCCCAAAATAAAACGATGCTGCTTGGTACAGAGATGACTCATTCCTAAGATGCCACTTGACTGGTTGCTGTTCACTTCCACAGGGAAGCAAACAGTTAAGGTCATCACCTGTGCTGTCAGGTAGAGCCCCAGACCCTAAGGGACTCCTTGAGTACCCCCATCTGCAGCAGGATGACTCTGCTGTGACTCAACCTGCACACAAAACTCACAGTCAGCTGTCATACCACAGCCCTGCTGGATAACACAATACAGAAAATATTTGGGGGGCAAATGTCTCCCTCTCCCTGGCATACACATGACGTACAACACAGACTATCCCAGTGCACAGGGCGAGTGGTCACCATGCTGGGCTGCAACCAGGAAAGAGTCCCCCTAGTAAAACCCCATACTCAAAGTGAAGATGTTCTCCACCTAACCGCTGTATCTTAGGACCCCACACTTCAGCAGTGGCCGCTCTCCTGTATTCTGCCCTGCCTGCCCATGTGACAGTCTACAGGGCTTTGAACTGCTACAGATGCCCAAGAAGAAGGCACCTGAGAGGTGTGTATAGCTACCTTGGCCTGTCAGTGGGGTACCACTTCATCTGCAGAGCACTGAATAACTGCACGCATTAGATTGCACCATGAAACTGCAAACTGTCTTCCCTCTGCTCCTTTTATCTGCTCACTTTTCCTTTTTTCCACTGAAGTGACAGCATCATATAAAATTCTCGTTGGTTTCTTTTGGAAAAAAAAAACATCAACGAAACCAAACACGTCAAGTTAGACAAATTTTCCCTTCTCCTCCCCTCCCTTCCCCTCCCATTTTCCCTTCCCCTCCCANTCCCTCCCCTTCCCTTCCCTTCCCTCCCCTTCCCTTACCTTCCCTTCCCTTCCCTTCCCCATAGAGAAAAAAAAATTGCTCGATCCCAGCTGAAGACTTAGGAGCAGAGCGGAAAGCTGAAGAAGAAATACCTGCTTTCTCTATTGCCATGGCCTAGCAGGAAGCTGGTGCCCCAGTACCTTTCCCAAACTGCATAGCCTTGCATAGGAAATCAGCCATGTGGCAACCTTATCCTCATGCTTGTGGAACATGAGGGCAGCCCAGCAGGCTAGTTGTGTCACAGGGTCTGAGAAATGGCATCAGTACCTGTTAATGTCTCTACTCTGTTTTCTTTCATATTTCCCCCCGAAAGGTCTAAAAGTCTACAGCATCCTGTTAACACACTGCAACATGATTGTTAAAGTCAGGCACTATAAAATATGCAGCAATTTTTGCCAGGATGTTGTATGTTGTACCTTCTGTCTCTTTCATGTCTGATAAACCACTTGGTAATAATTTTTTTTTTTTTTAATAGCCTCCAAGTTTATTTCTACATATGAGGAAAAACTGGTATTGCTTTTATATAAATCATCTTCTTGCTTAAGCCAGGAAGGATTCCAGGACTAAAACATCAGGTGACACTGCAGACCTCTCTCTGCATGGTATAATAACAAAATGTGCACATGAGCTAGTGGTTAACTGATCAGTCCTCAGACCTTTCTCTCAGATCTCTCTTTGGCAATAAGCAGGCATCCTAGATAAGATGATGTCTACCAAGACATCACAGTAGAAAATGACATCCCTCTCTTTTTTCCAAAAATAAGAAACACGATTCTGGGTTTTGCAAGTGTGTTTTTCCCCTACATTCCTGACATGGTGTCCCCTGTGTCACAGGGATACTTATATTTGTGCTAAAACTATGATGAAATTAAAGAGCAGGATTCTGGAATATCCTTAGGGAGTTATTTTGTAAATATGTATGCAGTACTATGAGTCCACTTCAAAGGTAAAAAAGAAAAAAAAAAAAGAAAGGAAAAGGGGAAAAAAATCAGCTCTTCAGAAGTATTTTTATGAACCTCAGGGATGAGTCATCTCTGGCAGGGGAGATTTAACAGGATGCAAAGAGGGGTTGGCTCCACACCGAAGCAGGGAAATCACCATTCCTTCAGTTTGATGGCTGATTTTTTTAACTAGGGCTCCCCTTACAATCACAAAGGCCCCCCCTCATACATGACTGATAGACAGTGCTTTCTGGTTCCACATGGTGTGTGGCCAACCTTGCTCATTACATGGGCTGGGGGTGTGAAATAACAGTGACAAGAATCCTCTGCTGCCTTGAGAAAGATCCAGAAGGCTGTTTCCTTCCCCCCTCCCCGAAAAATGCAGCTTCTCTGATAAACACCCTCACCTTTCTTCATCAGCCATGGGCATTCAGTATCAGACAGAGCCATCTCTAATCTCTCAAGTACCTTTCAATATGCTTGCTACTAGGGCACTAAAATTCCTCTCTATCTCTATGGCAGATAAAATGAGCTCAAAGTTACAGTCAGGGGTGGAGGTCAGTTCCCTGATATATCTACACAGAAGCCTGTAATCACTTGAGTTTTTGTCCAAGTGAGAGCTGAGAACATGCTGCATTTCTTAAATCTACTTATTAACACGATAACTAATCTAATGGATGCCTTCAGATGCTTGAAAGCTGAAGGCAGGAGCAAGCATGCATACATATCAGGACAGCTTCTACATTTTTAAGCCAATTTGCTACTTGCCTAGAATTAAAAAGAGGATGACAAGTCAAGATCTGCAAAGAGTTTAAATGGGAGCTAGCAAACTCTGACTATGGCTGACAGGGTAGAGGGGGATGACATCTTCCCTACGTCACGTAGGATTTTCTGCCATGCTCTTAAATATTTTGAGTCTAAATTTTAAATAATATATTCCTGTCTGCCATTTTAATGTTTGCATACATATTTTTGGGACAGAGTTGCAAGAATTCATTCCAGTTAATTTTTCAATCAACACGTAAAAGGAAAGACAAAGTGTTCCCAACGACTCTTTCAACGCATCTAGCATTTGTAAGAGCAGAATTCTAGGAAATGCCCTGGTTTTAATATGGACAGAACAAAATCTTCCAATATCTCACTCAAGACAAATCGGCAAGAGGAGTCAGCTGAATGAAGAGCAGAACAGTCTCACCTCCCTTGGTGGAAGGACCCTTCCAAGTGTGAGTCAGGAACAGCTTTTTCGTTGTTCTCAGCACTGAATGGCAGTCGTCCACTTGGCTTCCCAAAAGTCCTGGCCCAGAGTCAACACTGGAGCATTACCTGCATGACACACTCGATTCAACGGGGAAGGAAGGGTGAAGCTCCTTCCTAACACCAGTGCAACACACACTTTTAAACAAACAGGTAGGTTTAGTTGCTAACTCCACACCTGGAGTGTGAAGCAGGGTTCTCACAGGCCCGTAAACCTTCTCAGTTTTAGATCAAATTGTTACTTTTGGGGGTAGAAGCAGTGTCTTTCCTGCCCCAGGCACAGCTATATAGTGCCATATGAATAAACAATAAAGCCAGGCAAGAGATCAGAGAAATCTAACAGTGCTCTGACACCTCAGGTTTGGTTTACTTACAGACTTCATCAATTCCTGGCAAGGCTGACCTCACTCATGATCCTGAGAGCTCGATAAATTCAGTTCCACAGAGCTCACCATGTATTGGCTTTCTGATGAAAACTTTAAAAATCAGGGGTCTTTTTGCTCTCCACAGCAGTATAGTTCTAACGGTGTTGTATAAGCATCATGATTTCTCTCTCTGCTTTGAGCAAAGTTTCTTTCCATGCCCTCACCATGCTACGCACTGCGCTTTCCTTGGTTTTTCTCTCCACTCTGGAGGAAGCTGTGTTTCCATGATGTATTATTAAAGTGTATACGTTGTTTGCGAGCTACCCTGCTACTCTTCAGTAGGGAGACACAATCTAAATGTAAAATAGCATTACTGTGATAAATAAGGAGAATTCAAAACTCTGGCACCTTTACTGTATGTATGAGATGTGCTTGGATGCTAAAAGCTATCATCTTTTGCATGTAAAACACACCTTGTAGTTTCTTCACTGAGATCTGGAAGTACAGGAACAAAGTCTGACTTCTAAATGACTAATGTGTGCGACTGCGCTGCAGGCCTGAGAAGTTCATTCCGCGCCCACCTGAAAATGACTGACTGTCATAGTAAACAGTATTTAATAATGAGAAGAAACGCCTGAATTGGAAAACAATACCACCCCATCAGTTGACAGGAAGTTTACAAGGTGTTTTGTTGATCCATAGCACACAAAATGTGAGAACTGAGGTGGGGGGGGAGAGATAGAGGTGTAAAACCTAAAATGCTTCACTGTCATTAGCCAGGCATCTCACAGCGCGATGGGTATAATTTCCTCCCCTGGAGAGCTCTGCGGGGACCGCGTGTGAGAGCCGCCAAAACTGAGGCGGCAATGACCCTGCTCTGCAGCACTCTTTGGACTTTAATAGGAACAGCTGGTCAGTGAAGTGTTTGCTAGAAATTTAACAAGGCTCAAACAGTGAGAAGCATCCGCCAATAAATCAAAAGGGAGCGACTGGCTAAATGAGGTTTAATTTAAATTCGTACCTAGGGCTGACAGACGAGAGCTTCATTGCTCTCCTGCATTGCATTAGCACATGCAGGTCTGTGCCCACGTCGGCAGCAGCTCAGGGAAGATGTTCCTGAGTGGCAGCCTGGGGTCTCGCGTTAAGGGCGCAGCGACCATGCGAAACTCTGTGTCAAACGCACGGGGGGCTGGCAGGAAAGTTATTTCTCCCTAATGACACATTTTCCAAGCCATTTGAACACGAGAAAAACCACCTTGGCCACAAATGTTTTCGGCTCCGCTGTTCCCCTTTGCTATGGCCAATTTGGTTCCGCTGTCTGCCCCGGCAGAGCGAGCCGCCATATCAGAAACGGCTGTGGCTGTAGAGGGAGTGTCCCCGCAATGGCAGCCAGAGATAGCAAGGGGAGGGAAGCCATCTAACATTTCTGTTTCCTTGCCTGATGAAGCCCACACAGCCTTCTGTGAAAGGCCAGCCTCCCCAGAGCTCAGCGGATGCGGGTGGGAACTTCCAAAAGGTCACCTCATGACCAGCTGATGGCGACAGGGCATGGCCCTCAGGTGGCCACCGCTGGCACCGCGGGGATCATGCATCCCTCTTGCTTCACTGGGCAGTTTTTGGCCTGGCAGCAAGGGCTAGATTCCACCTTGAGACGCTCTCAGGCAAACTGGGTGCCTTTGATCTGCTGGCGGATGAGGGGAGCCATGCTGAGGGAAACATGGTGGTGTGCTGGTCATGCCCGTGCACCACTCTGCTCTGCCATGAGCAACGCTGACTTATTTTTAGGGAAATGCCCTATCGCGCCTGTGTGGCTTTGGAGAAAAGCCTTGTGGCTGCTTGTGGGCATCTCCAGCATTGCAATGGCGGTGATCTCTCACCTCAGACTTTGTGCTGTAGCTGACCCCACTTTGCGCCAGTGCCTGGTGGCACGCCTGAAGGAGGCTGGTGTTCGATTAACGGCTGCGCTGCGCAGCGCTGCTTGGGCTTCCTCGCACGTGCACGGGGGGGAATTGAGTTTGCTGTGTACGTGAGCAACAGCTGCGTCCCCTTTGCCAGAAGGCCTCGGGGTGCAATCAATAGAAATAATCGCTTTTCAGGCCATTGGGGTAACACAGGCAGCCAGTCAAAACGGCATGAACAATAATAGAAAGCAGGATGCTGGCGCAAAAGATTAACAGCAGTGTGAGGGGGTTGGTGAGACGCAAGAGCAACAGACCAGTGCCAAGGTGGCTGCCTGTGTGCCTCCATGATGGCTCTATGTGCCTGGAGCCCGTGCAGGGCCATGCAGCCCCAGGGTCTCCTCCCTGCCTTCTCGTGCCTCCAGCCATGGCTGGCAAGCACCGCAGAGTTACATGGGCAGCCCACTTTGCCTCGAAAGACCATTTGTGCCGCCCAGTTTTGCTTGCTTTTGATCTCTGATGACACACAGAGCTGCTGGGGCGTTTGGTCTTGATGCACAAACCAAGGTACAGGGCCAGTTGTTCCTTCATCTGGAATAGGGATGGGCTGCAGGGGCAAAGCGGAGCACAAAAGGTGGGGAACAGCTGAAGGATGAGCTGCAAGGTGAATTTCTTCGGGCTGGGCTGTCACTGAATTCTGCATGGCTGCTCTTTGCATGGATTGGGGAATCAGTCTGTGTTTCTTTTTCAAGTTAGAACTATCCAAATTAGAATATCAAATGAGAGATATCCAAAGCATGACACATACTACAAACATACCAGGGGGTATTTCTGGTACATGCACAAATCCAAAGCATCTGTAAGGAAAACTGCTCTGAAAGAAGAGTGACCATTGCTTCAGTTTTACTCGCTGACCCCCCTGAATTGTAGAAACCTCAAGAAACTTCTTGTTTGCAATGCTTTCCAGAAGTTTCAGATAAGAAAAGGCTGAAAATAGTGCACAAAATGCAAGTGGAAAGACGAAATTGGGAATAACTGGCTTACTACAGATATACTGGTATATTGACATTCCATTTTGCTTTTTATATATGAATACATGCTTGTCTGCATGCACACACATATGCACGCAGAAAATGGATTAGATTTTTCTGAAGCATTTGACAACAGCAGCTACAATTTTTACAAGTCAGAGGCAGCCATATTCACTTCAGAAATCATCTGGTAGGAAAATATCAAAAGCAGAATGTGCAGGCTTTTAAAGAAATGTGTAGGAGCAAAACAAGCTTATTTCTGTTTTAATCCAAACTGAATCATATGTCTTATGTCAAAGCTATAAAAACCAAGGAAGGTAAAAGAGGTAATTCTTGTACTCCAAACTTTTTTTAAAATCTTGTATTAAATTATTTCCTTCTCTTTACACAAAAGAAACGAAAAAAGTATCAGTTCCTAGCAAGGTAATTTCACCTCTTTCCTACCATTAAGAAGAAAGTAAGGAGACACGTCCTCTCCAGGTCTAGTCTGTTACAGCTCCTCAAGCTTCAAAGTAACTAGGACAGTTTCCAACAATGGAGGACACGAACCTCAGATCTTTAGTAAGTGAAAAAGCATCCTGTCTGAAACTATTTGGGAGAGGAAGCTTCTCCGGAGACAGCTAATAAAATACTTCCTCTGTAAAGGAGATCAGTTGATCCTGCATGTAAGGACGCTGCCGTTTACCGCCCAGCGGGAGAAACGTGGCAGCCTCTGGCCCTTTTCCCAAGCCCCAGCGAAGCAGGGTGTGGGTCGGATGAGTGGTTCGGCTGGCGGCACCCGCCATCTGTCCCCTTGGCCACCTCTGCTATTACGTAATGGCCCAGATCTGGTCGGCTGACCAGGAGGCCCTGGAGAAGGAGAGCTCCCAGATGGCAGTCTGCTGCCACCACAGATACTTATTACACTGCCCCCTCCTCAGGTCTGAGGACCTTGGGGGAAGGACGGTGTCCAGAACCAGGCTGCATGAAGTCCTTAGGTGCCAGGAGCCTGCTTCCTCCCTCCATTTTTCACAGCGTCCTCAGATCCTGCCAGAGCATGGGCTGTACACCAGACTTTGCTCTGCAAAAGTACAGTGAGCCAGGCAGTTCTGGGAAGTACAACACACTCTGCATGCACATACTATCTGCATGGGCTCAACATGTATCATGCAGTGGGGTAGGAGATGCTCCCTGCTCTCCCCTGACACTAAAAACATGCTTGGGGTCTGCCTAGCCAGGACAGTCAGACACCGCACAACTGAGCATAAGACTGGGCTAGGACACAAGGAGGGTAAGAGACGTAAAATCTTTAAGTAAGCTGAAAAGTTTCCAGTAGCCTTGGAGCCATATTCAGATAAATGACCTTAAACACTGATGCACCAAAAGGATGATGTCTAGTCCAAAGAGGATTTGTAGTGCATAAATTAGGATCCTGTAGGCACATACCTCCCTCTGATATTACAGACAGCTTCAGAGCGCCCAAAGGAGTCTGGAGGCTCCAGCAGGGAGCAACATCCATACAAACAATAGTAGACTGACAGCAGTCCTTGCTGTTTGCTTGGTCGTTGCAGTGGTACATGAGACAGGACCCGCAATATTTCCCTCCATTGCTGAAAATCAGGGTGAATCTGCTCATTTCTCTTGACACAGTGTGATGGAAGATGAGGACAACTGCCCAAAAGGCAGGTGATGTTGTTTCAATGGTACCAATAGTTTTTACCTAGCCCCCTTCCCTTCTCAAAGCAGACTGAGAGCTCTTCACAGCATGGCTTTTGTCTATGGGTCCTGGGCCATGATGGGGGCTCCTAGATACAGCATCAGAAATGGATAAAATAATAAAAAAAGAACAACAGTTCTTGCAATTAACTCCTCCAGCTTCTTGATTTCTCATTCCCCTCACTTTTGAGTTCTGCAGCAATAACAACAGTAGCAGAATTGAAGAGTGAACGGTATAATATTGTAAAGTTCAGGTTATCTCTGGAAAATCTTTCCAGAACAGCCTGAAGTGGCCATATGATTTTAGAGAAAGTGGGAGGATGTCACCTTCACTCCAAGGCCAAGTCTAATTTCTGGGCTGGATCCTTTAGCCCCGTCTGAGCTGCACAGGTCTCCAAATGTCCTGCCACTTCTAGGAACACTGAAATAATATCAAACTAATACAAAAACTATCATCACCCCAAGCCATGTTCTTCCATTGCTAGGAAACTATTCCATGCCTTTGCGCTAATTATGCTGGCTTCTTACACTATGAAAATAGCCTTTTTTTAGAGAGATTTGACCAGGTTCAGAACAAATGAAAGATCATTTGGCAGACCAGAAAACCGTATAAAATCACTACCATAAAGAGGAAGACATTTCTGAGCTGCTGTCTATGTATTTATTTTCTGCATATGGAATCAGTCATTTTGTATGCTTGATAAAATCAAGGACAATTAAACTAAATTGAGCTTTAATTTCAGGCTGAGGCATACGTCTACGGCTGAGCATTTCTTCCTGCAATGTCTGGAATTACTAACCAGCAGCACAAGCTAAGCTGAAATACCAGACAAGGTGGGAACAAGTTCACTGCTCTTCAAAAAAACAGACAATGATAAAGGTGTTGGAATACTTTGCATTACTCTCAGAAAAGACGAGTTCGGACAAGGTCTATATTCCAGTCCGGTGTATATTTAGGATGAGAAGCAGGACAATAAATGTTTCAGGAGTTGGGGAGGGATAGGACAAGGTCAAGCAGAAATGACCCAGCTAATGAGGAGCCTCACCATTCTGTGCAAGAGGATAAATGAGCCCCATCGAGGGCTGAGTCCTCAGTATTCATGAAGAGCAATACTAGCTGTGCTCTCAGCTTCCTGCACACTCAACATCACCTCTCTGATCTGCGACACCGAAGATCTGTGGAGAAATGATCCTTTATTTGCAAACACACAACTGCAACGATTCTTTTTAATCCTAGTCTTAAATCCAACTTTCATAAAAATTCCAAATTTCTTAAAAAGCTGAAAAGATTTTTCTCTCTGCTTCTTATAATGTCTAATGTATCTGCCTGTTGCAGGGTCTTGTTCTTCGTCTCCGAGTGCCTGGTGCTTCCCTGTGAACCGACTGGACAATCAGTCCTCCCTACAAAGTTTGTGTATGCAGCAGACATTATTTCCATCCCACTCAGTTTGACTCCAATTCTGAAAGGTCCTCGTTCCTGCATCTTTGATGGCAGGTCTGGGCTGGTTGTTAGCCTCGCACGAAGTGCTGTGCCTGGGTGATTTTTGATCTTGTTCTTTCCTCCCAAATCCTCAGATGACCTATGAGAAGAACAAAGCTTTTCCAAGCTGAGCAGATGGCTTGCAAGGGGATACTTGTTCAGGAAGGGCAGGCTGTGCTAATGACTTTTCCAAAGTCCCATTGTCCAGTTGCCAACAATGTCATTTCCAGAAAGTGAATCCTGTGGCAAGACAGCAAGGAAAGGTGGTTTTAACAATGCAGCACTATCCTTGGTCAATGTGAAAAAGCTGTAAAACCTTTATGGCCATACAAACACTGATCAAGCTGAGTTTTCTAGTGGTTCTGGACAGCTGAAGTTCTACAGAGGGGGGATGAAGGGAGATAACATATTTTCTGGAAAAGCCAAGTCAGTTGAGGCCCAAGACTCTAAATGAATTGTCTAATTAGAGACCACACAGAGTCAGAAAAGTAATTTGATTCCATCCAAACCTCCTTTTATCAGAGGAAGCTACAGAGTAGGATATTACACAGCCTAGGGGAAAAAAATTAATATATCAAACTATTTATTAAGTCCTTCTGCTCCTTACTTGTGAAAAATCCATCCAGCTCGCTCTCTAAGGCACAATGGCTGTCCTCTCAGCAAGTCGCTGTTCAAATCCTCCCTATCCAGCAACAGCTGTATTACAGCAGAGAAGGTGTTAGATGTCTTACTAGAGATTTGCAGAGCAGCTTACGCAGGGAACTGTGGGTCCTACCATTTCCCCCTCATCTCTAATGAACACTCATGTCTAGAACAATAAAGTCTCCTCTTCTTAGTGATCACTTTGAAAGAAAAATCAGCTATTAAGATGATTAAGATACAGCTCGGGTACAGTAAAGCCTTCTAATGTCTATTTCCATCTATCTTTGAAATGCAGACTGCTACACAGAGGCAACCAAACGTCCCAGCTTAACCTCTTACATGGTTATCAAATGAAAAGGAAGAACAGTGAGAAATTCAGCAAATCAAAGGCTTTGCGAGAGGGTTCAGGGACATCAAAAAAAGCCTCTTCTCACATGCAATACTTGTGAGGGAGAACAGGAGGGAGGAAACAGTCCATTCAGATCTTCAGTCGGTTTAGGACTTACTCCTATCAGTTTCTGACAGCTTCTTCTGATATAACAAAATTTGATCCACTTCATAGGTGTGACTTATTACCAGTTCTGTTTACAGCACAGACTGCCAAGCAAAAAACTTCCTTACCTGGAGATCAGCTCCCTGTCTCAATCTGCAATAACCAAAGTTACCAGCTCAAACTAAATCTCTTGACAGCAGGAATCTTTTTTTCTATTATTAATTTTTTGAAGGAGACAGGAGTGCTATTTGAATGATTAGCTGCTCGAGTACATCAGAGAACAGAATATAAATAGGATTCACTTGCAAAATGGAGGTAGAACCAGGCACATGGATTACGTCGAAAGGGAGTTTAATTATGCTTTGTTTTTAAAGAGTCACAAAAGCATGCCAGTGAAATTTATAACCCAAGTGTCACAGAAATTTGCAACTCAGTAAAGTTGTCAAAAATATTAAATTATATGGTATGCACCATTGTGGTTGAAAAATTACACAAAGATTTGTTTAAGACACATCAAAGCAGTTAACTTCAATCACATTTTGCCTGGGCTAGTACTCTTTCATTTTCAGCAAGTTTAGGGAATTAGCACTGGTAATGGCAAACATTTATTCAGATAAATTGAACTGCAGTCCTCCTAGTTTATAGCATGAAGACTCATTCCCTGGATCCCAGTTTACACATCATTCTATCTACCCACCTGCATTTTGGAACAAAGATCTATGTGCTGAGAAAGTCACAGCAATAGAAAACACTATCCCTCATATTTAATCACATGGATGTCATGAAGCTGAATTCCTGTTTATCCAGAGGAGTAGAGAAGAAACTCAGCAAAGCTGAACCAGCTCAACTGGATGTCCGTGAGGTGCTTCTAATCCTATTTGGAATATATCACACCTAGAACTTAGTTGAATGCTCTGCCTTTCAACAGGACCCTTTACAGTCACCTGGTTTGTGACAGCCGCCTTACTTCATGTCATCAAAGCCCTAGTCCACAACATGGTGATAGAATGTCTCACCTTCACTGTATTTTGATTTTGGATAGTTTGTTACATCTGGAACAACTGAATTTACTCAATACTGAGCAAACCAGAAAGAGGCAGTCTTTATGAGCCACCAGAAGCTTTGAGTTCCTATTTAGGGAAAGTCAGACGTGGCAGTGATCTAGGCATGATAGATATGAAGGAATGAGGCTGTGTTCCTATTTGGGAAATTACAGTGTTTTAAATATAAGGCTGAGCATGGAGATATTTTTAGTAAAATCATCTTCTAATTACTCCAGGCTCTGTTCATTTGTGTGTCCTTCAGTCCTTGTGTCCTTGGGAAAATGCAGGAGAAGATTTTGGGTTGTCATAGAGTGTAGTCTTGTACTATGTCACAGGAGGAGCTATAGGTTTTGCCAAGGGAATGGCATTACGAATAGTAACTCCTCTGGCCTTTTATCCCCATTTGCAAAACAGGACAAGGACCATCTCATGGGAGCATAATCCAATGCCAGTGGCTGCGAGTACCTTTGTGACCCCAGGATGGGAGTTACTTCAGAAGCACCGAATTTTATTTTAAGTATTATTGTCAATGAATGCATTTGTGACACCAATTAAAAATCTCTAAAAGATCATCAGCTTGGAGTACTTTGGGCTGTGACAGACATTCGCAATGAGCTTGTATAGATGCTCTCTTTCAGATATAATCTGTATGTCCTGTATGTGCACATGTGGCATGTGCTACTGTATGTGCTGCTGTCCCTGACACTGCACAACAGCTGTTCATTTATGTTAGAAAGTAATTGTGGTGTTCTGGATAATGATTTGTTGACTGGTTAATGGCTGTCACCGAACATACCGTATATACATTAGCTGTCCTGTTTTAATGAGGAACAGAACTCTTTAACATTCCTCTTCTGCCTTTTTTTCATTTTTAATATGCAATTAAAAAATGACAAATGCAACCCTCAAAAGGGGTTGGACTAGACAATCTCTAGAGGTCTCTTCCAACCTCAGCTATTCTGTGACTCTGTGAAAATATCCTGGAGCCCTTAAACAGCGCTGGGGGGGTTGTTATCACCTGTGCATGAACAGTGAGCTGAGTCACCAACACCGCCAGTAACACAAACAGGACTGTAGTGAGTTGCTTTTATCTCTCTCTGCAGCAGAAATGCCTTCGCTTTGTTAAAAAATGTGAACGTCAGAGCTCACTGAGTGCTGTTTCAGACGGATGTTTTTTCCATGTAACTTGTTAAAATTTGTCCTGAAAAGCAGGTGTCAAAAGCCACGATCTGGCTACATTTCAGCTGGTCCCCAGTCTTTCTGAGCCTTACTCTATGCCAGCACACTGAATGTGCTCCTCTGTAACAGAGGGAAAGAAAATTCCACATTGCCATCAAAAAATGCACAAGGCTTAGGCATATGCATCGCTCTGCTGCTGCAACAGCACTGGGGAAGCGTATGCACCCGCTGCTGCCTGCCCCCTCGAGCACTTGGACTAGCGTCGCTTGCCACAGCAGTGGTGGTGGTACAAGTTGTGGTTCACATCTGTAAGTCTAGGTTTGGCGTTTCAGCTGGCATGGCTGATGCATGACATCCTGCTTGAAACAAACAGACAAAAATATATTCCCCCCTTCCCTGTTGTTTCATGAGGACCACTTCTGTTAGGTAAGAGAAGACCAGTCTGTGACACGCTACACTTCAGTTTATTGAAAGTTAGCTGAGTTGCTTCTTACTAAACTTTTGCTGTGCTGTAACTTTATGTCAACATCATCATCTGGGTTTCCCGGAGTTCATTTTTCTTCCGAATAACAAGTCCAAACAAAACCTTCCATTATATCTGTTAAACAAAATTGCTGGTGGCTGATTCAAAACTGCTTGGCCGGCATCCCATAGCCTAATAGAATACGTGCAATCTTGTGTTGTAAGCCACCTTTAGCTGGGGTCGTAGCACTGATTGCTTGCCTGAATGTCAGAACGAATCTTTCCACTAAACTACTTGCAGCCGGGTAGCAGTGAGGTGATGTGACATGTCTGATACCATTTCTTTTAACGAACAACAGGCACTCTTTGGATGTGAATTGAGTTCCATTGTCACTTAGAATCTGTTCAGGAACTTGTAAACGAGAGTCTTAACACTTCTAGTCTCTGCGCTGAAGTAATTTACACGGAGTATTGCAAGCCATTTTCAAGGCGCATCTACCAAAGCTGAAAAAATATAACTTATGAAAAGTGCAGGAAAGGTTTTCTGGATTCTACCTGCTATGAGGTAGCTGACCGTTGCCACTGAAGAGTAGATGGTGTTTGTGGATAATCTCATCATTGCATTGCCATTACCAACCATAATTTACTGCACAGACTACCTGGTCAGCGTTTTGTTAGCAAACAGTCCTCATGTGCCTTTTGCAGCACAAAGGACCTGGGTTTCGCAAGGAAAACTCTTCCATGACCACACGTTAGGCAATTTAGAAAGTTACTAGTTCTTTACAAATCAGGGAAGGTGGAAAGAGCTGTTTAGATGCATGGCTCTGCCCACCCATTGCCACAGCGCTCACCTCAGTGGGAGCTTTGCCCCGTGCCATGGTGTGTCCCTGGCAGGAGGACCGTAGGACATACCAGCCATGTTTCCCTTGCAATGTTCCCCTGCAACCAGATGGCAGGCTTGGCAAACATCCTGCATTTGCACATTGACAAGTACTTTCAGATTTGATAGACTGGCCATGAACACGTCCATTGCTACAAATGTCCTGAAAACATTAACCTTCTTGGGGTTATGGAATGACCTGTAACCAGTTATTTTCTATAAAGGCAGGCAAGGCCCAGGTGACTTCTAACCTCTCCAGAAAGCAGCTGTGCTCAAAACGATGGTGAGAATCTAAGCTTAGCAAAAGGCAGGCAAGCCTTTCACTACGATGGTCCATTATGCTGAATCTGCCCACTTCTGCTCTGCAGACTGGGAAATGCACAACCAAGGCAGCAGAAACAGTGTGGTGAGCAGGACTAGGGAAGTGATTGTCTCGCTGGACTTAGCACTGGTGAGGCATCGCCTCAAATACTGTGTTTAGTTTTGGGTCCCTCACTACAAGAAAGGTGCCGGAGTGTGTCCAGAGAAGGGCAACAAAGCTGGTGAGGAGTCTGGAGCACAAGCCTTATGAGGAGCAGCTGAGAGAACTGGGGTTGTTTAGCCTGGAGAAAAGGAGGCTGAGGGGAGACCTTATGGCTCTCTACAAGTACCCCAAAGGAGGTTGTAGCAGGGTGGGGATCAGTCTCTTCTCCCAAGTAACAAACAATAGGACAAGAGGAAATCGCCTCAAGTTGCACCAGGGGAGGTTTAAATTGGATATTAGGAAAAATTTTTTTCACTGGAAGGGTTATCAAGCATTGGAACAGGCTGCCCAGGGAAGTGGTTGTGTCACCATCCCTGGAGGCATTTAAAAGACAGGTAGACGTGGTGCTTAGGGACATGGTTTAGTGGTCGACTTGGCAGTGCTAGGCTGATGGTTGGACTTGATCTTAAAGGTCCCTTCCAGCCTAGATGATTCTGTGATTCCAAGGAGCATCACAAGAGGTGACAATCTCTCCAGCTGTCAGTCCATTGGCTTTAACAAAAGAGTTAGCGCACTGGAGAGGGGGTAAAGGACTAGCACCGGTTCACTCAGGGAATGAAGCCCTGCTGCTTTGAGGGGGAGCAATCCGTAGTACAAAATGACTTTTCGAGAAATGAGCATAATTGCGAGACATTTTGTAGTTGTAATGCCTCACGGGTAGATTTGCATTTGCATATCGCACACTAACCAGTCCCTTGTGCATCATTTAAACTCTCTCGACACAGGCAGTACTCTGTCAGTTTTCATAACCCAGCTGCCTATACAGGAATTGTTCTGTTTTCCCTCCCAAAACCATGTGTGAAAGCAGAAATGTTTCGTGCTTACAACTGGCTTTAGGGAATGGGTATTTTTCTCAAATCTTCACAAACTCAGAAAATATTTTGCCTACCAATTTAACAGGAGCTGCTACGTCATGCAGTAAATCTTGCATTTCATACTTAGCGAGAGCTGCTCATTTTTCCTCTTTGAAGCCATCATTAGCAAATGTTCCTGGCTCTTGATATCTGCTGCACAGTCCTCAGCAGAGACACGGGCCTACAGGCTAGACTTTCTTCTCCGTCAGTACGATGAGGAGTCCCAGTGTTGCAGGCTGCCGTTCTCATTCTGTTTCTGCAAGCCTCATCATCGCTCCCTGTTCCTCCTCCAGGCCTTTATGTGTCTGTCTGTAATTTTCTGTAAAGCATCAGGAAGCCTCAGTGGCACAGCCAGACTCCAAAAGGACAACAGTTATTATACACAAACACACAAGGCTCTAGTACTTGTGCATCTACTCTGTGTCAAGGGTTTTGTGGCTCCTGTAAATTGGAGAGATGCGAGAGTTACAGGAGTCAGTGACTAGAAAGCCATAGCTGATAGTGATCTCTTTTTGCTTCAGACCCGTGTGCCTGCACGTTTGTTACTGATGGACTGTTGGCCCATCTCCACTCGTCCGGACGGCTCAGTCATGCACTTTGCCTCTCCCTGGAGCTAAACCACCTCCCTTGCTGCCCTGAGACCAACCTACCTTCCCTGCTGATAAAGTGATGATCTCGGGGGAAAGAAAAAGGGGTGTCTTACAACCCAATCAGACCGAAGTATCCCCTTCAGACACCTATGTCTTCTGTAAAGCCTTGAGCCCTGGTCTGGGGGCGTGAAGAGCATTACCGAGATGTGTGGTGAAAAGCTGTGCCGTGGGGAAACACACACACAAGCCCGTCAGTATCTGAATGTCTCAGGTTGCTTCCATGGGGCAACGCTCTTGCAAGGCCGTGCTGGAAACGGCCCGGCTTAGGGAGGCGGCAGCGCCTAGGGGGAAAGGCCGTATCCAGGCTCTCCAGGCCTTGCACTGCCCCATGTTCATTATGAACCCCAGCACAATTACGCGATTAAACTGGAAGCCTCTTGGGAAAGGAGAGGTGGTGATCTTGCCCACCGGCAGTTACAGTGCTGCAGAAGTAGCAGTGCACGCCTTCTCCACCCTCCCTGCTGGGGCCAGGGGTTTAGGGAACACAGAGCAAGACCTTTCCTGCAGAGCCAGCGGTACAAGACCAGCCACAGGAAGGGAGGGTCGATAACAGTTTCAGGCCATTTTTTACTTTTTCTGCTACTAACGCTGGAGAGGATTGGGCTGGAAAAAAAATGTCAAAAGGCTCGTTTCAGGTATTTGAGGAAAGGAGAGTGCAGCACCAGCGTTTTTCCGTAACACAGCCACACTCCTCTCGCCAGGCCTGGGAGGCTGCAGCAGGCAGCTCACCCCACGCAGACCGAGAGTCCAGCACCGCTTCTAATGGGTGCACCAGGCTCAGCAACTGGAAATCACCGCCCTCGTTGAACTACACGGACTTTTGAAAAATGACTTAGCTGTGATACCAGAACCAAAGGAGGTTGTGTTTTTCTGCTTGACGGTTTTAAGAGAAAGCGAATGGCCAGCCGCTAGTCATAGGGGCTGGCACAGGCTCCTCTTAGTTTCAGGGATAAAACACACAGCTTTGATGCAAGCAGCAAATGGTGAAAAGCGCAAAGCCAAACATGACTGCTTCAAACTTCAGCATTTGCTTGCCACAGATTACTTTTGCAGAACACCAGCGGGTCGCACTCACACGAGTAAGTATTACCTGGCAGCAGAATTATCATTGATTTCATACGATTGATTTCTCAGCCCAACAGAAACATACTAAATCTTTTCTTTTAAAAGAACAAACTCTCATGGCAGGAGAAAGTAAATTATTCCAGGAGCCCACTGCTTTAAAGACCAGAAAACCTTTCAGAGGCGTGTGTTTTTCACTACCTGATGGAGAAAAGGGACTTTTTTGCTTCTTAGTGCTTTCCAAGCAGTTATTTTATGCGTCTCAAACATCCATATTGTCAAACCAGAATTCTTCATTAAAAAGATCTTGCACTAGATTGTCTATAAACTGAACCAAAGGAGATTATAAGTACTAAAATACACAATGAAATAGCACTGACTGCCAAGCAAACTGACAGGGGGAATTCAAACTAAGATTGTTTTTCTATTCTTATCTTACCTCATTACAAGTCAGAGTTTTTGTTTACCCTGGAGAGAGACGTATTTCTGTTTTTTCATGCCTGCTGTGCCCCTTCGAATCTGTCCCCTCATCCTGGTACTGCCAAGGCTTTCCACAGACTTGCCTCCTTCATGGTCCACTTGAAGACAAATATTGCATAGCCACGTTCATGGCCCATTTCTGGGGCTTCTTACTTTGCAGTTCATTGGAACTTTGGCAGGGGCAGCTGCCTTGAATTTATTCTTTTACCTCTCCAGTCCTGGAGTCTGCTCAGTCCTTCAGCTTAAATTAACATGTACACTGGTAAAATGTGTGTGTTCCTATTGGCAGGATATAAGACAAGAGGAAAGTGGAGCATGTAGTGCCCCAGCCCCAGAGGGCACCCTATTCAGAGCCCGATTTGCCCTACCTACGCACCTTGCTGACAGGGTAGGCAGCAGGAAGGCCAAGGGCATACCCGGCTGCTGCAATAGTAAAATTGGTTACTGGGAGCTCTCTTGGCACTCCAGCACTGCACATGGGTGTATACCGCACTGATTCACCTAAAAAGGGCTCAAAAGTGTCCCCATGCCGTGCTGCAGGGATGTGTCTCACACACCCGCTACTGATGTGGGGGCATACACATTGCTGAGCGTATAACTGTACACCAGAGCTTTCAGAGCTCAGGAATAGCATAACCGCTAGGAAAAGAGAAATGGCTTACCTGTTACTGTGCTCTTTCAGGACCTCGTCCCATACACTTTGGCTGTTTGTCTTACCTCATTGCTACTGCCCCCCGTGAGAGGCAGCCCATCTGAGTCTTTTGGCTGAAGGGTAGGTCCTCACCCCTCATGCCAGCCCTTGCTGCCTTCACTTATTTTGCCTTCTTCCGTCACCATCATCTATTTCTACGTAAAAAGCCATCTTTTTTTCTCAGCATCACTGATGTCTGCTCTCCTCTTACCGCTGGAGTTCCCCATTTTGAGAGCAACCTCGCCATAGTTTTACCTCTTCCTTTCCTCTGCGGCACACGAGATGATACCAGTTCTGGCTGCCTTTCACACCCTTTCTTCCACGAGACCAAATTTGTAGCATCTGTATGGCATCCTCTGTACTCTTGCCTGTTCTGCAATTGCTCTCATTGTAATGCACCGCTGATTTGCAGGTGACGGAAACACTGAGCATCCCCTCCCACATCCACGGCACAGTCTGCCCATGGAAGTGTATACTCTTAAGTTTTTTCTGTTGAACCATCCTACCTTTTTGAATGGAATTTTTTACCCTTTGGATGAAAGTTTCCCATCCCTTGATGATCAAATTAGTTCAGAAACTCTTTGAAGTACGTTTTGATAATAACAAAATTTTGTTCCTCCAATGTTACATACTCAGCGTTTATACAGACCCATTTAATATGATAACCTTATCACCTCCTCACATTAGAGGAAGTTCTGAGTACCAGAGTTAATCAAAATTTAATTTTCTCAAAGTATCATAGATGAATGCTCCTGAACCCAATTTATGTGCTTTCTGCTAGTCAAATAGACACAAAGATACTGAGGGAGGAGGAGGAGGGAGAAAGGGGATATGAACAGTATTTCTGATTAAATAAATTCCTATCCTGGGTGTTGATTTGACTATAATATGGTTTTATTAAAAAATGTTTATTATTTTCACATCCAGTGTTTTCTAAGAGAAGTGGAAATGGGTTGCACTTAGATTTTATTTTGGGTTTTTTTTGCAACACTGGGAAAAAAGATTATTGTTCCCTCATCAAGTTTATTGAGTGTCTTCCATGTCTGCACACTTCTGGGTGAACCAACATCACCAGAATATTCTCATACTAATGCTGGCTACAACATGCTCATGTCCCCCGCTACTGCTGACTACAGATTGAAATAAATCAGATTAAAATGAGCTCCGACTGAGGGAAAACTGTTTTGTAAATGTCTCAATCTACCTCCAGCCTCAGCCCTACAGATCTCTGCAGCTGAACAGAGATTTTGGCTTGCTGGCAAGCTCAGTGGACTCTTACCAGGGAAGCAGACAGAGAGCTAAACTATATTCCCACTGCAAACATTAACTAATTGATCCAGATGTCAGTGCAAAGAGTACGACTTACCTTTGTTTGTCCATGAAATAGGGAGACAAGGTCATGAGGGAGGGAAGGGCGAATGGCTCCTTGCTCCTGTGATGAATACCGTCACAGCTGGTAGATGCTGTTTTCATTTCCCTGTGGAAGCATGACTTACAGGGGCAGTGCTGCCCTATCCATCAACCGACAAGGCTGGTATCATGTGGGGATGAGCGTACAGGCTTGGAGTGGAGCACTGCCCTCAAGGAACACGAGCCGAGGGCCAGCCATGGGGCACAGGTTTCTCTGTCTCACATCTGATGACAGGACAACTCGAAAAGCAGGTAGGTAGTTCTAACAGAGGAATGCAAGCTTGAGCAGCAACGCAGTATGCACAGATGGTAGAAATCTGACACTGGAAACAAAGGGATACAGGTGAAATCTAAACCCTATAGGGTTTGTGAACTTTGGAACGTGCAGCAGTCCCCAGGCAAGGCGAGAGCAAACCTTGTGGCACTGCGTAGGAGGATGGAAGTGATGCAGCAATCAGCCACTCCCATGCAAGTTAAGAGAATTGCTCGGATTTAGGATTTGATTAGAGAGGTCCAAAGGAAAGCAATATAATCTATGGACAACAATCAGCTCTTGACCAACTAATTGGATACTTTTAATGAAATTATAAATTTGATTGACCACTGCAAGAATTTTGATGCTACAAAATTTACCCTCAATAAAAATATTTAACACTGTGCTCACAAAATCCTAATAACACAGAGGAGTAACATAAAATGATACACATCATATGGAGATGAAACACTGAAAAGCCAGACATCTGCAGGAGAGACGCAAGAGGAACAAACTGGACCTTTACTCTCATTCTCTCTCTGTTGACTACAGATGAATCCTAGGAAATCAGCTTGCTGTGTTTGTGAATATTCTGAGATCGTAAGATACAATTATGCATTACACATTATGCAAATATAAAGTCACACCTCACAGGCACACAACTGAGGAGTTGCTACGCTGAGGAGCGGGGATCCTGAAGGACTGCTCCAGTGAACATGCAAGCCAACGCGAACTACACAGTGCGACATGCTGGCCGGGTTCATCAACCTGCTTCCTTAATGCATACAGAAGGGAGTACTGAGTAGGGGTTCAAGAAGTTATCATACCTCCCCAGGTATGCTCAAATGTCAGATCCGGTTTGGCATTCAGAAACAGCAAATCAGGAACTGCTGCGAGAAGCACTACAAGAATTGCACACATAACAAGAACATACCAGCAGTCAAGGCAGGATCTTAATTAGAAGAATATTTCAAAAAGCAAGATGGGCTTTTTATTTCCTGAAAGATGCACTCTAGACAGCTGCAACCTGGAAAAGGAAACTGCCCTATTACAGTACAATTCCAGGAGTTGGTCTGAGTAGGTGGGCTACCAGCTTTGGGGTCATGCTGGATGATAAACTGGCAGGGAAGACCCATGCAGACCTCTTGCACAATTTTTCATGCAACTGCACACTTGGTTCCTTTCTGGTTCTTGTTGCAGGAAGAGCAAATTGTACTTAAAAATCACATAATGACTCACAGCCACCACTGGGCTGGGGGACTCCAACCTGAGAGAAAAGCCACTGACTTCTGAAAAATGTGGATTATTTTCTTGGAGGACTGAACAACAATAACAGCACAGCATTGTTGTGCTTGCAATGGTACCAGGAAAGCACGGGCATCAAAAGTGAACACATCTTTAGCAAAAGTATTTTAAACCATTGACTTTATTAAAATACTTAATACACAGTTTGTAGAGGAATGTACTTACATTTTCTGGAAACTCCACTAAAACCAAATTCTAATTATATATTTAACAAATGACAAAACAGTGGATGAATTCATGCTGTACATCAAAGAATAGACAACTTCGGGATTTTTTATCAGCACTATTTTCCTGGCACAGACTCTTTGTTGCTTCTTAGCTTCAATCTTTTGAATATCTAGTAGCAGAGAAAGGAGGTTTGCATTTCTCACAGCATTAAACCTTATCTGGGCCAAGTGAAATTCCATTTGTTTTCATCAGGTTCTTCATTCAAACCTTCCCTGGTACCTTCCTTTTCTAGGAAAGCAAAGGTGATTGACCTCTCTAAAAAGCTACAGGCCATAGTGCAAGAAGAGTTCGACAATCAAATGTGAACATGGAGGTCTAAACCTTCTGAGTCATTACCCTTTCAAAATATCCACTTCAAGCTGAGTGTGGAAAAAAAGACACTGTCAAAATACGAGGGCCACAACACATTCATGGACTTGGTGGAAGACAGCCTGTGGTGTTGCAGCTCTGAAGTAAAAGGTAAACCAGGTCTTGTTGAAATATAAGATGCAGGGGCTGGGAAGGAGAAAGATGGAAATAACCTGGGCACATCCGTACGAGAATGAAATGTCCTAACCTCACGGAGAAGGCTGTAATCATCACAGAAATTGCAACTGCCATAGAACCATGAAGATCAGTGACAAAGTGTATGTTATGACAATCTCAATGACAAGTATAATCTGGGGGAAATTATTTATACTGAGTGAAGAAATAATTTACTGTGTGTTTCAATGCAAGATGCACAGAGGCTGCATAGGTTTTCACATCAAATTCATAAGGCTCTTTTTAGGAGATAATTTTGCAACCTTGCATAGGTAATATTATATCTTTTCTGTAGATAATATGCAGAAACTATGTACAGTTGAAAAAAAGAACTTTGATGAATGCATTTTTTCCCCTCAAGTTTTACCATAGTATAAAAAGTAACTTATATAACTCCTTCAGTTCTCTAAAACACATATGGAATATCCCAGAAAGAGACACCAGGAACACCATCTAAATGATGCCATGTGCATTTGTACGACAGGTTGAAACAACTAGAGAAGCCACCACAAAGCATAGTTGTGAAGTTTCCATACAGAAAAAAAAATGCAGAAGTTAATTTTGCTTACGAACATTAAAACTCATTTAAACAGAAATGCATTTTAGTTATAACAAATTAATGAGCTTCACTTGTCAGATTGCTGAATGAATGGATGACTCACACACTAAGTAAACTATAGAAAGAGCCAATTCGATCCCTGCTTGATAAATGTACAGTAAACTTTAAAATCTGCATTTGGTTTCCAATTAATCCCTGCTCAGAACAACTCCTCCCTTAGACAACCAGAATGCAGCTTCTCAAAACTAGTATTACGAACATCTGCCAGTTGTGCTGCAATGAGAGCCATCAGGGCATTAGCACGCTTCCTCATTTGGTATGAAAGAAAGTCAGCCAGTGGATGAGCACGGTGCCGCAGGAGCCAACCTCACCTTTGACAATGAGCATCTTGTTCCCTGGGCCACCCATCCACCCCTCTAAATGGCTTATTTTTGCCCTGCAATTACCTAAACCAGAAGACTTTCCGCCTGATGTGGCGCTCTCCCACTGAAACTACCTTCTCTTTGACACAGGAGTTGCCTGGCATTTCTTTTGCCGTTTTGTGTCTGGATCTAAGACATCATGATTAGCGCTGCTTATTACTCTTGCATATCACAGTGATGTGTACTTTTTAGTAATATTTACAATGGTATCACTGTGGAGAACTAAGCCCTGTACTAGAAACAGTCTCTTAACAGAGACCTTAATACCAAGGATTTGGTGTATTCCTTATCTACAGATAAACTTAAAAAGGCAAAGCTAAAATCAGCGCACATTTGGTGTGTTAGGTTCAAACAGGATGAAAAACCAAACACCCAGCACGTTTCCTTTCAAAGGGATGCTATTTACAAGAAGGATTCACTTTTTTAATATTTCAACAACAAAAACCCAGCTAATTTTGAAATTAGTGAAATCTAAGGCGGCTTAGTTTTTAACCAACACAGAGCACAAACAACATTGCTGTTTGCTGTTAAACACAAGTCTCAGAAATGCAGGGAAACTACGATCAGTTATACTATGGATGACAAATCGCAACCAGTTGAACAACAATAATAAAAAAACACTTCTGCTTTTTTTAAACATAGCCTCTAAAAAGTACAGCATCCCAATGTTTTCTCAGTTCCAGATTGCTGACATTATAAATTAAAGGTGAAGAGAGATCCGTATATAAACAAGGCAGCTTTCCATTGACTTCATTGTACTGTTCTTGTCTAAACCTTTGGAAATTTCATCTTCAAATACCATAAGGTAAGGTTGAATGTATCAGTTACAAACCAATGTCCGTTCGTGCGTGGAATTTGAAAAAAATGAAAGAAAACAAACCAAACTCAAAAAAACACACCCAAGTATTTACAGCAATTCAAACTTCTTTTTTTCCAGCCTTCACACTTGTGTTTCACCTTCTGCAGAACTGTAAACATGCCATCCACTGAGACCAAGGCCTTATGTTATGGTACGTGGCCTTTTGGGCGGTGGGGGCGGCATGAGTTCAGTGTCAGGATCGAGGTGGTGTTTCCGTGTCTGTCCTTGAGAAGCTGCTGTACATCTGTCAATGAACTCAAACAGCATCTCCTTCGTGACTGGATTCTGGATGCTGTTGCATACAGCTGGGAACAAAAACAAATTCTGAAGTTAATAAACCGATTTGTTGTATTCGGCACTTCAGTAATGTCATCCCCTCTTTGCAAAATAAATGACGTAGTTTGGCTCAAGTACGCAGCCTTAAACACGGACTTTCACAAGATGGTTGTGTCAGGAGTCAACTATCTCTGCTTTGCCCCCCAGAGAGCAAAGCAGCGTAGTGGGCCCCTACCTCATGGGAATCTCTCTTTTTAAAACAAACAAAAGCCACGTATGGGGGGTGTGCTTCATGAGGCGACTATAAAAACACCAAGAACTGACATTCTATTGAGGCTGGCAACAGCAACGCGGGCCTTGTGAGACACGGCTTTACAACAGTCATCAGATCCAAATAGCTAGAAACAAGATTGGCCTAATATTAAAAACCTCTGAATTAAGATAACTTTTCTTTTCACCACTAAGTAGTATAAATACCACAAACCCACAATGCACAGTACTTTTATTTTAACCCATATACCTTCATGTGGCAGAAAGACTTAACACCAAGCAAGCTACGTCTCAAGCACACCATTCCATATGATGGAGGAAAGGCTGCATGGTGGCCAAGGCTCCCACGTACAAGCACACTTGGACTCCTTAACATGACTCCCTAGGTCCTAGTTCGTAAGTAACGGCCCACAGGATTTTTATGGAACAAATAAAAAGACTTGCTTCTCTTCAAACAACTTAAATATTTTTAATATTTTTCCTATGTAAATTTATACTCCTCTGATTAATTCTCCCAAGAGACTTAGGGAGGTGGGAAAACGTAAAAAGCATGAAATTAAGTAGGAATCCTATGACTATCTTGGAAGAAACCACAAAATGATTAGAGGATAATTTATAGCATGTAAGGATTGGTGACACTATGGATGCAATTTCCATGCAAAACAATTTATTGACCCCCTAGAGTACTAAACAACATTAAGACTCCTTTAAAATGTACTGGCAATAAAGCATTGTTACAAATAACAATGACTCTTAAAAACACTCCTTCCTTTCCTGCAGAATTCCAGAACCATTCAAAACATTCCAATTGATAAAACACCTTCCTAGAATTATTTTTTTATTACCTCATTTATTTGTGATGAAAAGGTGCTTTAAAAGTTGTACTGTATGTCACCTTAGCAGTTGAAAAGCATTCTGATTATCAGCAGTTTAGGAACAGAATTTGTGCCACAAGGCAGCTGGTATAACTCGATATCAACTTTTAAGGGCTGCCCTAGCTTAATTACTCAAAAAGCCCTTCTCTTTTCAATTTGAAAAGTATAGAAGTCCAAAAGCAAGATGGAGACACATACTTATTTTGTTGCTATTTCAACCATGGGGAAAAATAAATAGTATTTTTCTTCAAGAGAAAACAAATAGAGGAGAAAGGATTTAGAGAAGGGGACAACGGAAATCTCAAATGAGAAAATACAGCTTCTGGAGATTTTGAAAAATTGTCAAAAGTGAAAATTTAAAGCCAAAAGAAAACTTTATGTTCTGAAAATTTCCATAGAAAATTCAAAATATTTCTTACAAAACAGTTCTTCCTGTAGCATTTAATTGTCTTTTAGTTTTTATTTTTAGGAAGTTCATTATGTTTTGGCAGGAAAAAAAGGACTAACATAACTGCTCTACAAATGGAGAAAATGAGAAGAGAAAAAGGGCAGCTACGTATGCTCTTAAGAATGAAGGAAAGAAGAATACGCTACTCCTTAAAGAAGAGAAAAGTCCAAGGAAAACTAACTAATGAAACAATAAGGTGAAACAGAGAAGAGAAATTTAAGTCATGGTGACAAAGAGATGTCGTATTTGTATGACTTTTTTGGCCCATTCCTCTCTCCTGACAGGACTGTTCAGCAAGAATTTCAGCTACATTCTGTGCTGGTTCCCCAAGGTGCCAACAGATTCATTATCTCCTGGCAAAATGACTACATTTTGTTTGTTCAAGAAAATCTACTCACTGCTCAGGTAGAAATACAAGTAGAATGGTTCAGAGAAAATCCTACATCATCTATGCACGCCCTAGTAAATAGCACAGTCTTAAATATGATTGCACTTCATTTTGGCACTTAAAAGTCAGTATCAACATGACTATTGTTATTCAGCCTTGCATACTTCTATTCACACTCTTGTACTTCACCTGAAAGTAAAAAATATTTAATTTACAATACTTGGCAAAATGTTTTTTGGTAGAAGAATGTTAAGTGTCTCACAATTCTGCAGGGATATACCCCCACCTTTCATTTGGTTCCCTCTTCATTGTTTGTACAACTATTGTAGAAACTTAAGATGACATTTTCTCCTATTCATTTGTAGTCCATCTGCCAAATGATGGTTTTGGCGTTTTGAATAGAGGTGAAATTATAATGGATTTTTTGTTCAAGAAATTCAACTCCTAGTGTGCCAGTCTGCATTACACCCCGACAAGCCAACACAACGCTAGGGACTGATGTTAGTTAGTTAACTACTGTTGCAATGCTATTGTAAATAAAAACTTTTTTGGGTCTCACTTAAAAGGCATGCCCTGCCATTTAAAGCCTCTTTGAGCAAGTGTTTGCAGTTCTGCAAAGACTTAGCCACTTGCTTCTGCATTATCTGTTAAATACTGCATCAGAGTATTTGTTTAACTGACTTCATCAAATAACCCTGAAGCCAAAGGATTCATGCTATATAAAAGCTAAACGTGACATAAGCATTTGCAAGATGAAGTATTACTGTAATAAGTTAGAGAAGCCAGGACTCAAGCTAGAAATGAGAACACAGAGCGCCTTTCTTCCTTAAGCTAGAACAGAGTTAAAAAATTAAAAGTTGAGCCTGGAAAACTTTTAAAGCAAATTATTCTACTCACCCATGGCAGTGCTGTAGGCATTTGGAAAGCTTTTGTCTATTCTCTGTCTCATGAAGACCCAGCTGTTGTTCTCAAACTTGCACTCTATAATTTTATTGTCGTACTGTTTCAGTTCTTTTGTCACCTGTTTAAAAAAAATAATTGTTTGGGATAAATATATTTTAATTTACATTTTTTTTTCTTTCTTTTAGGGATAAATACCAGAAGATCAAAAGCCGCCCTGCGTTTTTCATCAACATGCCTCCATCCTACACAGAAAAGCTGTACAGACTACATCTCCATTATACGTATGCTCAGCTACTCAACATTTTAAAAATACTTTTCAAATCTGCTGTCAATATACAGCAATTATATTATGCTAAAACATCAGCAGCTCTAACAGAGGGGGGAAAAAGTCACTTCTGGCCCAAATGCAAATAGGTTTCCATGGGAATAAACTGCTTCCAGTGTAAGTGCTACTGCCAGCCTAAGTGCACAAAATGTATTATCCATGTTTCATCAACCGTCTTTGTTGAAGGTCTCAAAGCCAAATGTCAGATTTCAATACCAGAAACAGCTCATGGAAAACCATTCCACTCTTTACATTACTGAGGATTTTTCTTCTTTTTTTTTTCTTCTTTTGTCTTTAAGATTGTAACTCCAAAATAATGTGGGATTTCAAATCACATGTGTTCTAAATCTCCTTCAGGCCTCTCTTTATTGATTCATAGATTTGTCAGCAGCCAATATCCTGAGCTATTTGTCTTTCTATTTGGCAACGCTGTGTGGTTTGGAAACGTAGTTTATATGCATTGGACTTCCTAGTTGTTTTGGCTACTTCATCCTATGCATCCTAATCTATGATACAATGCAAAATTTTCAAGTAACCATGGTAACCTGAGAACCTTATCTAACGCTTTAACAATTTTACCCATATACTTCACTTTGTTCCAAAAGGCTTCTTTGGAAGCATAAAGCTGTATTTAACTGCTAGCTGTGTTTACTTTGTTATAGTTTACCAACAAAAAGCTGTACAAGGTAATATAACACTTTGGATTCAGGATCTTACGCATAAGCACTCTCATAAAAACGGACTGGTTATTGCAGTTCATTAGCATAATTCTTCACCTCTGTTGTCTACTTGCTCCCGAGCGGTGACATGGGAATTTACTACTGTCAGAGGGATGCAGATTTGAAAAAGGCCATAACTGTCTCCAGACAGCTTAATAGCACATACAGTGGAAAAGCCCATGAACCTCTTCCCCATTAATTCCCAGATAAAGGCAATTAATTCATGAAAAGGTCCTGAGCACGGACCAAGTCCTCCTATACTGCCTGGTACAGGATTTATCCTTAATTTGATAAGAAGAGTCCTAACATTTTTCTTGGTATTTACCCTGAATACTTGCGTTCATTCCCAGATAGGGAGCCCTGGGATTTTACTTGCCAAGTGAACGTTGCACTGTAAGACAATTTTGTTACATCTGCTCACAACTGAGGCCTGTCCTGCTGCAGGACAGAGTCAGAGTCAGGTTTCCGTGTCACACATTATTCCTTCATCCCTTCCATCACCCACAAAGAGCTTTTTTCCTAAAATCATTTAATCCTTAAGTGAAGTTTGCATCTGCTGATGATCACGTGGATGAAATCAACCGATTGCCCAGACCAGTCATCTTTTCCTTTGCAGTATGCTCTGCACAGCACGTCACTTCTTTCCATCCACATTGAAAAGCCAGATAGAGTCCAGATGTTTGACAGACACACATCTGTGGATGTATTTATATTCCATTAGGTGTAGGCAGGAAAACACAACATCCTTTTCTAGCACTCTATGGATACATAAACCCAGGAAGAAACTCTTGGCTGCGCAGTGCCTTGGGAAAGTATATTACTTTGAAAACAGCTGCCTAGTGGAAGCAGGGGCAGCAGGGGGTATGACCATGTGTCTGATTCTCTGCCAAAGCAGGGAAATGTTAGAAGGATCACCTGCTAGAGAGAGAAATGTATAAAACTGCAGTCAATGACTTCAACTAACCAACCAGCTTATAAGGCTTTCTCATGGTTTATCATTCTTCTAGTGTTCAGATGCTCAGAATAGCAATAAATTAGATGGCAGCTTTATCTGACTGTGGCAATTAAGCAGTATTATTAACTATCTAGATACTTGCTCGGCCATTCATTAGCAATCTGGAAGACAGATCTTTCCACAAAATATGAACACCTGCCAAAGCACTGACATAAATGAATTTTAAATGAATTTTAGAAAACTGGTGATCATAGTCTTTTAACAATTGCAAGTTGTAGCAATTATATTACAAAGGAAAAAATACAGCACCTACTCTTCCTTATACTTTGTTAAGTGACCTCAGTCTTCTAAATGCACTTATTGTAATACTAATGAACATTTTAGGAACTGCTGGGCTTTTGATCAAGACTACAAGTACTCTGAGTAAAACACACTTTCCAGCATTAAAAATACTCTTCTATTATTGCACCTTAGTAGACTTCTAAATAGGTGTTGTTTATGCACAGGATTGAACAAGCCCACAGCAATCCTTGTATCTGTAATTCACACCTTACTTCTACCTACCACTTGCATGCTACTTTCTGGTATTTCAGCTTCAAAGCGGGACAGTGAAACTTTCAAATTTAACTGTCTTGAACTTCCTTCCCTTTGGGAATTCATTCTGAATTCAAAGCAGTGTCTTCTCAATTCTCCCTTTGCAGGATGGGGTTCATGCCTCCTTATCCCCCTTAAGTATTACAGTCCATAGGAGTATCTGAATAACGCACCATTATTTCTCTTCCTGAGAGGTACTTCTTCTAGCTAGCGCTTCACAGAAACGGGAGCAGTGCCTTCGGAATGATGGCAGTTCTCAGCCAAAATGCTTATCCTCATCAGCAGCGATGCTTTTGGTACAGTGCCAATGCTTCTGCCATACTGCTGATACAACGCCTTAAACCAGCATTCAGCAATTTCAAGACGGAAACTCCCACCGCACTAGGGACTCCGTGCAGCCACCCTTAATTAAATATTTATTCCCTAGCCTATTCTTGGACAGCCAGTCAGAATTAGAAGCCCAGAGGATCACGCCTCGGACATGGGGCTGTCAGAGGTGGTGTGCATCAGAGCGGTATCTCTGGCCTGGGCTGCAACTGTGTCCTGGGCAAGGATGAACACAAACCTGTCCACTATTTTCCTTTCAACAGGTAGGAAATTGTTCCTCAGCAGAAGCACTCGCTGTTCCTGACCGCATAGTTATCAGGAATCAGCCTACATGCCCAACAGACATCACTTCCCAAAAATATAGATAAGCTTCCCCTCGCAAGGAAGCTAGGCTGCAAAATGTGATTGGAAAAAAGTGGGCAAGAGCTGCATCTCCATTGCAGCCATAGCTCATTATCAAATCAGACTGGATTTAACACAAAACCATTGCCTAAAAATGTCAGATTACATGAAGATGACAGTTGTCTTCCTCTCCCTGCTGAGAAAGGCTTCCTGCTACCATCATCATCCGGGCTATTCACTAGGAAAAACTTTGGTGGGGTAAATTTATTCCTTGTTCTAAGAACAATGACAGTTAAGGTTTAGGAAACCTCCCATTTTCCATTCTCCTTCCATCCCTTATGTTCTGAAAGAAATTCAAAATATATTAAAACAAGTGAAATATCTAAGCCATCTCAAATTATCTCGCCTGGCAGAATAATGGAGCCATTTTGAGATGAATCACAAGTGTGTTTATATGCAGCCACATTTTATGTTAATTTAGAGCAAAATGTGAAAAAACAATATATCCAGCTGAAAAAGAAGAGAAACCATTTACATTGAATGCAGCCAGCCCTAGTCCTATGAACATGCCCGCACTACCTCTGCTGACTACCAGTGGCCGAGGCTTTTTTGTGTATCTCCACGGTGCACCTGATCATCAGACCGGTCCATCATTCCACCTGTTGACTCATTCTTTCATTTACTTGAAGCACACAGATTTTCTCTGAAGACTTCACTCAAACATTAGTCTCATCACCCTTAATCCCAAAGGAAAATGAAGTTCCTGGGCAAGCTGCTACTTTACATAAGAGGTATTAACAATGAGAACTTAGATTTTAAGGTAATTAAGTTAGTATTTTGGAAAGCATGTCTACAAGCTTAAACTTTACAAACACATCTACCTTCCCTGTATTCAAGTTCTTTAAAAAGAATAAAGGAGGTAAGCTTTTAGATAAATGGAGACTCAAGTGAAAGAAGCATATGTTTCCATATGCGTATTTTTTTCAAAGCAATTGAAATTATTTTAGCTCAGTAAATAATCCCCTTTAAAGAAAGTGATGTTTGTAAGCAAAATCTTAACACATTCTATTTCAAATCCTTTCTCTCTTTAAATGCCCTTTTCTTGCATTTTCCCCTCTATTACCAAACATTTAGAGAAGGAAAATCATTCTTCAGTTCACCTATTTCTATTGCTTATTCCACGTCCCTAGTCATCAGCCTATTTCTAAGATCCCAGAAGAAATGATTGTACTAGTAGACACAGAAAATATTAACTTCCATGAGAGAACAAATGAGCAAAAGCAGTAGTCGAAATCTTATGAAATTAAAAAGATGTTTATTTCTAAATACAGAATTGAAAAAAGGAACCATAACACACAGGCAAGATAGATTCTAAATGTAATGGCTTTCTATTTTCTAAGAAGAATCTGCCTTTTCTTTTTATAGCTGGCATGTGCAATGAAGGCATTCCTTTTTGATACGCTCAAGTACACAAACTGTTTTCTTTTCTTAAACACAGGTTCCAATGCCTGGAGGGAAGAAAAGTTTAGAGCTGCCATATAAGGCCTGGAAAGTAATTCTTCCTCTCTCTGATATCATAACTAACTTTTCTCCATTAGGATCCATTCTCACAGCCAAAGCAAACACGTGAAAGCAGCATATCCCAAAGTAAATGATCAGCTCTGTGTTCACGAGGGATAAACCTTTTGGTTGCTTCCCAGTCTCCTACTGCAGGAGAACTGGAGCCCACACCTCGTCTAGACAGCCATCTTGCAAAAATGAAACGACATTTTTCTAAGAACTCTCCAAAAAATATGACAAAATATGACAAAAACATATGACAGGACAAGCTCCTTGTCCTGACACTACTGGGATACATTCAGCAACAAATGACAGTTTAGGAAATAAAACCTCTCTAGCACAATAGTACATCTCAAATCCTGATTTCTGCATTACTCTGAAATGCTGTGACTGCCCACAACCGCAAAATGCTACAGACTTTATTTCTAAACTTCTCAAGCAATGTGGAATGTCCTAGATGACAGAGAGAATTAACTGCCCACTGGTACTATGTTTCCATAGCAGTAAGGACATCATCTGGAGACTGGGAAGTAATGACAACAGTCAGGGAACAAAAAGAACAATTACATGGGAATTTGAGGAAACAAAGAAGGCTCAAGACTTCCTGAAGGAACAGGATGGAGACAGAAAAAATGAAGCAGCAGTACCAAAAATACCAGCTTCTGAAGATGTAAAGATAAGTCAAACTCAAAATGAGATCTTTTTGAAGACTGAAGACTTAAAGGTGACAAGAAAACTCCAAGGACCTTCACGTCAAACCAAGGCAATTGAGAGGAAATGAGGTGTAAGAAATAGGGCTCCCATTTATTTTGAGAATACACCTAAAACAAAGCTTCAAAGCACATGATTTTAGTGCATGCCCAGCTTCCCAGAGGAATGTGCGTACGGCCAAGGATTATCCTGGGAAAGCACACGTGATTACAGATGAGGACATGAATATAAGAAATTCTGATGAGTTGATTAAGAACATCCTAGAGAGTCAGCAGCCGTGTAATTATTAGACCCCCCCAACACTAAAGGGGTACAATGCAGCACCTAATACAGATCCCAAGTTGTTCCTTCAATGCTTCTTCCTAATTCTCCATTAGCTTGTTCAGATGGTTTTAAAGAACTTTTTTCCCCATTCACATAAAGTACCTCATGTTTTCCATAGTAAAACTTCTCAAAGAACTGTAAAAATTTAAGAGATGGTTATTAAATGCCTGTTCATACCATTAGTGTACACAGGACTACAAACAGTAATACTGTCAACTGGCAAAAGTTAATCAGTTACATAATCTGCCTCACATTTTTGTTCAAGCTAAGACACATTTTGTAGTGTAGCTCAATATCCATTTTTTTAATATGATTCAAGAGATTATTTTATCAAAAACATAGATTTGTCAAAAGTAAAACAAGAGCACTGGTAACCAATTCTGTTGCTAAATTAAACGTACCGATTGTGTTTCCTTTTAAGTAATATATTACCCAACAAATGGTTATCAGCTTGGGTAATCACAATGCAGTTGATATGTTTATTTAACATTAAAGAAGCATTCAAAGTGTAACTATGCTGCTCCTTGTGTACATAGGAAATGGAAACGCTCCAATTTTGAGATCTCATTCCTGGAAAGGAACATTAAGAAATACAAAAATTTTAATGTTTTTGTTCACACCAAATTAAAGCACAATGCTAACACTGAGCACTGGAAAATCACGGAAAAAGCCAAAAAGAAAAATTTTCAAAATCACAAGAGCGAGACGTTTTTAAACTGGATTTTTTGTGTGTTTTTGACTTCTAGTGTCTAGCACTCACAGTTCACGATTTATTCTTTCTTTTTAATGTATAATATTTTCTCAAAGAATCTCTCATTCTTACATGTCGTAATTTCAAATATGGATACCATTTTCTAATAGATAGAATGGGTTGGAGTCCTGGGGTTTACCTGACAACTGACTGATGGAAACATCAGAAATAAAAAGCCTTCCTCTTATCAGTGATATTACAAGTTTAATGACTTTCAGTGCCAACTGGAAATAGATTTCTTAACGTATCCTGGAAGGTCTCCTGTACACCTGACCTTGCAATACCATCTGAACTATCTGTAAGAAACTGATGTTTTTCTGAGCTTTGTTTGGGACTCTCAGAGGAACACTGGTATCTACAACAAACCAGATAACAGGTAACTGCTAAGAGCATGATGTGGAAATATATCTGTGTTTGCACAAACACTTTGCTGGATGATGCATGCTCTTCAAGATACTCTTTTTATATACTTTCCGTTTCAGTCAATAGGAAAACCTGCTCAGCCACAGCAAACCAACAAACTCTTTGAAAACTTTTGGGCATTATAACTCAGGCATCTACAGTACTCAAAGAGCGGTTGACCTTCCTGCTAGACTTTGCCACCTCCACCTAACTAAGGGAACTTTAAAGCTTTTCAAAAACCTATTTTCTTTTTATCATCATCAAGAACAGGAAGCAGAGATTTGAGGGTCCATACACATCTTGAACAGCTAAATGAAACAAAGTAATAAATGATTGTCCTCCTAGATCGATATCCCTTGCCCAGGCACTCTCATCATCACAGGTCTGTGGATTAAAGAAAAAAGGTCTCTCTGTACATCTTCTGTAAAAACTGAGAAACGGAAGAATTCTGTGCTGAGGACTCATGAACCTGACATACCTCCACTGCGATGAGTTCTAACTAAAGCTGTATTAAAAAAGCAGCTCAAATAATTCGGACCCTCAGCATGTGCTGATGAAAGAGGAAGAAACTCTAGGGGATGGGGGAACGGCAGTGAATGCCCAGGCAGTAAGAGAGCAGTAACAGAGCTCTCAAAGCAAGCGTCAGCGTGAACTTACCGTAAAGAGGGTGCATATTTGGTGCAAACAGAACTTCACCTGCTCTACAGCTCATGAATTTGTAGGAAGAGGTAAGAACAAAT
Organism: Ibidorhyncha struthersii; assembly: GCA_013398815.1. NCBI lineage: Eukaryota > Metazoa > Chordata > Aves > Charadriiformes > Charadriidae > Ibidorhyncha > Ibidorhyncha struthersii. The sequence goes on along the minus strand of VZSZ01002336.1, from coordinate 899,366 downwards.
ACTTCAGTGCAAGCACCTGGGATAACTTTGCAGAGGCCAGAGACAACCACCTTGGGTTTGGCAGACCAAGAATAACTGTGCCACTAATAATCCCTGGGGTCAGTACTGAAACTTGAGGGTGTTTGTCAAAGTAGCAAAGAAAAACAGGCAGATGCAAGCAAAGTAGTAAAATGCACAGAATTGTTCAGCAGGTTATACAAAAACAAATAAGCAAAAAAAAAATCCTTTCATTGAAGGACAAGGAAGCCACTGGAGGTTTCTGAAAAAAGCCACCCCCCACCAGGAAGGTAAGCAACTGTATATGAGGGGAAGATGGAGCAAGGATATACAGCGCAAGTCTATAGAAAAAGCCGTAATCGTAATGCAGAAATGATTCCGTGAGGAAACGTTTCACCCAAAGCCTCATATATTTTGAGGACTCCATTTCTAGTTGACATGAGCTTGCTTGTGAAAGCCAGTCTTAGCCCTCATTTGTGTTTTACTCACTCAGACTGCTTTTGCAAAAGGGAGCCAGCCCCAAACTGAGAGCACTGCATGCTAAGACACAAAGATCCAGAGACAAGAGTTATGCATCAATAGTAAAGAATATACTTTGAAAACACCACTTAGCTCATTCATAAATTATGAATTTCAGAAGGCTTATTATTCTCAGTTTGCAAATGGGGAAACAGAGAGAGATGGTTTGTGGTCACACAACAGGGAAAGCATTTACCCCCCATTAGGTTCTCTAAACTTGATCTTAATTACCCCTCAGGTACTTACACTCACGCTACCAAGAAATCCTGTGACACAGGGCAGCTGAGATCTCTTTAATAATTTATCAGTAGAAACGCAAACAAATCTTCTGGAGACAAAGCAACGCTATCACTATTTTACAACCTTTGGCAACGCTATTTCTATATCTCAAAATAAATGAAAGATAACCTAGATGACTGTGTCAGAATAGGATGAAGAGTTTTTCTGACATTTTCTGCCTTTCACGTGTTGGACTTCACCACAACGGCCCTCTTGACAAATGTTTGTGTTTATCACACATAGATTTTACAGCATACTTTCCCATACGACTGTTTTTCATCTCTTCTTTGTACCCAAGCTATTGCTACTGCAGGAGTCTAAATTAATCTCATTTTATCTGTAATTCTTACACCCTACAAGGTGTTCTGTCGTTTGCCCTCACTTCACCGGGGATGGGTTACAGGGAGACTCCCCGGGGCTGGGCTATCAGGGGCTTCCCAGCAGCCTTTCCGTCTTGTAAAAGTAGTTTTCCTTAGACAAGTCAGATAGTATCCAATTGCTATTCATGTGGGTCCCGGCTCTACAAACTCTTATCCTTGTAATTTATATACCTCTGAGCAGCTTCATAAGATCAATTAGCCCACACTAGTGTTACCAGTATCGGGCCCTAAACCTAATTCTCGTCATCGCTTATCTGGCTTCAAAAATGTTCTTAGAAACTGTGGTTTTATACTCTTTCAGAAAAACACCAAATGATACCAGAATAAACCAAAAGAAATTTAAACTAGAATCCAAAGCAGCAAGTAATTGCAAGCGAGTCTTTTAAACCCACTTTTACTTGTAACAACAGGCAGCTTTCAAATTACAGCCATCATGAATCATATTCTTTTCTTCCATTTAGATCCCAAACAGCCAGTTTTATACGCTTAAAGTTTTTTCCCCATAAAACAAAATTCACCACTGAGAACTGTGTTAACACTGCAAGGAAATTTGTTTGCTTTGCTAAATTGAGCTTCAAAAGCATGAATTGAACGTATATTCGTGATCGCAAGTAATGCCTCTTCTTATATCCATTCAAAATGTTTACTTTATTACAGCTTATTATAAATGTACTGTCTGAAATGCAGCAGCATGACTATTCAATTTCCAGGCCATAATTTTATGATAATCATATGTAATATATTCATATGTCTACTCCACTGCCTAACAAAGCCCAAACTGGTTTGTTAGCTGCTCTGCTTTCCCCGTGGTTCAAATTTCTTTGCCTCAGAACATTGCTGAATAACAACATTAAAAAAGATATGATCAAAATTTTACTTTGTATTCTTCACTATAGTCGGCAAACAAAGAAACATATAAGATGGGAAGCTGAATTCGGCATCCTGACTTTATCAAATACTGGTATCTAAGTGATATGTAAATTATTAAACACACTATGCAAGCATTATTAGAAAGGTGGGGGGTAGGGAGCAAGATTATAAATTTATAAATGTTTTCAACATCTAGAAATCCTATTAATACTTGAAAATGTTAAGATTGTACAGAGAGAAAGTGTGCATAAACTACAACCAGAACTGAGCAAACTTGCTTTTAATCTCCTATATTTAACACGTGTTTCAGTTTTTGCCTAGGACGTATTTACAAAAAGTAGTGAACTTTTTTTTTTTTCCATACATTTCAGAGGCAATTCCTAGTTACTCATAAATCTGATACTACAACATACAGAGGCTTACGGGATGTGTAGGAAATAAAAATTCTGACAATCCCCATCCACTTCCCTAGACCGAATGGTTTGTCATCAACCAAGTCTCCTCAAACCAAAGGGTCAAGCCAGAGGGGAGAGCTCAGTCTTGCTCATTGTAGCTTTTATATGGTCTGTGTAATAGTCAGTATTTTTAAAAGAGTGCCGGATCTTAAAATCACACAAGTCTGTTACAGCAGAACATCATCTTATTGTTTTAAAGAAAATGTTCAGGTTTTGTATGTGTTATATAAGAAAGCAAGAACTTTGAATTTTCAAATACAGGATGACAAAAAAAGTCAAACTACAACAGTTTTTAAAGCCTCGCCATTTTGAGGAGGTATTCTTACACCTGATCGCTGAGACTGGAGTTCACAACCCTGCTGACTCAACCTTCATTTTTGTAGCTAATGACACAGGAAGGGTTTCAGGTGACTGCCAGAACCACTTAAGTGAGGGAGCTGATAAATGCCACGATGAAACACTGCAATAATATAAAACACAAAGCCAAGAAGAGCCAAACAACAACCACAAAAATCTACTCAGCAGTGCTATAAAATTCAAATAATAAAGCAAAGATGTGTTGGGGAAAAAGCTGCAAAAGCCACGTCAGGGATTTTTCACTGTATTTTTCATCCTTCTAAGATTTCAATTAAAAAGAAAATAATCTCTTTTTTTTTCCATTACTGATAATACATCACAACAAAAGGATTAATGGCTGCTGACTTAATGCAGACTTTCAAAAATTAGCTTTGATCAAAGCAACTGCTGTAGTGAACATCAACTGCCCTAACTCACTTCTCAACTGCCTTTATGGCATTGAGCTGGCTTGAACTCCCTCCCTTTCTTGAACAGTTTGCCTTAAAACTTCAAAGCCTAACTGGCTTTGAGGCTTAAATCACGGAAAGCTTTTTTCCTCCTTCTTTAAAAGCAATTAAAGACGTTCAGTATAATCTGACCTATAATCTAAAACCTAAGCATGCAGGTCGTCTTGATCATTGCAGGGTTACAGAATGGAAGGGGCACAATAGGGAAGTTAATTGTGGCTCAGACACTGCAAATGGTTTTATGGTGCCTGCCAGCTGATGAGGTCAGTCCTCTAAAAGAAAGGTAAGCAAGGGCTAATCTATCAATGGCACAAATTCGTCGGTAAATGAGGCTATAGAGGCATTCTTACTGCTTTACCTTTCATTGTAAATGCGTCCTTCCTTTCCATTCCTTGTTATTAATGAATCTGCAGAGTTAAGAAGCCAGATTTCCCAGGACACAATGGTAATGGATGTGGGGTGGGCCAACAGATTGCAGTAATCATGAGGCAGGTGAATGGACAATATTCATGGACTTGCAAGAATCACAACTGGCTTCAGAGGACTTTATGGATTTTGCGAGATGTGGTCTGACAAACCCATGAACTCATTGGTCTGTTTGGGAAGCAGCGTTTCTAGATAAATCAATAAGGATTTTATCCGAGTTTCTGATTTACTATCAACAAAACAGGATTACATATTTGAATGGTGAGTGCTGACAACAGGAGATAATTAATGGTTTGACAGTTGGTCCTGCCAAAGCCCTGGATGACAGGAAATCTGGGAAAGTCCACTGTATACCAGCACAGTTTTCATGGCTTTGCTCATACACTCTACTATTGTATGGTAGATCAGTAACAAAATAAATGAATGACAATATTTAGTCTTCATTCCTATTTTGCAAAATGACTTCACCCAGTTTGTCTGCAAGAGCTAAGGCAAGCAGAGCCTCTTGAGTTTTCTAACCAGATGACCTCTCCAAAAAAACCCTTGTCATAAAGCTGTGGCTTGCAAAGACTTCTGCATGGGCTGATTCTTAAATTCTCCAGAATTCAGAGCCTAATTTGAACGCTCTCCTCAAGTGCTAGAGTTGTGTTTGAGCTGCCGTCCTCCACTGCCTGAGGCCCAGGAATGAAACAGGATTAGTTCTTTAACAAATACAGCTGAAAACATTTGTTTTGCTTTTCACATGATGTAACAGCATTACAAGTAACATCATAAACCCATTCTAGTGCCAGCCAACGTCACTAAGAATTCCAGCCAGGAAAAAATAAATTCTTAAAGGCTTTTCTCTAGATGAACAGGCAGCACTGGAAAGAGGTAAGAAAAGAAAAAGAAAACCCAGGTAATGGCAATGGCAACTCTGTAACCTGTTGCCCAATAATCTCAAAGTGTATTTTTATATGTTAAACCAACTTCATTAGTTTGCTTTAGATAAAAGAGTTTTATGCACATAATTCTACAGTAGAAAAGCCCACGGTAAAAGGGAGTTGATTTGTCAGGCAAGAGTGCACACAGTGGGGAAATCCATGAACTGAAACAGAAAGCCTTGGATTGTAGCTTCCTGCTATAACTATTAGCACTAATTACAGATTTTTTTCCTTAAAGTTCTGAATGAAATATTAACAAGCTAGTAATTAAGTAATTCAGGGTCTGTTTGCTTTAGTGTTAGCTTCAGTATTGTAAGTCCAAAACCTCTGACTCACTGATCTATAAACGTCCCTCTAAATTATTCAGAGATGCCCTTTGTTTCCCTTCTATTGAAGTTATGTTACTCTGAAAGCTCTTTCTATGCATTAAAGGCATCCAAAGTGTAACAGGTGGAAAGAGAATGTAATGATATAGGAAAACACAGTAACTGTATGTTGCATTATTGTGTAAAAGAACAAAAACATTCTTGTCTCTAATTCTGCTCTTGTGTATTCCTTTATATTGTTTCTACTATAGAACAGTCTCTTCCCTACATCCCACACAGGTTTCTTCCACAGGTTTCTCCACGGGTTGTGTTGACACAAAACTGGGAGGAGTGGCTGACACACCAGAAGGCTGTGCCACCATTCAGCAAGACCTAGACAGGCTAGAGAGCTGGGAGGAGACGAATCTAACAAGTTCAACAAGGGCAAGTGTCCTGCACCTGGGGAGGAATAACCCCAAGCACCACTACAGGTTAGGGGCTGACCTGCCAGAAAGCAGCTCTGCAGAGAGAGACCTGGGAGTCCTGCTGGACAACAAGTTGACCACAAGCCAGCAACGTGCCCTTGTGGCCAAGAAGGCCAATGGCATCCTGGGGTGCATTAAAAAGAGCGTGGCCAGCAGGTCGAGGGAGGTCATCCTCCCCCTCTACTCCGCCCTGGTGAGGCCACATCTGGAGTACTGGGTCCAGTTCTGGGCTACCCAGTTCAAGAAGGACAGGGAACTACTGGAGAGAGTCCAGCAGAGGGCTACGAAGATCATCAAGGGTCTGGAACATCCCTCTTATGAGGAAATGCTGAGACCTGGGTCTGTTTAACCCGGAGAAGAGAAGACTGAGAGGGGATCTCATCAATGCTTACAAATATCTAAAGGGCCAGTGGCAAGAGGATGGGGCCAGACTCTTTTCAGTAGTGCCTGGCAACAGGACAAGGGGCAACAGGCACAAGCTGGAACACAGGAAATTGTGTCTCAACATGAGGAAAAGGTCCTTTACTTTGAGAGTGACAGAGCACTGGAACAGGCTGCCCAGAGAGGTTGTGGAATCTCTTTCTCTGGAGATACTCAAAACCCACCTGGATGTGAGCCTGTTCAACCTGCTGTAGGTGAACCTGCTTTGGCAGGGGGTTTGGACTAGATGCTCTCTGAAGGTCCCTTCCAACCTCTGCCATTCTGTGATTCTGTGTTTGTATAAAAGAAATGCTCCAACATGTAGTTAATGTGCTCCTGCAATGGTCAGCAATCAAGCGTGGCTAACCATGACCCACTAATGAAATGAAGCAGAAGCTGGGTTGCACTTGTCTGTATTACTATTAAATTACAACTGGCTAGGTTAACATATGACGCTAATCAGGCATTTTATTTCTTGTGTGGTGCAGCGTTAATAGGTAGGCAATGGACAGCTCCCCGAGGCAGCGAGGACCATGGGCGACATTAACCACCCCGGAACACTGCCTGAGTCCTAGCAGACTGAGCAGCTGGATCAAGAGTATTTATAGCACTATTTTGCTATAGCTTCATTCCCTCCCACTTAGAGCAATGTCGAGGTGTTGGCTGACCCAGTGAAAGAAAGCCAGTGGATGACTTCTGCAGAGCTTAAGTGAGAGATCCGTCATCCAGCAGAACCCAGGTCTTTACTTCCCTTCTGTACCGCTGCTGACTTCCCTGCTTCATGCATGAAAAATCGATAAAAATCTCACATCAATGCCTGTACAGAATCCAGCATGGCATCTCATGAATCTACCGACTCAGAACATACTCAAATATTTTTTATTACAACACATTAAGTTAAAATCAATAGATTCATTTACCAAAACAGATTTAATACTTCAGCTAATCAAGGGAAAGTAACATTTTTCTGAAAAGAAGTGACATTTCATTACAGCATTCGGTTGTAAAGTCACTGGCAGAAATTTTCCTGTATACCAATTAAACAGTAACTCAGTGAAGTTAGTAACATAAAAAGCAATATTGCATATTTACAGTTTTCTTCCCAGTAAATGAAAACATGTACAGTTCTCAGCAATACAAATAAAGTGTCTGCACGATGGTTCTAACAATGCTGCCACATCTATGATCTTTCCTTTTCAAATCTTTCTACACTATTTTTCCCAAAGATATAACATGCTATTTTCTCTACAATCAACCTTTTTTTCCTTTGGAGAGAAGCAGAAGTGGCATTTTGAAAACTTCAATTTGCTGAAATAAAATAGCACCACTGAGCTCTGTTGTTCTTCACTTTTATTCTCACTTTATGCTAGAAAGATAAAACTGCAGTGGTTTTACTATTGTCAAACAAAAAGTAAATAAATAATGGTTTTGTTGACTATTATATAACAAGATACTGCATCACTATTATTCAATGGAGTTTTCGTACATATTTCTATCTCAAATGTGAAATTTTACAAATACTATAATCATTCTGGAATACCGCCAAGCAGAGGTATATGTGACCCTTGCAATGAAAACTGTGAAAGCCAATTTGATGAAAAATCATTTGTCTTTCACTGTAAATCATAGAAATAAAGCAACGAATTAATAACACAAAAAGAAATAATCTTACCTTTACTGTTTACATACAACTTCATTTCCCCCTAGGATTACTGCTTTCTAGGTATCAAAGGCATTCTTTGAATTGTACAGGTGCTATTTATCATTTCCTTATGTAGGAGATAAGCATCCTTCTACTTTCACTATGATGAAATCTCATCTTTTTGCCTACAGGCCAGCCTTTCATGGGCACAATCTAGTTTAATTCCACCTTCCTCCTTGTTTGCTAACCTTCTGTAAAAACCACCAACTTTCTCATCAGAGGTCTAACAGAGTCTAGGCTTGCAGGTCTTATCTGGTTTTACAGATTATATTTGAGGGTAGAAATGCTGGAAAAAACGGATCTCTGGAAATCTATTAGCAGTAGCTGAAGTGACATTTAAGCCACAACGTTTGTCTGTAGGGAATACTATACTGGAAATGCTCACTTGCAGTAAAAACAGCTGTACAATAAGAATTTGATTTTACTTCAGCCTTTAATCTCATAGCTGGAAAATTCCAGAGAGACAGGCAAGACAAGTATTTGCACCATTACTTCAGGTACTTAAAATTTAGGAGCTAGTTTCAGTATGTAATCCACCGAGAGAGACTGCGACCTCTAGAAAGCAACTGAAAAGACCCAGCAAGGCAACTGTCAGATTCACCCTTGGATTCAAGTGTTTTCCACTGTCTATACAGGGAGCCTGTGAGGCATACTGTGTGGCTGAAATTAGTTCATGTGACTATCCTCCCTTATAGGTATTATAATTAGACAGGATATTATCCACAACCCCTTTTCCTTTGTAAGCTGATATCCTGCATAATTATCTCATTTGATATTTCTTCTACCTTCTGCATTATTGTTTGTGGGCCTATTCTTTTTCATTTATCTAAATTTAATCTGCATTTGCCTTTTACTAGCCCTAAAACAGCACAGTACCTCTCAATATGATCATTTTTGCCGTCAACTGTTTTTCTCCAATCTTATCAGTATCTGACATTTAAAATATTTCTCATTCATGATGTTCACTATGCATTTTATATATTCTATAAAGAAAGGTCTCAGAAACAATTTCCTAGTCAAAGAATTTCCATGTTATACTATCTCTCACCTTTTGCAACTTCAACATCTTGATTTATTCATGAGTAATTTATTTTAAAGACATTATCATCTGCATTTCGTAAAGGTACTACAAGTTCAACCTCATTTATCAAGTTCAACCTCATTTGTTCAGCTTAGACTCAAAAGAACTCACCTCTAAAAAGCTTAACAAATCTAGATATACTCTGCCTATAAACCGTTTACAACAACAATTTGCTTTCTCTTGCCTCCTCACATCTGATCTTGGCTGATGTTCTCATGATACTTTAAAACAATATACAATTAAGAAATGGCTAAAAAAAGACTTAAAAGACTTTGCCCAAATACCTTCTACTGTCTCATTCAATTAGAATAGATTTCTAATAGGGTCTGATTTTTATAATTTTATTTAGAAACTGGGGGGGTTTACCTATTCTTTCTCTTTGACTGTTATCCATTCTGCTGCCTTTATTTCGCTTGCCTACAGCACCAACAAAAGCCTCTAATGCAGAAAGGTCTAATACAGAAAGAAAAGATGAAGAACTGATTTTAAAAAAGCAGAACAGATTAATACAGAACAATTATGATAACAAATATGACATGAAAAGAATAATTTCTGTAAGGAAACAATACAGACACACAAATTTAGGATACTACTTTCTCTGAGAAGACAATTATCCACAACGAGTTTCCCAAATTGCCCAAAACTCAGAGAAACTTGAGCACACTGCTATATTGTTTGAGTATTGTATTCTAGTCAAAAGAAAATGCAAATGCAATTGCATTTATGGAAACTAAGCGTGGGGATGTCTACATCAAAGGAAAAAACAGTCCCTGCTGCAACTCAGTCAAGCACAGGAGCTGGCCCCATAAACAGCTGTTGTCATCAAGGTATCCTCAATTACTCAGAACAAATTATGCTCTCTATGTGCCGAGGCACACCCAAACAAGATTTTACAATGCAGTTATAACACGGGAACAGCTGCAGCAACAAATTACCACGTTCAAGAGCTCAAAATCATCATGGACAAATCATCCCCTTCCCTAAAATGATTTTTGAAAAACGTAAGAAAGCAAAAGATGGTGCCAGCCCCAAATCACCCACGTACAGGAGCCAGAACACTCTCAGACACTGAAGCCTGGGAAAGAAAAATGTGACAAAGAGGATGAGGACAATAGCAAAACACAACTTGCACAACAGCAGGATAAATCTGGCAGTTTTACAATGACCTGATCAGTTATTCCACCGTGACAAGTATGAGGGCTCAATGCAATGCAGGTGAGAAATATCTGCAATATCTACGCTCATTTATTGCTAAACCAAACCTCTCATTCCCAGTACCTTTCTCAGCGATTTTCAGTTGGTAGTGAGCAATAACTTTATGGTTCAGAGAGACATAGCTTAACCCTTTTGTTTAGCCATCTCTACAATATGGGAAAAAAACCCTGTCTGTCCATTAATGTGCTATTCTAATGAGACATAATCTGCATGTCCTAATGCTGACATTTATCATAGTATATTTTCATACCACTGGGCATAGCTACTGGAAGCACAATCTGCTTATCACTTTGAAAATCCAGTTTTCTGTATGACTATACTTCTCAGAAGAGTATCTGTATACGGTCAACAGCAAATATTTGGAAAATTACCAGGAAGGTAAGAAAGCAAATGAATCAAGAAGGAATGCTGAGACAAAAAAAGAAAATAATTAAAAACTAAAGTCTGATGGCACATATATTAGCTACTGCTGGTTTAAAATCGCAGGTCAGTGTCACCACTGGAAGAGGGGCCGCAGACAAGACTGGAAGAGAAGGGAAGGTATCAACGTTAGACAGCATGACCATGTCTTCCCAGCACATATGTGAGATTTGTTTCTGCAGTACTCAGGTGTCCTGTGTTACACTCTTCTGCATTTGTCTTCCCTTACTTACATCCATTATGCGCAACAGTCATACTCCATTTCATGCATTTGCAAAGTCTCCTCAGCGTGTTTACATCCAACAGCTACCCACTGGCTGCTCTTCTTCCACTCCTTACTCTTCAGCCTTGCTACTAATCTAGCCAGTGCTGCCACTTCCAATTTCCTTTCTTCTTTACTATCATTCTTTTAAAATTATTTATATGGCTCTGAATAAGCCACAAACCTCTTAAGTTTTAGAGACATTCCTAGGACACCAGCTTCTCTCAGTTTCAGTTATGCCCACTGATTTTTAGTTTAAGTCAAAGACGCTTTATTCTCAACATATACCACACACTGCATTAAAAAATCCATACTGGCTCATTACATGAAAATAGCTGTAGAATGACTTCAAAGGGGAAAAAAAACACCCTTTCTTCTTCCAAATAAACATTTTAGTGAAGAAAATACAGCATGTTCTTTGAAAGAGGACCATAGGATCTCCAGAAGGTAATGCAATTTTACCTCTTAATGGAAAAAAGATGCATCTTTTCATATTTTTGATATTATGAGAAAACCACCCACTTACAAAGTTAAACATTTAACATGAAAAAAAAAGATACTAAGAATGGAAGTATTGAAAGCCTTGTATAATGCAAGTTATGGCTGCAGCCATAAGAAAAGATAAGGAGGAAGAAATGACTGGTATACTGTATGTTAATATTATGGACTGAAATTAAGTTCTAATCTATCAGTAACAGCAGAGGCTCAGAAACATCCAACTGTACAATTTCCCAACAAACACAATAAATGATGTGGTTTTATATATCCTTAAGAACTGGTTATATTTCACAGTGGTGGCTGCTTATACTCTAGAATGTCACAGAAGCTGAAAAAAATCAGGTTAGAAGGGACATCCAGCCATCACCCAAACCAACCTTCTGCTCTAGGCTGGGTTAACTTCAAGGATCAGTCAGGATGCTCAGGGCCTTTTCCAGTTAAACTTTGAGAATCCCCATGGACAGAAATTTTACAGCCTCTGCAGGCAACCTGCTACCTCACCATAAACATTTTTTCCTTACATACAACTGGAATTTTCCCTCTTCTCCTTCCCTGAGCATCTCTGAGAAGTGTCTGGGTCTCTTTTTTTCTGCAATCTTACTTTAGGTGATGGAAGAATGCAATTAATCCCCACCTCTTACCTTCTCATCTAAACAAACCCAATTTCTTTAAACTCTCCTCATAGGCCACATGCTCTACTCTTCATCATGACCCTCACAAGAATTGCTCCAGCGGGGTGACTTCTGCACTGGGGAGTTCCAAACAATGCACGGTTATTCCAGATGTGTCTCACAAATGCTTGAGCAGAGAACAGTGACTCTCCTTGACCTGCTCAAGGCTATGCTCAAGCTAACACAACCCAGGGTAGGGTTGGCCTTTACCAGTGCAAGGGCACATAGCTGGCTCGCTGGCTCGCTTTCAACTTGTTGCCACCGGGACCTTTGGATGCTTTTCTGCAGAGCTGCTGCACAGCCAGTAACGCTCCAGCCTCCTTTGTCCCCGATGCACTACCCTCCATTTGCTTCTCTTGGACTTCACGAGGTTCCTTTGTCAGCACTTGTTTTTCTAAGCTTTTTGAGAAATTAGGTATTATCATACTGATTTCCTATTGCTAGGATGTATTTGTATTTCAAAGCCCAGGAAATGGAAGGCTTAAAAAACTGCAATCTGTTCATTTCTACAATACTCATTAAAAGCATTTGAAGATTTTTTTTCTTAAACAGTTAATACAGAAGTAAATAGAAAACTAAAAAAAAAACCCCAATAAATTAAGATCTACAATCAATTAGCTATTATTTTAACCTTTCCAGAAGCTTAATTTACCCTATG
>VZSZ01002336.1:872715-886978 GCA_013398815.1 Ibidorhyncha struthersii | reverse complement strand
CCCCCCCAAAAAAAAAATCATAGTCCAAAACCAAGCACCAATTATTCTATCTTATTGGCAGCAACAACAGAAAACTGCAGAGGTAATCTTCCTAATTCTGTGGACTTCTATGGAACACCACATGCTTTACAAAGAACAAATTTTTTAACTGAATTCATAGGCATAATCATGACAAAAAGCAAAATGGGGACGATCTGATCCATCAGAACAGAGCAGATTTATAAATTACAGCTCATTAACATTTTGTTCTTAGGGGCAGCAATTGTGACAGCATACAAAATCACTGCTTCAGTTTTTGCAGTGCTCATGCAGATTTTCTAGTTGTTATTCTTCTTCTGTTTACATCACCAGTTCCAAGGCTAGATTTTTTTTTTTTTTGGTGTTTTTTTCCCCCTGAATGTGTCTATAGAGAGTAAATATGCCCACTGTATGCTGGCATTTACTGTAATATAAACGCACACATAAAATATATTACTATTCATTTATACTACTGGTGTCTAACATTCTCAGGCAGGACTGAGGGCTCTAATATTCCGGGGACTACACAAACACACAGGCGGCCAGGACCCCTTGCCCTTAAGTGTTAGGGATTGCCTTTGAGAAAAGCTGCAACAAAGAACATCAAGATGTAGAAAAAGGAAAGGAGTCAAGGGAGAAAGAATTAAGTCGTATGCTTTTTTTCTTTCCAAATTAATTCTCAATGGTAATGGCTCAAAAGTATCCTATTTTCAAGATGAGCTACATTTTCTACCTTTAACAAACGTGTAACTTTGGAGTGAGCGGTGGATGATTTCTTGCTGGCACCTCACAACATTTTCTAACTTGCAGTGCTCAGTAAATTCTCTCTAGCAACTCCCTCATCTTATTTACAAGACATGCTGTGTGGGTAGGGCAGTTTTTTACCTCTCAGAGTTTCTGTTACTGCTGTCACAAATTCAGAATTTTGTTTTTTAATATGTTCAGATTATTGTTTAGGACACAAAGGCAAAGAAAGTCACCTTGAACTTGGGACAGAAGATTGAGAGATGTGTAGCCACCCCAGGTTCTGTCAGGTCCACTGACGGAAGTCCTAGGCTGCCCTCCTGAAAATCCTCTCTCTGCTAAGAATCAGCTTTATTTTTAATGTAAAACCTTCCTGCATTCCTGAGGAGGGAAACCACGGCCTATGCCAGGTAACTTTTCACATATCCCAGACCATGACAGCGCCCTGAAGATAAAAACTAAGATACAGAATTTGACTCAGTTCTTTACGTGAAGTGCAGAAGAAAGGAAAGACTGGAAAAGGAGGACAGGTTCAGGTGCCAGAAGGCATTATCTCAGTGTCGTATGGCTTCCCATGAGAAGACTGTACACTGTCATCTTGTAACAATAAACATTAGGAACAAAGCTTAAATTCCCACTCCACAGAGAAATTTATGTTGAAAGATTACCTGGCAATCAGCCCCACTTTTTAAGTGTTGGTGCTAATAGGTGGTTTCCACAAAAGACAAAGAGTATAAGAAAAAGGAAAATAAGGATTTCCTTGTGCAGCTCCTCAACAGCCCAACACTAGCAATTCCAACGATGCCCAGTGCAGGTTCCACGTCTAGCAAGAGGATGTGAAAATCCTGCTGTAACATCCCACAAAACTCCATAAAACATTTGAGCCACCCACTAGTTCTGTTTGGAGACTGTTCACAAGAATAAATTAATATTATTAATGTTTATTACTTTAGGATAAAGATATAGTTTAAACTTCGGAAAAGGTAGACTATTATACAGTTTTATCCTCAGTTTGTGTGTTTTAATGCAGAGTGACTGTGTCTAATGAAACATGGGGATTCAGATTAGCTGAGTTTATCTTCTTTCACAGTGGTCAAATCATGTAATTATCACGTTCCTTCTCAACACTGTAAACGTGTTTGTTCCTAGTGGAAGCTGGATCCAGATCTGTAGCTCTCAAAAGTATTCTTCAGCTTTCAGAAGAAACTTATTTCTGTCCAGCATAATCCGTTTGTTCTCCTATCACTACTTTCCTAGTTTAAAATAATCTTTTCTGCTTCTTCTTCCCCTCACTGCCCGTGTTAACTCTGCTAATATGAAGATGAAATAATCCTTCTCTGACACTATCTTGCTAAGCTAACCAAGCAAGTTACCACTATTTTTCTTTAATTTGACAGGCCTCTGTTCATCCCAGTGGTGTCTCTTTCAGTTTGAAATAATTTGTCTTCAAGGTGAACAACCTGAATCAAACACTTACAGATAAACCTGTATTTCCTTTTTCTCAGGGATGTCTCACTCCAGATGATTCTAGGGCTGTATTTGTCTTTTTATTCAAGCTGAAGGCATGATATCCTTCTGTTTTATTCTATGGCATTTCATATCACATACAATGCACTAACAGCACAAAATAATAAGGGGACATAGGCAACAGAAACAAAACTCAGATTATGACTTCACGATAAACTGGAAACCCTTTCCTGCTGGGGTAGTGAAAGCAAAAACCTCTGGAAATATGTTGGAAAGTCCAGTAAGCAAAGCATCAAATAATAAGGGCCTCAACATAATCTTACCGGCTGTCAAGAGGCACAGAGGGAAAACTTTTACATGTATTTTGCTAAAAGAGTTTACAGACCACACAGCTGTTGTGGAGCTCTGTCAGGACAGCCACTGAGTGTATGGGGAAAGTCGGACTAATTCTCCTCCTAAATTTCGCGTAGTCTGAAGAGCTGTACCGTAACAAGGTGCTCCATATCTGTCCTCTGTGACTAGCCAGTGGTGGTCCACATAGCTTTGGGATCACTAATTGGCAGCAGAAGTCATTGTCACTCAAGGAAGAAGAACATTCCAGCTTCAGTCAGCGGCTTATCCTAGCTTAAAAAATAAGCTCTTGAAAGCAGCAAGTTCACCAATTCATGCCTTTGTCGTCTTCTTTCAGGAAAACATTGTTTGGTAAATCATGGCCAATCACTTCAGTAATCATCTACAGATGTTTGATGCTGCTGAAGGAGTCATGAATGAGGTCTAGCCTGCTTCTCAGACATCAGTTCAGCCTCTGTGTCTGGACAAAGGTAAAGCAGCTGTGTTGAAGATATTTCAGCTCTTGGGAACATTACAGTAAATTCTCTGAGGCACTGATAAGTTGCCTGTGGATCTTAAAGTAAAAGTGGATGGATTGTATCTGGAGGGTCTACTGGATTTGATGGGATATGATCAGAGAAATTATTCTGGGGCGATTACCCATTGGAAGGCTGCTCTCTGGTGGAACTTTACTATGCTTTATCATGTCTTAAGTTAAAAGTGTATTTGCTGAGGGAAAACAAGGCAGTTGGGCAAATAATAGCTTAGAAGCAAACTGTGTTCCCGGACTGTAGGCGGTAGCTTTAGCTGTCTCAGCAATCAGCAATACTGTTCTCAAGTTTAATAAAATCACAGATAACAGCTACTGAACTGCAGGTCAGAGCAGAGTTCTTGATTCCTTGCTAGTCCTTGACAGCAAGACTGCTCTAACTGCAGCAGCAAATTCCCCAGAAGCAAATTTAAAACTTTCAGAATCTTTCCACTGGGCTCCTACCACAGAAACAAAATACTAAGGACATATCACTATTTCCAAAATACTCTTTTCACCGTAACTGTCCTCATTTCTATTAAATCAAACAATTCTATTTTGAACAAAGTAGTATTTATAATGAAACTTTTTAATAACTACTCTTAAAATACTAAAAATAAAATAGCAGTAATTAATCTTTATTTAAATGGTAATTTAATGTGTTAAGAGCCCAAAATGAAGCTAGTCATTAGCTCAATGGTAAAGACTGCCAGAAGCTTCATTACTGATTAATAATGGAGAACACAGTGTACTGAACAGTTTCCCCTAATCTCAGAAGCAACTAGGAACTGAACTGCAAAAACTTTCAATCCTAATAAACTGATCAAGCAATATCATTTTCTTTATAGTTATAATTACAATATAATGGTTATAGTGTAGCTAAGTTATTGTTCCAAAGTTCTTTGAATGAATGCAGAATTATATGACAGTAACTACTACTACAAACATAGCTACTTAAATGGGAAAAGATAGAAAAAGTAAACATTCATGGTGAAACTGTTCTACAACACCTTTGAAGAGGCACTAGAGTTAAACAATAATTTAGAATAATTTCATTTAGAAACAAAATAAAAGTATTAAGAGAAACTTCCCTCTATAAAATCAATTCCTTCAATATAACCTTAAAGAACAGTCCCCTGGAAATAAAATGAGAATTCATTTCCACAGCGAATTTGCCTTTCAAATCATTAATTAATTTAGTACTTTCAGCAGCTGAAACAGCCATCATTTTCATAAGCCACTGAACTTACTGAAACTCACTGAATATTACCCTAGAACAGGAGCAATCACAAACACTATGTAATAACTTAAAAGTTCTGGATCATGAACTCTGTTCAAAGTAGCAACATAGAAAATCTTGCAGTATCTATAAACTGGCACGTTATTGGAAAAGAAAAGTTCCAGGTAGATCCCTCTAGCCAGGAAAACATTATTTTTTCCGTTTCTTCTAATCTACCTGCTACCAGGTACAGGACTCAAAAGCTTGAGAAGTGAACGCTTCACATGTCTTTTGTATAATGAAGTACAGAGATCAAACATCTATCAAGCACTACCGCTGATACCACTGAAAGCCAGGCAGGAGTAAGATAATCAGGTAATTTCAGTTAAACTTACCAGTTCATCTATGTCTCAGAAACATTCTAAATATTAATATATATAAATATTAATTAATTATTGCATAGAAAAATCATCCCAGAAGAGACGTTAGTATTTCAAAATCTTCTCTCAGACTTGCCATCTACAGTCTTCATCATCAAAGACACTGGTGCGATTACCTCCTGCACAGTTCTGGAAAATCAAACTTGTTTGCTTTTGGGAAGGGATACTTTGATAAGGAATTTCTCTCTCTGCAGTTTTGTAAACGTACATAAATTCAAACATGAATTTATGAGTACTACCATGGCAGTTTATATGTTTACTGTGAATATTTCAAAGGCCTGGTAACATTCCTATTTGTCCAACTGAAAGTGCACTAAAATGCATTGGGAGTACTGCTATATAATAATGGTTCACTTTGAGTAATAAATCTACACCGATGGAGGAGTGTAGTGGTTTCGGGCATTTCTTAATGCACATGTTTGGCAAGAAATGCCGTATCTTAATAGAATACCTTATTACTTGGGATGTTTGCAAATGAACATGAGTGGATAATTTATATAACAAGAGAGACCGATCCATCACTCAGTGAGCAAAAGCGTATCTGAACTAAAAGGTTACAAAGACTCTGCCTTATGTATATTCCAGGGCCAAGTGTGGTTCACAGGTCTTAACTGGTGGAATCATTAGCAACCGTGTATGAAAGACCTGAAGAGCTGATGGTTGAAGAATGAAATGTGTCAAAAGTTACAGAAGACCATTAAGTATCTCCAGAGTACATAAATTTCTTTTCGCAGCACCAACTTTCAGTGTGAATTATTACTCCCTAGTTTTGGTGCTGAAGATCTCTATGAAGTTGTAACCCCATCACTCTACACCGGTTCCTCCTGCTGTCATGCAGCCAACTTCTTTCTAGAATCTCCAAGCAATCAGATAGGAACTTTGATTAAAAAAGCTTATTGTTTTTGTTAATTGTATGCCATTTCCCAGTTGTAGCTAATAATGCAAGCCACAGAAGAGAAGACCCTGAGACAAATTAGTTTACCGCTTCAGGATTATCTTTAGCATCCGAAACAAAGCAAAGCAACGGTGTGCAACTATATGCCCACATACATGCCTATAGCTCCAAAAATAAAAGTTATTTCTTACAGAGAGGCTACAGGTTGTGGAATCAGCTTATTCAAACATGTCTATGTAATTTACAGTAATTTGGTGGATAATAAGCTTTGTTTTTCCTAGGTAGTAACTGAAAGTTATTTTGAATATCCACACTACCTATTCTGTGGCAAACACAGCGTATAGGATGAGACTACACCAGCGATATATTACCAGAAAGTCTAATATTAACTTACTCAAATTAAATGTCAGATATTTATCAAGCATTGTACCATATAAAAGGTAAGAACAGCCAACAGAACAGAAAATGTTATTGTGCCCGTATCTTGAATACTGTGCCATTCCCTACCATAAAAACAGGCAACAGCAGAAATACAGAACTATACGAAGAACAAAAATGGTGCTTATTGGAGATACTGAATGGTTGAATACAGGGAGCAATTAAATAGATTAAGTTTTTGTAGCTTGGAATATGCAAGATTGGGGCAATGCGGAAGAGAAGATAAAGTCAGGAATAGAGAATGACTGCTCACCATTTCTTGCGACGTAAGAATCATAGAATCGTTAAGGTTGGAAGGGACCTTTAAGATCATCGAGTCCAACCATTAACCTAACCTGACAAAAACCACTTCTAAACCATATCCCCAATTACCACGTCTACCCTTTTTTTTGAACACCTCCAGGGATGGTGGATCCACCATCTCCCTGGGCAGCCTGTTCCAATGTTGGATAACCCTTTCAGTGAAAATTTTTTTCCTAATATCCAACCTAAACCTCGCCTGGTTTAACTTGAACCCATTTCCTCTCGTCCTATCACTTGTCACTAGGGAGAAGAGGTCAGTCCCCAGGCCTAGGTTGAACCAAAATGAATTATTTGGCAACATGTTTAAAAGAAATAAAATAATACCTTAACTCACAGTGATAGCATGGCTTTGTATGTTGAAAATTTAGTGGAAAATCCCTTAGGCACATTTAGGGAGGAAGATCCAGCTGACTCTATTAAGCATCAGGATGCAGATACAACTTCCAGCAGAGAAGGCCCTGCATGCAAATTGCAGGAAACTGGCTGCGTACTTTGTATTTATCCTGTTTTTGCACTCTTTCTCTAAGCATTTGCTAGTGATATGGTACTCAGTCCTGCAGTTTGATCCTGCACTGTGTCTGCTTTGCAGCTGTCCTGTGAGCAGAAGGGCATCTCCCTGGCCGCAAGTGATGGGAGGAGTACTGCTGCTCACTGCCCACAGCTGAGAACAAGTGCAGTATACACTTCTTCCCTCTCAAATCCACCCAGCGAACTTACAAACTCTTCCCAGCCACGGGGAAAACCTCCCCATTTTGCTGCCTATTGTTAGAAATGGATGGGGCAGGCGAGGGTAGGAATGGGCCCTCATTTGTAAGAGGAGAACAGTGTGAGAAAACTGTTATAAAGCATTTAAACAAGCACTATTCTGAAGGGTTAGCACCACAAATATACAAGATTGTTTTTGATTAAACTTCTCGCAACACAAGGTTTCATGCAAGAAACATCTAAATTGTTTGATTATGAGCCAGACTGAGTAATACACACATAGGAACTGGGGAGATGGGAGAAAAGGAACAGGGAAGATGAAAAGCACTCATCTGTTCTTTTAAAGTAATTTTAAAACAGTACTAAGGTTTAAGTTAGAAAAAGCAAGTATTAGCTAGATACGGCTGGGAATCCTGTTCTTTAGTAATGTAATTAGGGATAGCAAAGGAACACACCTGAATTTTAGAAATTAAGTTTCATTTTGATGTAAAACAAACGCAAAGCTTTTAAAATTCTGAGAGGCACAAGCATGTGCACACAATAGAAGGAACAACGCTGCCAAGAGTGCAGAATATATAGTAATTACAGGTATCATCTGGGACTTGGGAACATTTCAGCATTCTAAAACAGATACCACATTTCCACATCCCAGTGTAATGATTGACAAGCTAATGCCCCCCTCTCTTTGTCCTAAGAAAAATCCCAGTGAAGCTCATCAAAATCAGTCCATATATTCTCATAAAACATTTTTGTTTGCAAGCGACATGACAATAACTAATTAGCAACTGGCAATTAGAAATGTGAAACTATTGTAGTTCAACTGAAGGAAAAGAAACAGTAAGTCATAAAAGACAAATGATTTTCCAGCAGTTGTATGAGTCTTTCATAATAAATCTAATAATACTGGGAAAACAATCCGTGCTTTTTACTGCAGTGTCTTTCTTGTCAAGGATCACTTAAAGAATTAGAGTTCCAAAAGCAGCTTTGTTTTAAAATGTTACTGACAAGGTAACCTAACAAAAAAAATAAAAAAAAAAGAAAAAGAACGAACATTTTCCTTCTGATAATTAAACCAAAGTCAAAATTAATTGCAAGATTATAGGAAAAACTAAACATCTTCTTTGACAAGTACACAGATGTAACTAGAAGCGAACACAGAATATGGTAAACATCACCAAATAGCACTATTTCCCATTATTTTTCCTGAAGCTGTATTGCTAACTTGAAGTTCTCTAAAGCAAGACTTAAATCATACAGAAGTTAAATAATTTAAATTGCCACCTCCCCTCCCCTCCCAGCTTATTAATCATACCTTAATTTGTGCAAAAGGTCTGTCAAAGTTTCCAACGTAAAGAAGACCAACATTCTGGGTGAGCAGCCTAAAAAAACCAAAAAAAAATCTTTTAAAATATCACTTTACATCCATATGTTTTTTTTGCATCTCCAATAGTTGTTACTGAACCCTAGCAGGGTAACAAGCTTCATTATGATTGCAAGAGCTACCTTTGCAAAGCTGATTACACAATTCTATTTGAACTACTACAAAAAAGGAAAGACGCACATTAAAGATGGATGCACACCAGTAGTGTGTGTTTATGGTGCGAGCAGCTCTTCAACAAAATCATTTCACCGGCTTCTTTGTGATGGATGTCACTCAGTAACATGGAAGAACGGCAGGTATGTGCCTTTTCTATTTATTAGAGACCATTAGAGACAAATGGACAGCAAGAGAAAAGACCAGTAAACATTCAGAGCAGCAGGCCTAAGAGTTAAAACAGATTAGAGCAAATAAAAGCACATACAGTAATACAAAAAGTATTGTATACAAAGTACAGAAAATAGAGAATCTTTGCCATACTGTCTAATGGCTTCCTAAATAAAAAGAGCCCCAGATGCAACTTGTGCCTGCTGTTCTCTTCAACTCTTTACAAAGTTGTTGCATACACCACCGAGATCCAGAGGGACAGTGGGATAAATGGATTCAAATGACTGTTGGTACTTCTGGAAAAGAGTTAGTCTGATTTCTGCAGATACCTTGCAAGTCAATGTTATTACTACACAAACTCCAAATCCTTGAGGAGAGGAGCATTAGGGTGCCACTACTATCAACAAGCAGACAAGAACATCACTGGCCAGTGAAAAGGTTAGGAAAACACCGTGCTGTTCATACTAGACCACCACGATGTTCCTTTGCTAAGCAAAGGCAAAGTGGTCACCCCCTCCACTTCAGAGGCGTTGCACTGAAGTACAAACACCACATAAGGAGAACTTGTCAATGACAGACCATTGAAAGAGTTTCTATTTTGACTAAAAGGGACATGCAAAACCCATCATACTCTTCAGTAGCCCCAAGTTTTCGTAAAGTGTTTGTTATTTTGTATTTTCCTTCCATTTTATATCCCATTCTCACTAGTAATAAGGCCTCATGTATGGGTTAAATTTCCCCCTAACTAGAAATAACCAGAAAATAAGTAGGAATATAGGCATCATTCTGCTCAAGTCTGACACTGAGATGTCTCTTTCTTTATATACTTTACATACTTTTAATTCATAGTGAGTGACTTTTTTTTCTATATATAAACTCGTCATTTTCTAACTAATACCTCACCATCTCCAGGCCTATTTTCATAAACAAAAGAAAA
Organism: Ibidorhyncha struthersii; assembly: GCA_013398815.1. Lineage (NCBI taxonomy): Eukaryota > Metazoa > Chordata > Aves > Charadriiformes > Charadriidae > Ibidorhyncha > Ibidorhyncha struthersii. The sequence goes on along the minus strand of VZSZ01002336.1, from coordinate 877,248 downwards.
CAGAAGCTTAGACAGCAGTAAATCACTGACGTTCAGTTCATGCAATCAAAACACTGTGTGATGTTTCACTTCTTAGTATGATTTTGATTCTTCCCAGTTCTGACAACAATATGATATTTATGACCTTAAACTGGTTCCTCAACAGTGGGAATCGGTGTAACTCGGCAAAATGGCAAAGTTGAAGCAGTCATGTATATAAAACAGAATTAAGAAGTGGTGTTGAACTGTGTATCATCTTCGAAAATCCTTTTGTAATGAGATACTGCATACAAAAATTTCCTGAGCATTGACAGAAATACCCACAGGAAGGGAAGACCAGTAAGGATCAGAGCAGATCAGCCACAGTACGGACAGGCAAGTGGTTTCCTCCCTTTGCCCATCAGTGTGCCTGACTCCGTCGGGAAGATCAGTACTGTTTCGCAACGGTTCTGCAGTACTGACATATGGAAGTCAGGATGAACATGTCAAACTCATTCTCAGTTACAATAAGCCAAATTCATTCAGAATGCAGGTCTTCAGAGCTGAAAAAGCCAGCATATTGATCAAATCTTCTCCTAGGACTGTAAAGCAAACTCAGAAAACATTTAAGAGTTTTCTAAATGAAAAGAAACATATGGGAATTAGCAGAAAAGGTTAGAAGAGAATCTGTAGAAAGGATTCAGAGTATGTCACCATATTTGAGAAGGGGCACCTTAAAGCAAAAAAAGTATTTTTAAAAAGAACTGCACATAATTTTTGTAAGGCAGAAAAGAAAAAAAAAAATCCACTAGCTCTACGTCTAGTAAGGAACCTAATAAAAAAAGAGAAGATATACAGTGTGATTATTCCCACTTGGTTATTCTTCACATTATTTTCTTTAGCGGATAGAAATGTAGGACCATTAAAAACCTGAGTCTTTAGGATGGCTTTAGTTAGAAGTTATGAACATCCAGGGAACCTGAAGATTAACCTTTCCAGAAGACCACACAGCAGTTTACACTGTTTAACTTGCTATCGCTGATGTGCACCCAAGACCTGCAAACGTGCTGCAAGAATTGCCTTCCTTAATAAGACTGATACTGACACAGTAAGTCAGCATAATCTCCATATTTCAAAGACAGATCACACAGACGAGTCTGGAGAGGTAAGTATACTGCGGCAAGAGTCACTGCTGAGGCTCTGGATAGGGCAAGCTACTGCAAGAGTGTGACCGCTCCTTCAGTAGTCACCAGTGGCAGTATCAAAAAAAATTACGTGCCCTTGAGGAGAGAGGTGAGATAGAGGAGTATGTGCCAATCTCCATCTCACCCATATGAACTCAGCATGACTGATCTCTAAGTTACCATTAAGATGTACTCTTCACCTATCAGAAAGTTCAAATTATACATAGTCATTGTTATAGTTCTTTACCACAACACCAGGCTGCATTTTTTAAGTAACTAAAATTAACTTTATACCATGAACTTCAACATGTCTAAATTGATATAGATACTCTGTCCTAATGCTCTCAACTAATCACCCTTTGCCTTTGAAGACTTTCCAATGGTAGGCAGGTTTGGTTATAACCACATATATGTTTCCTTATTTCAGTGTTCTTTTTTAAAATGTCAGTCTTCTATTTCTTACCTAATTTCACGTTTGCACAGTTCATAGAATTGTAGAATTGTTGAGGTTGGAAGGGACCTTTAAGATCATCAAGTCCAACCATTTACCTAACCTGACAAAAACCACTTCTAAACCATGTCCTCAAGTCCCCTTTTTTTAAACACCTCCAAGAATGGCGAATCCACCACCTCCCTGGGCAGCCTATTCCAATGTCGGATAACCTTTTCAGTGTAGAAATTTTTCCTAATATCCAACCTAAACCTCGCCTGGCTTAACTTGAACCCATTTCCTCTTGTCCTATCATTTGTCACTAGGGAGAAGAGGTCAGTCCCCATCTCTCTACAACCTCTTTTCAGGCAGTTGTAGAGTTCTAGTCTCAAAACACTCAACACCTAACCCTTCTAACAGCTGGACATCACCTGTAAATGGCCAAAATCAATACCAGCCAATGAAACAGTGGTGACAGTTTCACAGCACATTGATCATATTTGAATTTCACATTCAAATAATTACCTTAAAATTATGAGAAATAATTGTCAAAAATGCAAATGCCTACTGGCACTTCAGTACATATATTTATTTTTACTGGAAAATATGTAGCAATATACAAAGTTGCCTCAACTGATCGTATTAGCTTACAGATTGACATGTATTTTATGTACGTGTCTTCCATTCAATACATTGTCAACACAATTCCCATTTATTCTGTAAGTGGAAGAAAGAAAACATCACTCCAAGAAGCAGTGGTTCTTTAATATGTGCTGTCCACACATAACATTACACTCTCCCTACTTCTGTCCCATATACCCAAGTGAGCAGACTTCTAGCCTGATGTACCTATTCGGGCTGTACCTTTATGTTCCATGCAAACAGCATAAAAACCCAAAAAGTATCCAGACGAACCATTTCTGACTTTTGCCAATACAATGTCAAGGTCTTAAAAGCCTTGCCAGTACCAAGAAAATGCTGCCACAGTTACCATCAAATGCCCCATTTTCTGTCTTCAGAATCCTAGATTAGGGCTTTTCTGGGATGCAAAACATACCTATGTTTTCAAAATCCAAGCTGCAGGAGCCAGGCACTGCGTGCCTGTGGGGGAAGCTGACTGCGGGAGTGGGCACAGCGATCCAAGAAAAAGTAGTGGCAACTGTGATGTGAGTGCGGTAAATGCAAATAAATATAGGGCAGGATTAATGACTTGGGTGAAAAGAAACTTGGAATAAGGCAGAGTGAGACGGCAGGAAATGTGGAACACAAAAGAGACAAGAGGTATAAAGGAGTGACAAAGCAGCTCTCAGGGTTGGAAAGCACTGAAGCAGAGCTCTGGACTGGAGAAGACTGGTGAATTAGGGCTATGTGAGCAGCCAGGACCAATCTACCACAGAGGTCACCCTCCCCGAGCACAGCTGACCTTGCTTTGGGGGCTGGGACAGTCTCAGTACCATTGCCCTCTTCCTACCACCTCTGGCGATGAGAAGCAGAGCGACCCTTAGCTATGGACTCTATGTGGGCAGCACATTTCAAAGAAGCCTGATCACTTCCTCTTCTCCACACATGGCCTGTTCATGGCAACTCACTAAGAGCTGTTTTTTAAGATGATGGTGGGTATTTCAAGATAATCTCGACAAAGATTCAGGCACAGCTCACCGACTCACGAATTGTCCAGCTGTTAAGTAGTACTTTGTGAAGGCAGAAAGTAGGTGTCACATAGAATCAGAATTGTCTAAGTTGGAAAGGATCCAAGTCCAACCATCAACCTAACACTGCCAAAACCACCACTAAACCACATCCCTAAGCACCACATCTACCCGTCTTTTGAATACCTCCAGGGGTGGCGACTCCACCACTTCCCTGGGCAGCCTGTTCCAATGCTTGACAACCCTTCCCGTGAAGAAATTTTTCGTAATATCCATCCTAAACCCCCCCCAGCATAACTTGAGGCTGTTTCCTCTTGTCCTGTCACTTGTTACTTAGGAGAAGAGACCGACCCTCACCTCACTACAACCTCCTTTCAGGTAGCTGTAGACAGCAATAAGGTCTTCCCTCAGCCTCCTCTTCTCCCAGCTAAACAACACCAGTTCCCTCAGCCACTCCTCATAAGGCTTGTCCTCCAGACCCCTCACCAGCTTTGTTGCCCTTCTCTGGACACACTCCAGCACCTCAATGTCTTTCTTGTAGTGAGGGGCCCAAAACTGAACACAGTACTCAAGGTGGGGCCTTACCAGAGCTGAGTATAGTTCCTCCGTGTCTTGTTGGCAGGTATGCCTTGAGGACACCGCCTCAGCTTGATCTGAACCCCAAACACCAACCCCTTCAGACTCCAAGGGCTGCCTTGAAAGTCTGCTCAGGCTATCAAATAGGGCCAAGCAAACTGTGGAGCTGAAAATGGAACTTCTGACCAGTCATACACAAACCAGCTGAAAGTCTCCCTCTGGGCTATCTGGATCCTAGTGCTGCTGTGCAAACTATGGAAGGAGGTTTCCAGAAAGATGCATGCAGAGAAATAAAGGAGCAGGGTGGAGCCAGGAGTCGCTACCTCTCACAGGAGCAAGTTACTGCAGATTAGCTGAACGCGGTAACTTGCTCCTGTGCGAGGCAGCAGCTCCTGTGCTTGCTCTGTTGCAAGACCGGTGGCATATCGTGCAGGAACACAGACCGAGAATTCCAATTCTAGGTGACAGCACAGAGGTCAGACAGGTTTGGAAAGCAGGGAGTACAGAGTGAAAAAGGCAATGTGTGCAGTAGAAGGGCTGAAAAGAGGTAAGGTAACTGGGACTGGAAAGGTGGAATGTGCTGAAGGAAAATGATGACCAGGCATATGGGCTTGAGCTGTCTGTTTTTTCAGGATGAAAGCTGCCACGAAAAAAAAAGGGTGTTTAAAAAAAGCGTAGACGTGGTACTTAGGGATATGGTTTAGAAGTGGTTTTTGTCAGGTTAGGTTAATGGTTG
>VZSZ01002336.1:841168-872544 GCA_013398815.1 Ibidorhyncha struthersii | reverse complement strand
TTCAAGAAGGACAGGGATCTGCTGGAGAGGGTCCAGCAAAGGGCTACAAAGATGATTAGGGGATTGGAACATCTTTCATATGAGGAGAGGCTGAGGGATTTGGGTCTCTTTAGTCTGGAGAAAAGAAGATTGAGGGGGGATCTTGTTAATGCTTTTAAATACTTGAAGGGAGGATGCCAGGGGGATGGGAGCAGTCTTTTTTCAGTGGTGCCCATTGATAGGACGAGGGGTAATGGGCACAAGCTTGAACATAGGAAGTTCCATCTTAACATGAGGAGGAACTTCTTTACTTTGAGGGTGGTGGAGCACTGGAACAGGCTGCCCAGAGAGGTTGTGGAGTCTCCCACTCTGGAGACATTCAAAACCCGCCTGGACGCTGTCCTGTGCAACCTGTTGTAGGTGACCCTGCTCTGGCGGGGGGGTTGGACTAGATGATCTCCAGAGGTCCCTTCCAACCCTGACTATTCTGTGATTCTGTGAAACAGGCAGTGGTAGGCATGCAGAGCTGCCTGCAGCAATGCTTCAGTTCTTCACTACCCCGTGCAACAAAACATGTAACTTCTTCCTTAATTTTCCACAGGAACGCTCACCAAAATCCCAGAATTTATGACAATTTATCAAATAGTATATTGCAGTATTTGTACCAGGCAATACTAAAATCTGACTTGACATACATTATGGTGGAAGAATAGTTCATCAGTCCACGTAAGTCAAGTCACTAGATTCTGTATTTATGGTTTTATTCTTGACTGTTGCCTGTTTCTTTCACTAGCTCTTGCAAGCACCAAAACCCCTGACTCTAGATGAGTTTGTGTTTGTTTTTAGGAGCTTGATAGGTGCTACAGCTTGCCACCAAAGCTTTGCTAGATGTAATAAAACTTCATTGTTACATCGCATAACCAGAAAAGTATTTGAGTGCATGCAACGCTGCAGAAACTTCCAAAACTCAGCTTGACGGCTGTGCATATCTGTCTGTATTTCTAATGACAGTGTAGATGGAATTGACTGCTTTCAGCAAAGGATGAGGGGCAGCTCCTGCTGTGGTCTGTTCTACCTGAAAGAACTCTCTCCAGATCAGATAGTTTTTTTTCTGGTTGATCTGAACAGTGGACTGATACCTGAACCACCCTTGGTGTCTGCCTGGAAGGGATTTCACCCTAGCAGATACGATTAAACAGGAATACCAATTCCACTGATGAGACAACGGGATTAAGATGCATGGACTACTTCCACTTTACAGTCAGAACCAGCAACAAGTAGCTACAATAGAGCTGGGATCTGATCATCCTTCATATGCTGCGGAAAGACATTTGCAGTCTTCACAGAGGTTGCAGGTGAAAAGATTTCAATCCTGAGAAGATGTGCATCAAGAGTGGAATAGATGTGAAGCAAAATGGAAAGAAAAAACAATCCTGAGACTCAGTGGGGCTACTGACCCTTGTGCACATCCGTATCTTTATTGCTAAGAACATCTCAGCACACACATTTGTGGCTGATTAACGCCAAAAATGGAATACAACCCGTTTAAAGTATAAATTGGACAGTCAGACAAACTTTTAGGAAAATCTTTGTGACCACACTCTCATTCTAAACTCCCATATTTAAAATAACTATATAACAGGGATTAATATTAGTTATGGTCTGAATGTTTTTACATTTCATTTTAAAATACACCTTTTGTGTGATAAGCATATACAAAGAATTCCACTGTTACACTCTACATGTGCTTTTAACTGTCTCTAAAATTCACTCCAGAGGCATTTGCACATTTTAGGCAGAAATGACTGTTATAAACAGTTATTTACAAACACAGACGAACAGCCACCTTGAGAACAGAAGCAACACCTTTGTAAGTTCAATAACTGTGTTTTCAAACACTATTTGAATGTTTTTCACATAGAGCTTTGAAGATAAAGGTAACTTTTATACATAATTTTATACATTTTGTATTCCATTATGCAAAGAAATTATCCCAGTATGTCATTATTCCACATGATGACATGAGCACAAGTAAAGCAGAAAGGACACCATGTTCACATGATGCAGCTGATGTCCTCTTAAGAATGTAATAAATATTCTGTATTTATCCTGTGTTCACTTAAACTGAGGGAAAACTGTGCACTGTGCTGCAATATTTTAACCATCCAGTTTCTTAAGTAGTCTCTTGAACCATAACTTGGATTCTACTACAGTGACATTACAATTATATTTTGCTTCTTGCTTATGCTAATTGTTCCCCATTCCTTTTCAACTCTAATTATATATTTTCTAGGAATATGTAATTGAAAGAAAAAGCAAGAAGAAAATCAGAAAAGCATAAATAGAGAATTATAAAAATTGATGTTAGAGTCAACAGAATTAACTTCCTACATTCAATTTTTTTCAAGATCATTAATTATTTCATGAATTTATTTCACAGACTAATGTAAGAGTAATACAATGAAATTATTATACTAGATATTATGAAATATAAAAGTATATAAAAGGATCCGATACAAATGCTAGAAAAAGCTAAAAAACAGTGCACAGATAAGCTTGTGAATTTAAACTGACGTGCATGTACGGTCTGTAAACAACATGCATTTCATTTTCTTCTAAAAGTATATAGAGCCAAAGAACTTGACAGTTAACAGAAGCAGTAGTGAACGTTGCATGCAGAATACTGACAATGGCAAAGCAAGGGCTTCACAGGCAAGAAAGAAGAGCTCTCTCCTGCTTTCTACAGAGCATTTATCAAACCACTTTTACAGGCTATGAAAATATTCTAACAAAATGTTATACTCATCAGTCATGCAAGAAAACTTTTCATGAACAAATGTAAGATATTCTAGTATAATCATCATGGTAAAGAGTAGGGAAATAAACTGTATATTTGACTTAGGAAATTCTTCCTCAGATTAGAGCACAAATTGAAAAAAGCTACGAGGAAACTGGAAGAGATACTATGCACAGCTGGTTACATAGTAAAGACACAAAAACCCTTGGGTTTGAACTCAACAGGGGAAAAAGGTTGGGAAGGGATACAATCAAGAGTTAAAAAAGAGACTGTAAACCATTTTACAATGCTAAATTCATGTCTGCAATTAAAAAAAAAAAACACAGAAAGGTAAGCAAAACCGTTTCAGTCATTGAATTCTGAATCTGCAGAATATTCCAAGACAAGTTAATGGTGATGGCAGTTAACATAAAACTGTATTCTAAGTAATATTCATGGGAAAAAATGCAGTGGATAGCACAAACTACAGACTTGAATTTAACACCCTCAGCCTTCCCATATATTAATAAGCATGCAGCTTTTTGAAACACATGCAACTCAGGCAAAAATATCAACGTTATGTGTTAATTGCCCTTCAAAGGGAAAGCTCCTATGCATAATACTTGAAAGGCTTCACTGAACTACCTCACACCCTACAGTAAATCACTGCCTGTCATTGACTAGAGATAATAGAAATCTAGGAAGTAACTGATCCCTGAAAGACATACTTCTGAATAACGTCACCACTGCTACATACCAAACCCAATAAAAATTACATTTAGAGAGCTGCAAAACAAAGTGACCTCATATTTGAGGTAATGGTCTGCAAGTGATTCTAGATCACGGTCAAAAAGAATAAAGTGACCAATATCAAGGTTTACTTTGAGTTAGGAGGGTTCACATTATTTTTGAACAAGTGTTTGGCTGTAGGTTTTTTTTGGGGGGATGTTTGTACACGAATGCTTTCCTAGAGACAGGGAGATTTTTCAAGAAACATTCTTGCACTTTATTTTAATGTTTGTCCAGGCTTTGCCTTACAGGCAAATCACATAAAGAAGCATTTTGACTACATTTACATATAACCTATCCATAAAAAGTAGAAGGGAAAAGTAAGTAGAAACAAAAAGTACCCATTAAATAATCATGCCCATTCCTCCACCAATGGAATATTATTCCCTTTAGTATAACGAGCAATTTGGCCAGGCTGGCCGTAAATTATCTGAAAAATGGGGCTGCTTGCCTTTTCCTTTGGGAGATTATTACGTAGTCTGAGAGATTTCACTATTAGAATCTATTTCTGATAGTATACGTCAATTTTTCTTTCTGAATGTCATCCCTTTCATCTCACTGAAATATAGGACAGGACTTAGGAAGTATTCCCAATTTGCTGAAAGACCTGCCTGAGACAAGCTGTGCTGCAACTCTGCCCAAATTTATCCATATATCACAAAGCAAGAGCACCCACGCAGCCCTTTAGTGGACTCACTGGAACACCGCGAATCCACCTTCCAGTCTAGGACCCCATAGGGTCCTTTCACCATGGCCATCTTTTAAAATATAAGAGACCACAACACTAGCAAATTCAACACCAAGAATTAAATGAAGAATTGACACCACAACACAAAGCTTTGTATCAGGAGACTTCAATAAAATAAGAAGTCTAATTACAAACATTTTATAGTCAAAACAAAGACATTTTAAGTGTCTTAGGAGCAACTTAAGAAAAATGGATTTCTAAGAGCAAATAAGATACAGAAGAAATAAATGAGATAATGGCAAAAATATCTCAAGTATATCCAAGTACAAAACTGGTAAAAAAAAAATAATCAGTAGATTCACCTGATTATGTGAAAATACAAGGAACAACGAAGGAAGATGGGAAGACTGCTGAAAAGCTAATGGATTTGTTTGTTCCCACTGAAAAAATAAAGGCACCTAGTCAGGAACAGTTTTTTTTTTTAGTTACCAAAATGAAATAGAGGTACTAAAAGAAAAGCTCTGAGGATATATTGATAGGTAAGGTCAAATAAATCACCAAACCCTGATGCAACATATCCAAGATTTCTGATGTTTCTTAATACAGAAGGTTTTAATTGCTATTAAAAAAAAAGTCAATCTTTAACACCTAAATAGGGTAAGCTTCTCGGAGTCCTACCCTTGAGCACGGCATTGTTCAGCATGCCTACCTTGGCCACGCATGGCAATGCTACTTAGGAGGTTGCACATCCCCTGCATTCACACTGTGGCTGCATCTGCCTCTCTTTTGATCATTTTAATGAAAGAATGCTTAAAAAGGAGTGGGGGACAGGAGAGGCACCACACTGACATAATCGATTCAGACTGCCAAAAGGCTTCTGTTACAGTCTTCCACAGTCATTATTTTTTAAAAAATAAAACTAGGCAGTAAGTACTTTTCTATGGAAGAGGTTACTTACTGTTACGGATCAAACCCTGATTAAGAGACTGGACAGGCAGAATAAATGGTCAGTTTTCATCTTGGCAAAGGCCAAGTGACTATCTGATTTATGTAACAGGCTGTTTAATATATTTATTAGTAATGTGAAAAAGTCATGAACAGAGAAAGTCTGCTGATGAAGCAAGTTACGAAGCAAAGGCTGGCAAGTTTAGCTAGATAACAAAGTGCATCACTTTGAAAGAAAGTTGAAGCCATACTTACAATCACCCTTACAACCTCAGCATTACTTTCCTCTGCGGTGAAAGATACGTGCTTCTGTGTGTATGAATCAGGGAAAGGTACTTGCCCATTTCATTAAGGAATGTATCATAATGTATATGAACCTGGCAACTAGAATGCTGCTATTTCCTAACATTCAAAGGCTTGACTTGGAAGCTCATTGAACTCTCTTTCCACATGAGGTTTTGTCATTCCTTTGTCCTTGGTCTTTCAATTTTTAAAATAAAAAAAAAAGAAAACCAAAATTCTGTCCTGCACAACTATTCTAAATTATCAGAGCAGAGTTGGAAATTGAAATATTCATCAATTTTAACACAAGTTGTTACTGCTGAAAAACCATGATAAAGAACTTGCAAGAAAGTTACATATGGTCTTATCTGGCTATAACCTCCCCCATTCTGCCCTTCATTTGTCAGCACAGCTGCTCCAACAGTTCCCTGGTTTTCCCAGTGCCCTGTATGCTGCACCAGCTGTGGCAAGACCTCACAGCACCCCCAGACTTTGGCAGCTAACGCTTCCAAGTAAAAGAAAACAGGCCACTCTGTAAGTTGGCCAAATTTAGAGAGAAGTCCTCTGCAATAAGGACAAGATGCTTCTGTATCCCATGGAGGTGACCCTACCATATATCAAAAATCTGATGAATTATGGATGCGAAAGTTTTTCAGGGAAAATATTGTAAACCACTCTGAAGCACAGCATAAGGTACCCTGAGCAAATCAGTTGGCACCAGTATCCTTTTGACAATGCAAGGCAAACCAAAGATTGATCAGGTGATCCGTATTTCATTTCTCCTAACAAAAGAGCAATGAGTGATTGAATTATGCCGATTGAGGGGGAATTCAAATCTGACAAATACGTCATCACAAAACATGTAATTAGACCGGAGCTCATGCACACTGCCGTGGTGTGCATGAGATACAGTGAATGAAGATGCAGGTGCATAATAAAAATATCCAGACTAACAATTTCTTTTTAAAAAAAACAGTAAATATAAAATTTCCTTGCCTACACAGATCAAAGATATAAGTGGTATTAAAATTCCCACCTTCTTATTAAAGATCCTCCATGGGAAGGCATCATGAAAGAGCACCCTTAGCCATACGCATGTGTACTGCCAGACCACTCCAACCGATTTATCTTTCTTCCTGTTTCCCCACATCACTTTAATGATTTATTAAAAAAATACTTTATTAATTAATCATGCACAACCACAGAAATGACTGAATTGCAGTCTACAGACCATTTAGGTATGGGTTCATGAGTGAAGCATGTAACGAACAATGAAGTCTTTGTCCAGGATTGGGAGAGATCGGCACCCAGCTGCCATCTACACAGGCACAAGTCCCACCAGCAGAACACACAAACACCCGTCTGTTACGAACAAATCTACCACCCAAAATATGGTAGGAAGGCTGTCAGAGACTTCATGAACTGTACTGAATGCTTCACTCTCATTTCTGAAACCTGCATGGATGGTGCAAGATTTAGCTCCTCTGTTCATTACAAAATTAAGTCCCTCAGCATATTTGCTATACAAACTTTTAAATGAAATTTCTTTTACAGAAATTCCTAAAGTAGTAATAAACACAGAATGAAGTATTCTGCATTTTGAAGTATTAAGAAACGCAGCTGAAGTACTTTCCTGGGTGTGAGAGAAGAAAGGACTATTACCTTTTAATACCAACTACCAACACTGTAATACTGATTATTGCATCTGTAATCTAGAAGGCACTGGCAGTAAAGCTGCCCTGTCTTTCCGGTGTATTACTCTGCTCAAAAACAAATCAACATCCTTATCCATAAGGCTCCTTTCTCCATAGGGAAATCACTGCTTTGCTATCGGGGTGCTCTGCCTCAGAAGTGCCACATCGCCTCCAGTAATCCCCTTCCTCCATTCCTCTTTCTGTCCTTTACTTCCGACTTTAACACTCAGCTGTCCCTTGGTTTTATTTTGTTCATGCTTTTTAAGATGACTATCTCCCTCCAATACATTCCCCCCCTTCCCCATTCTTCTTTCTCCAAACTTAAGCACCGCTTATCCCAATTCCCAAATGTAGAGAGGGGAAGCATACTTTTCTTGGAGCCACCAGGAGGGGAGTGGGAATGCGCTGGGATGATGGCAGCTTGAACAACGATAAGAAACAGAGGGCAGCTGGCAAACAGATCAGGAACAAAAATAAACCTTCTGAGATGCCTCTGCTCCACACACAGTGTTTGCTTCACAGCAACAGCTCCCAGGTTGAGAACTATTGTTCCAGTTTCTCCTGAGCAGCCGTGATGCCCACAGCACTATAAATCTGATGCAGCTACTAAAAACACATGGGGCTCTACCCAGGGGCTCTACCCCTTCTTCCCAGGCACTCAGGGTACAGTCACATCCAAGTTCACAAACACCTCAAGAAGTACCATGCAGCTAGACCCACCTGCTCGCCTACGCATGGGCTGAGGAAAAGGACCAGGAGGCATCACCATCATCACATTAGAGAGCTGCTTCTACAGAATTTTGGGTCAATCTAACTATTTTGCGAGCTCTTCATATGCCATCAGTATTCCTACTCTCTTCTTTTCCAGCTTTTTAGACTTTACTTGAAATGATTAAGCTATTTCGTGACACACACTTTATAAAAAGTCAAAGAAGCTGAGGCCTGGGTGATGAGCAACTTGCTAAAATATATCTTTCCTATATATGGTGGGAAAAAATAATTGAATTCTTCATAAAAATTGCTGTATTATTATTACAGAAAGAGAGCATCTTTTCATTTACTGTCCTGAATTACGAATTTGTATTATGTAGGGCACAAGTGAAAGAGCAATTACGATCAAATACTAACTGCATAGGACAAAAAATTAGTTACTTCCAGTCCCTGGTCATTAACTACTGATTTAACTGGTGTCAGGATGACCTGCTCTGGCTTTTCTTTCATCTATTTCTGAGAAGATTTATGTAACATAAATTATTAAGTTATTAATTAACAAATATACAGTAAAGCAGGGATTTTTTTTTTCCTTTTTGCAATATGCCTCCAAGACATCATTTTTTACTGCAAGCAATTTTGCATGTCCTTTTGGACTACATTTTACCCTTGCCAAAAAAAAAAGTCTGCTAAAAATTAGTGCAACATGGTTCAGTATACTTTGATTTTCCAAGCAGAAGATCCTCGTGGCAGTATTATAAGCTACCTGCATAGATAATAAGACTGTTTAGGGAATATAGTTAACTGCAATTAATTACAGGTATTTCAGAAAAAAAATAAAATCACATTGTTGATTATAAACACTGTGAACTTGACTCAGGTCTATTTAAGGTACGACAAAGTCCCTAGGAAAAAGTAGTATGTTTTCTTAGACTAAGGGATATAGCTGGGAAGAACAAGGACTGGAACATGAAAGCTAATCTTGAGCTTGAAGAAAGACTTTGATGTCTCAAAATTGGGCTATTTTTTAAATATATATGATAAGCATAACAAAATAACTTAAGCTATTGCATTTTCCTATATATCCAGTCTTACCTACATCTTCAGACCATCAGAGAGAGAAACTTATCAATCAGCATACTGGAATGCAATTTCAGTTATTTTATGGAAATCCTATGCATTTTAACCAGGACTTTAATGGCTCTGGAGTGGCAACTGACAGCAAATAAAAAAATAATCACCCTTACTGGAAAATGAGCCCTGAAGACTCACATGCAAATATGAGTGAGAAAAGGAAAGAACAACGAAGAAAACTTTAGCAGGAACACAAATTTGAGTCTATCTGGGAACAGTATCACAGAATTAAAGAGAGAAAAGGGCAAACTCGTAGATCACATATTCCCGTAATAGATGATGGGAAACCTACATTTTAACACATCCCTGCTGTGAATATTTACACCAGTTAGGAAACCCAACAACAAAGTGTCTCATATCTTTTTTTCACAACCCAGTTTCTTAAGAGAAGTTCAATTTAGGAGTGGCAGAAGTTACACCATTTACTCAGCTACTACAGATCTGTGGTCTGGACCTACCTGTCCCAGCACAAGTAATGCACAGCCCCTGTTGTTGACTCTTTTTGGAGGATTTCAATTTCTTTTGGGTGCTAGGCTGTAACCTTAACATTCCTCAGCTACATTTTACATGCACAGACCAGTGACAATGGGATTACTTTGACAGTTCCTACAATTCTACATCTTTTTGATCTCATATATTTAATTTCAAACTCGGAATATTGCTTTAATTTTTCATATCCGGCATTTACACTGGAAGAAGACTTATCCATGATTGATTTAAAATGCACAGAAAAAGAATTAACTCTAGATTTACTTTACAGGCACACACTTATTTACCTGAACCAGTCAAAGAACATCTATCAGACAACAAGTACTAGAACCGCTGCAAAATCAAGTTTTAATTGTTCCTTCAGATAAATCTTTTATCTGTTTAAAAATTAAATAGGCCATTCCTTTCTTTGAAGCTACTTTCAATACCACCTTGTTATTATGGCAGAGAAAATCTATTATCAGAGAGCAAACAGGCACTTCATTCAGTTATAAATCACTCAAACCTATGAGAGAATGTAATTAAAGTATTTAACGTTTGAAAAGTAAAAATAAGGAAAGGGACTTGTTTTCCCTAGGACCAGACTGCAGGAAGAAGAGGTTTTAGACAAGCAAAAATTCTTATTCATTAAGTTGTTATGAAGACACTCAGGCTAAAGAAGCCTGAGTGAGGAAAGAGGGTGCAACCTCATACTTGAGAGCTTGTGACCGTTGCAAATTTCTTACCCAGCTTTCTAAAGCTTGCACACATGGCACAAACAGATTTTCTGCAACTGTCCCAATATCCCAGACAGTTTTGTAGAGTCAAACTAGTTTGTTTTCACTGCAGTTGAAACAATGGTTATTCTCCTCGCTATATATTATTCTTTCTCCATTCATCAGTTTTATATAAAACCCACCTTCGTATAAGCTTATCAGTGGTCTTTTCTTATATAGAAGACCAGTAGCTATCTAGAGAACCTCAGAGTTCGTAGGGGTTTTTGCCGTTGTTTTGGGTTTTTTTTAAGTACTTCAAACTTGAGTAGAAAGCTGTTGTAGTTATCAGTAAATAAATAACAGATTATCTAAAATGAGGATAGAAAAAGAAGCTCTCTGGAATTAAGATTTCCCACTACCACCACCACTTCTTCCCCCAATTCATCCTTTCTCGCTGCTTCCATAACTTCTGTTTTTCTGTCTTCGCAGGTCCCCTTGGTAATTAAACTTCAGGATGAGGCTTTGTCAAAAAAAAACTCAAACTGCCAACTTCTCCTGTTGACACACTTGCTGTTTTAGAGCTACAGAAAATAATGAAATTTCAAAAGGAAAACAAAACAAAAAAAACAACAAAAAAACATATGAAGTTGTTTTCCCTCTCCCCCATTTTAAGTTAAAAAAACTATTTGTGATCCTGGAGCTATTACATCAGAAGCATTAATTTAAAATTATCACCACATTCTTGCCCTTTTATCATATTAATTTCTGTTTTTCTGTCTGAAAAATCTTCTATGCACTTTATGTCTTCTAAGAAATTCAACTTTAGTGAATCAAAGGGATAATTTAGGTTGAGCAATAATAGAGCTGTATCTTCTGCATTAAACAGGAGTACATAACTGCACTGCACTGTTTAAATATTCACTTGATAAAAAAGAGAAAGAAGCGAGTCTGCAAAGTCTAAATCTATAGTATCTTTATGCTGTGGACTTCTGGATTGTTAAAAAATATTTCCGTGTGCAACTTTCATTTAAAAAGAACCATCAGTTTCATAACACAGCTTTCAGCAACAAACAAAAACATTTAGAACAAATGCTATATAAAATCTTTTGGGAAATGAATGATCCTCAGTCTATCAAATAGAAAGCAACAGAACAGACAATGCTGAAGAATTTCAATATTAGTTCTTTAAGAGGCTTTTCTGCACTAGTTAGGATTCATTCTTCTTCCTTAGGCTTGTCTAGCAACCTTGTCAACCATGTAACATTTTAAGTAATTTGTCCCACAGCTTTAAAGCATGGCATAGCCTGTACCAATTTATTTTTAATCAAATGAAAGTGTTTTACACGAATAAAGCATACGGGATACAGGTGTGCCTCCTGCAAACACAGACTCCATCAAACCACAAAAACTCACCAGCCAAACAATATCAAAGAAACTTAATTTTAGCTCTGAAAAAGGCAGGATACCATCTTCAGAAGACACTTGGAAAATTCCTATATAGCGCATGTCATAGAATCATAGAATCATAGAATTGTCTAGGTTGGAAGAGACCCTTGGGATCATCAAGTCCAACCATCTACCCTACTCTACAAAGTTCTCCCCTACACCATATCCGCCAACACCACATCTAAACGTCTCTTAAACACATCCTGAGATGGTGACTCAACCACCTCCCTGGGAAGTCTATTCGAATGCCCAACCACCCTTTCTGTGAAAAATTCTTTCCTAATGTTCAGTCTAAACCTACCCTGTTGGAGCTTGAAGCCATTCCCTCTTGTTCTGTCATTAATTACCTGTGAGAAGAGACCAGCACCAACCTCTCTATTGTGTCCTTTCAAATAGTTGTAGAGTGTGATGAGGTCTCCCCTCAGCCTTCTCTTCCTCAAACTAAACAGTCCCAGCTCCTTCAACCGCTCTTCAGATTTGTCTGCTAGGCCCTTCACCAGTTTCGTTGCCCTCCTCTGCACTCGCTCCAGCACCTCGATGTCTCTCTTGTACTGAGGTGCCCAAAACTGGACACAATACTCGAGGTGTGGCCTCACCAGTGCTGAGTACAGGGGCACAATCACCTCCCTACTTCTGCTGGCCACGCTATTTCTAATACAAGCCAGGATGCCGTTGGCTTTCTTGGCCACCTGGGCACACTGCCGGCTCATATTCAGCCGCTTGTCAATTAGAACCCCCAGGTCTCTTTCTGCCAGGCAGCTTTCCAGCCACACCTCCCCAAGCCTGTAGCACTGCATGGGGTTATTGTGGCCCAAGTGCAGAACCTGGCACTTGCCCTTGTTGAAACTCATACCATTGATGTTGGCCCAGTGATCCAATCTATCTAAGTCTCTCTGTAGAGCTTCCCTGTCCTCCTGGGAATCAACACTCCTGCTTAACTTGGTGTCATCTGCAAACTTGTTGATGATACACCCTATGTCCTTATCAAGATCATCAATAAAGACGTTGAACAGAAATGGTCCCAACTTGTGACCGGCCGCCAGCTGGATTTAAATCCATTGAGCACCACTCTTTGGGACCTTCCAGTCAGCCAGTGCTTGATCCAGCGGATCGTATGCTCATTCAGGCCGTGTGAAGCCAGTTTTTCCACAAGAATTGTATGGGGGACAGTATCGAATGCTTTTTGAAAGTCCAGGTATACAATATCAACAGCCTTTCCCTCATCCAATATTCTGGTAATCTTGTCATAGAAGGAGATCAGGTTCGTCTGAATGTTATGAAGAGAAACAATTGGCATACAATACATGTAAAAAAATTTTAAGTTGTGTAATAGCATCCTCTTATTTTTAATGTAAAAGAGAAACTAAGGTAAACAACAGAGAGATCACCACTGTGCAAAACCCCTTCATCGTATCCTACGATAAGGATTTTCCTGAGTAAAAGAGGAAAATGACCAGTTTTGATTATCTAGTTCTAACAGCATAATTCAAATAACTGAAGCTTAATCCTTTTCTGTTAAAACATGCTGTATTTATGACCTATCTCAGGTAGAAGAAAGCATTTGCATGCCATACCATTGCCTCTTCTAAAACCAAAAAACATTCTAGTTTCTTATGATACACAATTCATGTTTTGAAACACAATTTTCATAACCCATAAGTAATGTGTGAAGATTTTTATCCAAGTGAGTATTGTGCAGAAACTAAGGACAAACATCTTGCTCAGTGAGGCTTGAGAGTCATTTCTGCTTCTCTTCTTGAATGAGAGCAGAACGAACAACAGCGAGTCCTGAATCAGACCTGCGTACAGATCACTATCATCACAAATTGAGAAGTCAGAAATGTTATTAATACATTAGTTGAGAAGGGTTAATCACACCTATAATGAATTTTCCCCTTTGGAGGGAAGAGAATAGTTCAGGGCCTTCATCAGGAGATATCCAGTTCACTTTTGAGTCCATCTACCCTGCTCTACTCCCCAAATCCAGTGATCTCCTACCACTGAACATCCACTTTCAAGCAGAATTTTGTACTCCTGAGTAAAAAGGTGAAAAACATGAGCATTTGAGATTTCATGCTTTAATATTCACCAAAAGAGTGAAGTGCTTTTATAAACATCTGTGAGAGGTGATGGTTTTGATATGTAGACCGGGGGGTATGGGGGGGGGGAATAATCAACTTCACTATACTGTTTCACTCTGCTCATGCCAATCTTCGCTATCCCATAATTAGAGGTACGCACATTATATTTCATTTATAATCCACTGATAAATATTTGCCTACAGTGCAATCTTTTAACACTTTATGAAAAAAAACGGCTTTATTTTTACATATGAGAATAGCCAAAGATTATAGCTTTGAAAATATTTAGTTGTTGTAAGGGGAAAAAATGCCATCTGCTGGGTACAGCTGAGGACTGTCCTTTTCTTACTAACACACCATGCTGCCCTGAGCATTCTTCTCTTCACTTCAGACTTCATTTCTCCCATCCTGAAAACTGACACAGCCATATGCTTTGCTTTTGGAGAGTATGTAATAGCGGCCTCATTAAAACTGTGTAACATAAAACTTCTTTACTATCATACCTCTCAGAGATCAGGAGGTCTGACAATAGACAGGATGACTAGCATTTGAATAAGAATATTTTTAATTTTTCAAGAAAAACAGAATTGTCTCTAAACCCCATTAATAATCCCCTTGCTTTTGTACCTCCACATATATAAATTTAGCTGTTAGGTAATTAAAACATTGTTCAGCTTATACATATAAAGCAGAGCAACACGCTGTTTCTCTATTAGTCACATACAAGTTTTTTACCACTCATAAGCCAGTGATGGAACATTGGTTGGTAGAGTACAGATGCAGAACCTAGCTTGACACCATGAAACCAAGGCATTGAAAATCATACTGCTTAAGCAGGAAAAATAACAAAAAGGAGAGGTTAAGAATGTCCAGTTAAGAAATACATTTATAAAAAATAGCAAAGTCAGATTTAATAAAATGGTAAATCTTTAAAATTAAGAAGTACGACAAAAGGAGGGTCGGGTCCCACATGTAAACATGAGGAGGAAAAGAGGAAAGTTTTGTTTTGATTGATAACAGCCAAGGGAATTTTTTTACGTTTTTGTTTGTGTTTTTATTTTTACAACATAAAGCAGCAGCTGTCACCTGTGTGTGTACACACACACATATGCATAGAGGTATATATATTTATAAATAAAAACCTGATTCATTTAATATGAAGCGGAAACAATTTACAACCTTGGAAATCCGGGTTTCAAAGATAAAATAAAGGCTTATTGCTCACATATACAATGATGCTAAAAATGAAGTAAGTCCTGTGAATGAACATATCTTCCACATGTTTAAGATAAAAGCCTTGAAGTTGATTTCAGAATAGAATTCAGTACAAAACCGTGCTTGTACTGCACACTCACTGTCATAAGACTGCTTTGCAAAAAGCAAGCAAGCATAAAAAGTGCATGAAAATAAGGAATTTTGGCCTTTTTAAGATCCTCTAGTAGGATGACATACTTACATCTGTTGTCAGATGGAACCAAATTTCTACTGAAAACTATTAAAGGCTTTTCACAAAGTGCTAGATACTCCCTGTCAAAGCACACTATGCGCACAAGCTCCATACCCAGTAGTTACTGTTCTTTTCCTGATCGCTTAGGTAAGTAACAACACAGATTCTTTATTACCATTGACTCATCAGGCCTTGATTATGCAAATTGGTGTCTCACAGAGTTACATGCACCTATAGCCTCACTGATTTTAATGTGGTTCTACAATAAGGTAAGCATTGTTTCCCTGAAAACAACCTACAAACTGGATGTTAGGTAAAAAGACAGCATGTGTGAATTACCAAGCCTATGGGAGTTCCTAATTCATTAAAGTAACAGATATTAAATATCCCATCTATTTCCTCTGAATGCAAATGTCCGTTAAAATGCTAATTTTAAACCCAACTCATTATATATGTACATATTTATTTTTTTAATCAATCATCACAACTTGAATCCCTACAAAACCACAGATATTGGATAATTATTCTAAAAAATAATTATGTAGGTTTCTTTTTTAATGTCCCTGAGGTTGTAAGATAAGTGCATGTACCAAGAGTTTCTCTTGGCTATCAAACAGGAAAGGTGAAACTCCTGATAATCTCCCAGTGTTTTAGAAGCCCAGAGTTGTATGCATACCATATTGATAACACTGTCATGGCACAAATGCAAACAACCTGTATCAGGGTCATTTATTTTGTTGACATGTTTTGCTGATTCCAAAGTACTTGTGAATTCAGGAAGACACAAAAAGCCAGGCTTCTAATTTCTAAACCAATTTCAAAACATTCTGATGGTATCAAAGCAAACTGAATGGTACTCTTGGAGTTATGACTGTCATTAATTATTTTTTATCTTTAAGGTATTCATTATTTAGTACTTATATCTGTTCTTTTATGATTTGTGAGTTTGGTATTACCAGAAAATTAAACAATAAAATGTTCAGAGTAAGACCGATGAAGAGTGCAAAACACATACAGTACCTTTTGCGGTCCAGTCTGTTTGTTCTGCTCTACCACGGTGATAATTTTTTTCCCCTCTTGGTTTGCTTTATTCTTATTTGAAATATTCCACAGCATGCAAAGAATTACTCTGAGCTGATTTTTTTTTCCTTAAATACATGTTTCTTTAATTCCAAACACAATGGAAAAATACTTAGTATTCAGATCTCTAATAATTCTATACTAATGCTCTTTCCCAAACATGGTTTAAAATGTACAAATCTGTAAACTTCAAGAAAACAGACAATAAAATCTCATTAAGCAAACTAAAAAAACCCCAAACAACAGAATATTAATTCATACTGTAAGCAATTAATGCAGAAAAAAATATTCTGAATTAAGGTATCATTTATAGCATACTCACAAAATCTAGCAAACACTGCCTGTCTGAAGGAGCCCAAATACATGCAAAAATGCATTTCAAAGAAGCTCATATCAATTTATAATATCCATTAAAAACACTTTGAACAGGATGTTCAGGAATACTCACTAATAACTCCTAAAACTTAAAAAGTTAATTTATATTGCTGCAAAAGAAAAATATGTTCACAACCGATTTTCAGTAAGTCTGAAAGCAGCATATCTATTGTTCAAGTTATAGCAAATGGAAGATGAACATTTTCTCTACTTAAATTAGGTGGTTTTTAAATTATGCATCTGGCAAACCTTTACGGCATATAACAAAGAACAATGTCAAATTCCTCTTTATAAAAAATGCATGTTATTTTCCTTTGCAACTCAAAAATCTTCTTTAAAAGGACAATCCCACAATTTGTAAATTAAATGTAGGTACAGTAACTATTCTGAAAAATCTCTACATACCCTAAAGAAAGCATGAAGAAAGAAAAACAAAAATATTTTAAAATATTTAGTAATTAAATGTCTAACAGTTCCATATTATTTGCAAAATATTTAACATCTGATCTACAGGTAAGCATAGAATTCCATAGATTGGAAAGGACCTTCACATATCATCTGCCTCGTGCTCAAGACAGGGCCAGCTTCCAAGGTATATCAGGATGCTCACAGCCATATCCAGTCAACTCCTGAATATCTCCAAAGATGGAGACTCTACAAGTTGCCAGCCTACTACAGTGTTTGACTTTTTCACACAATTTCTCCTCCTGTTCTTTTACAGTTTTGGGGTCCTTTGCTTTTCATTCTTGCAACACACATCTCTTAGCAGCCTGGCTCCATCTTCTCTATAACCTGCCATTAGGGAGTAGTAAACAGCAATAAAGTGTTACATGGCCTTCTCTTCCTCAGCCTGAACAAACCCAGTTCTCTCAGCCACTCTTTGTACGTCCTGTTCTCCAATCCCCTCACGGTCTTGGTGGCCCTCCACTGGACTTGCTCCAGTGCATCAATGTCTTTCTTATACTGGGAGCCCAAAACTAGACACAGCACTCCAGATGAAGTCTCACAAATGCTGCATAGAGGTGAAGAACCATCCCCTCCATCTGCAGTCCAGCTATCAGCCGGCCGTCTTTGCCACAAGGGCTAACTGCTGCCCCAGTTTCAAAGCCTTGCCCTCCACCACCCTGAGGTCTGGTTTGCTTAAGTAGTTCCTAACTTGAACTTTCTCACCTGTTAGTAGTAATTAATTTCCATGCTCTCTGCCATGAGATTCAGGGACATCAGAGGCCTGAGAGTAGACCTTGCCAGTCAAGACCAAAGCAAAGGCGGCACTGCATATCTCAGCTCTTCTTGTATCTTTTCTCACTACGTCTCCTGTTCCATCAGCAGCACACCATTTTCCTTAGTCTTCCTTTTGTTACAAAGGTACCTATAGAAGTACCTACACAAGTCCTTCACTAATCTTCAACTCCAGCTGAGTTTTGGCTTTCCTAATTCCTTCCCTCTACACCCAAACACTCTTTATATGTTCTCCACAGAGGCCTGTCCCCGTTTACATCTTCCACACACTTCAGTGTTTGTGCGAGTTGACTCAGGAATTCCCCATTCAATCAAGCCAGCTGTCTGCCGTACCTGCCTGTCTTCCTGCACACTGGAAAAGTGTATGTCCTTGCGCATGTTGAGGAGGCTGTCCTCGAAGATTAACCAGCTCTCCTGGGCCTCTCTGCGCATAGGGGTCCTGCCATGAGATACTACCTACCTGTTCCTTGAAAAAGCCAAAGCCTAAAGCTTGAGATTACTTTTCCACTGCCTGCTTCTCTCGCTCCTCTCTTGGATTCTACCACCTTACAGTTGTTTAGCTGGGCATGGCATCAGCCCTCAATTTCCATATTCACAAGTAGCAAGAAATCTAAGCCACATGGCCAAAAAGGAAAAAAATATCTATCCAAATGTAAAATAGGGCAGAGAAGTGCACAGGAGATAAGAAAATTTTAGAGGCATACGGCCTTTGGGAGCTTTCCTCGATCTCGCTTACAGATAGAAATGGGTCTTTAACAAAGTGGATAATCATTATGATAGCTGACATGAGCAACTGCAAAGACTGCTTTAAGGCAGCAGCTAGTTCAAGAAAAAGGAACAGGGTCTATAAAACACACAAGGCTACATTTACATTCCATTTTGCAAGCATATACATAATTTTAGGATATGAGGCAAGCCTTTTAAAAATCTGGAGAAATAAGTAGATAACATAGAATAATTATCTGACAGATGGAGATTGCCCAAGGCTGCCACTTGAACATATAAAAAGATGAAGCTGAGTTCGTTTTTGAAATCCAACTTTAGAAATTCCAAGAGCATCCTGAGTATTAGTTGTGGAAGGTACAACATTATGTTCTGTGTACCAGAGTATAAATAGAGGTTAGATTCAAAGCCTTACTTTGAAAATAGTTTTTAAAAACTGAAGTGTTACAAAGATTTTAAATATCCTCACATAAGCAATATCACATAAATTCTTACAGCATAGTACCTAGATAAGCTGTCTATCTACTAGTTTCCATCGCAATGCCAACAGTGGCGGTTGTGCGTGTATATTTCTACCATGGTAATGTCTGTGCTTCCCCTTCCCATGCCACCACACGGTTCTTTCTACACATAACACCCTCCCTCAATCTGTTTGCACAGCCCTGCCCCCTACATTTCTTCAGAACTAGTAAGACCTACTGTGGTAACAGTTGAATGCCTGAAGGTAATAACTAAACAAATTACTCCTATATTTTCATTTGCAACTCTTACATTCCATAAAAAGTAAGCAACTTCGAAGCACACGCTTCCTTTAACAACAGTACAGCCGTAAATGCAGTTAATATATTCAAACCTGCACTCCTCCTGCTGTCATCCCAACACTGAGCATCTTTGCATCTATTTGCAACATCTTGTCCTCATTTGTTCTGTAATTGCTGTGCGACTTCATCTGCATTCTGCCTCATAACTCGACTGTACTCAACAGAAATGCAACCCCAATCTTGACTGTGATCTTTGGAGGCTAGAGGAATACGGGAATATTATTTTTATCACCAGGGTACTATTTGTAAAGCTCCCATTCTTTGATGGATGGCACGCATAAGAACAAGTTTGTGCTCTTTGATAACGGGCATTCTGCAAACAGGTGAGAAGGCAAAGAGCTCACAGCCGAAAACGACAATTTATGGATGACATAAAAGGGGAAATGGAAAGAGAGGAAGGAGCAACAAAACACAGGCCAAACAAACTACCATGTCAGTTCCGCAGATCTTAGTTGATTCAACTAACTTCCGTGACTTTTCAGCCAGTTACCAGCTTTTTTTTTTTTTTTTCCAAAGCAGAACAGTGAGGAAGACTAGCTTATAAAACAGATAAGCCACCCTACGACAGACAACATAGCCATAGGACAGCAATTCAAGAACATCACGGTTATTTTGAACCAGTTGCAGCTTCTTCTCCCCCCCCTACCCCGCCTTCAGAAGCTCTTTCTAATTTAAAGAAAAAAAAGGACAACATCACATCTAACAAACGGAAAACATTCTCTTGCCTATAGTCATGATATCGGTATCTGGTTGTTGATTTGTAATTACCAGTGTATCCAAGATTTTAAGTCCCTGCTGTCAAGATTTGAAGCCCCGCTGTCCTTGAATGCATTGTACTTTATCTCCCATTTTTCATTACTTGACAACGCCCAAACTAAACAGAACTTTGCCTCAACACTGTTTGTTTCTTTTTTTTTTTGCCTCAATACGAACTACTTGACCATGGATATAATAAAAAAACAATATAGGCTTGCTACTAACAAAGAATTCATGTCTACTCCAGATTACTGATTTTTTTTTTGAAGAAAGAAGCCTTTATTACTACTTCTCTCTTTGAAGATGAGTGAAACTCTTGATTCTTTCTAATATTTCAAGGTTCTATATAGAATTTATATTATTCTGTGATTTGAAATGGCATCAAATTGACCCAGTAAGATATTAATTCAAAGCCAATAAAACCAAAGCCTTGCTTGTAATTTGATTTTAGCATGTCTGATTCAGATAAAATTAAGGGACTTACACAGGCTAATTAAAAAAACTGTAAAAGGAAGCATGGACAGTTAAGAAATTATGATTTTGGAAGCTACCACAAATCTGGCACTATGTAGATATTTTCAGTTGATATTTGTGACATTTAAATAAGGCTCAAAGTTGGTTTGGAATTTTTGGATTTTTTTTTTTTTTAAGAAATATTCTTCAAGTCAGGCATTTTGGGAAAAAGCATCTCTGCTGTTTAAAAACAGTCTTCTCTGTAACTGAGATATTGCACACAGCAATTAAATATCCTCCACATTCTCTTCTGATAAAGTCATTTAACTTGTAGGTCATTTGGAATCATATATATATATAGTCAGTACGATTGATCTTTATCTCCCTTTTTTTATTACTTGACAATGTCCGAGCTAAACAGAACTTTGCCTAAACACTGTCTGGTTTTTGCTCCTCGATGTGGTCTACTTAATAATGGATATAATAAAAAAAAAACAATATAGACTTGCTATTAACAAAGAGTTCATGTTTACTTCAGACTACAAACTTTTTTTTTTCCTATGAGTATCATCATAATTTAGGAAAAATATAAGGTATTGTTATATGAGCAAAGGGCTCCACTTCACATCGCTAATATGAGTCCATTATCTTAGTAAATCTGAAATATAGTAAAGCGCTGGGACGTGGGTCCACCTTTTCAAAGCACACATAACGTGAGAGCTTTTCAGTTCAACTGCCGTATTTCACCAGAGATAAACAACGAAGTACTCTCTTGTTTAGCTGCATTAATAAGTTGTTTTGGTTTTTTGTATGTTTGGTTTTGCTTTTTTAGATAAAAGTAACTATACTGATGCGATGAGAAGAGATTGAGAGAGAGCATAAGATGGAATTCTTGCAAACACAACATGAAAAGAGTTAATCTAACCATCATCCTGATGCTTGGACAGGCTGGACTATGACAATACACAGGGGACAATTACCATGGCTCAGCTGATAAGCTGTAATTCACTAAGGTGCAATAATGCAGTTTCTTTCAAATATGCACACTGAACAGGAGTGTCAGGATTAGGTCACTGAGGTTACAGAAACCCTGCCTTTCTTGGGGATGCACTAGTATCTTTTTCTTTATGTTTATTCTTTGTTATGCAGTCTTCATCTTTATAGGGAAGCATATTCTAAAAGTAACTCATAGATCATAAGCCAACCCTTCTTTCTAATTCAATGCCAAAACTCCCTCTGCTATCAACAGTGAGTAACTGAACCCTAGATAAAAGCGATTGGTCATTCATCTGTAACGGAACTACATCTGGGGTGAAACACAGCAGCTATTTTGCAGTTAACTTACTATTGCAGACTGATCTACGGATGGAAATGTACAACTGAAAGCACAGGGGAATTTTAGGTAGATGGAAAATAATCACACTGACTAAAATCTGACAAACTCCCTAGAGGTAACACCTTTATTCATACGAAAAATGCACAAGATTGTTTACAATTGTTCAGGATCTCAGTTACTTATGCCATCCAAAAGACATGTCCAACAGCTGACAGTGCTCTAATCTCATGCTACTGAATAAATAATGCTCCTATATGCTTTTTTCACTATTTAAGTGAACAGGGAACTATAAATACAAGGGCCGCATGGTTGGGGTTTTGTGATATAGGCTCAGACTCTAAACCGTGATAGGATCACACACACTTGTAGCACAGCTTTAGATACACCTGCATTTCAAGATTTAAAAATGAGCCTGTAAATCAGAACAGAGGACTTGGAAATTACAGACAATCCCCGTTCCCATTGCTTCAAGCTGTCAAGTATTCGAGATCAATACTTTGACTTTGGCTCCTCATTTGTCAGTAACAGATCAATACAAAGGCATACCTTCTATTTCCATAAATATTATTGCTTAACTGTACCAAAACAACACACAAATTCTATAACAGTACTTTAACCGCATCTGTATTACTCTGCTGCCAAATGCATGCCGGATTTCTTTAAAGAAGAAAACCTTTTTTACCTAAAAGGTTGAAACCAGTATCAATGTTTGCTTTTAATCTCAGTGGGGTGAGGGGAGGCAGGAAGCCTAACGTTGTCATGTTAGAACTGCCAGGAGCGAGACATTCAGTTCATCAAAACAGAATTTTTAGTTATACCAGAAATCAACCATTTTATTATGGTAGTGCTCAGAACTCAGGAACTGCCTTTTTACAGTCTAAAATTAAAGATGCTTTTTCTAAAACTCCAGTCAACAACTTCAAAATCAGTGTAATTCTGATGTTTTCTCAAATGAGTTCAGATTTTACCAAGCGATAAATTGGATACTCAAATTAACAACTGAAGCAGTTAAACCTGGAGTATTTCATTCATTGTTTGTGTTTAACTGGGCAGAAGCTAATGTTTCATAGGTCATTACTTAACATAAATACCTCTCTCCCAACAATGGCAAATTATTATCTTCCACCCAGTACTTCATTAACTTTTCTTTTTGTTGGATGAATGCACTTGATACTAATAAGTCAACTGTCATGTGAGATGAAGTAAAACATATCTGGAAGAATTTTACTTTATTTATCAAATGTTATTTTTTTCTTACGCATGAGAGGAACATAAACATTAACATATTTAAGTATTATAGTATTTACAGACTAATTCAGATAATTATTTCCACAATACAAGCAACGGACTTATTTTCACATAGCTGGAATATGGTAGAACTTTTCTAAATGTTGGAAAGTGTTTCCAATTCCACAATGGATCAGCCATTCTTTAATAACTTGCTGCTAACTGCTCAACTTTTTAGAAATAGTTTTCTGCTGGCTTATATTTTATAACCTTTTCATGTTCCGATCAAATAATCCATGATGTAATATATTAAACATAACACAATAGCACTGACAGTTTTGTATTTAAAATCAGCGATAACTAATCAAGTGAATACTCCTTTTCTAATGTGAAAGAAAAAATCTGTTGTGTTTTGCATCTGAATCACAGGCTACTTCTGTATATTTATAAACTCCAGCAGAAGTCATAAGAATAACCATAATAAAAATAACCTTCCTATCAAACAATGAGAAGGGTTTTTTTCAGAAATCTTTTGTAGTACACTGTTCTGTGACTTAAATAAAAAACAACCAAACAAAAAATGTTTGTAATGAGCTGATTCTCTGAAGTCAGACTTAAAATATTCCCTGAAATAGCTATGTTGTTACTCAGGACTTCATATTGCATTTTCAAACACAAAACCACAAAAATCTGAATAGATAATTCTGACCGCATGAAATGCTCAGAAGTTAGCAGTTGAGCACATTTTGCAGAATAAATGCCTTAAGAGACTCTCTATTCACCAAATATATTCATTAACATGACATGCAAATGTTTAAAAGTTGGACGGGCCATTATTAGCACTCTGGAATACATAAGCAATATATGAATTAATTGTTTAATCATATTGAGTTGCCTGTGGCACCAATAAAAAGAAAAGCTAAATGTCAGTATTTCAAACTGTCAATTGAAATGAGTCCCAGATGTTAAAACATTAAGCAACCTAAAAATCAATTAACTTCGTTTTAAACAAAATCTTTTCCAAGGCAAGCTTTAATCTAGTGACTCAATCTTCCCCTTACCCTCCCCGGCACAACTGAACATGGAAATCGCCCCTATTTAATACGTGCAGTGACAGAACTAAACAAATAGTATGTGGAACGGTTGTAAAGATTTACATGTCTTCTGCCATTAGAACTCACGGGTTTTGATTAAGATTTTAATGGTGTTAAAGGCAATACCAAAGAATACCTAGCAAGTAAAAATGTCAAGTTATGTTTTTCTTTAAGAAAACAAGTGTTATTTGTCATTGTGCAGAATTCTAAAATGGAAGAAGCTTAAGTTGTTATTATTTTGCACAAAACCAAGGAAAAATAGTTATTTTACATAAGAACTTAAGCTAATACAGCCTGCCTACTTTCTAAAAACATAAGGGGTAGTGCCAAATCCAAACAGGACTTTTTAAAGAAAGTTTATGAAACTTAATTTAAGAATGAGCAAATTTACATTATAAATACCTGCCATTGTTTTCAGTACAACAACTGATTACAACAGTTGCCTTTGTTTTCACTGAACAAATTACACAGAATATAGAAAGGTTTAGCCCCAGGAAATGTCAAGAAATATCAGAGGAAAGAATTAACTGCAAAGGGACATTCACATTTAAAAAGCGAAAGAATTACATACCCCTCTCCACCAATTCTTGTTATCTTTAGACGAAAATCAACAGAGTTCAAACTGGGTGGCTTCCATTTCAAAATATCATCACATCGACCAGGCTTGTATTTCTGAAGAAAATTAAAAAGCAGTTTAATTATGCTTATTGGTTTTCGCTGGTTTTAAAAGTAACAATTCAGCATTTCAGACTATATTAGCTGTCTCTAATGAATTACAATACTTAGTGACTGAAACAATGAATTCCATTACCACGGAGGTAGCTGTGCTTCACTACTTTATTTGCTGCTCCCTTTTAAAACTGCTTAGCACTGTAGCCAAGCCATTGCATATAATAAAAAGCCGAGAATGGAAATAAAAATTAGCATACTTCATTATCTCTCTCTAGCTAAAGGAAAACTTCAAGAAAGAAAATAAGACAGCACAGTAACAAATGAAAACACTGATAGGACATACATAAAAGATACATTTAAGATAATCTCAATATTTTTGAACAATTTTATGAACAATATTTTTGTTATCCATGCTGTTGGCTGACACAACATGAAAAAGACAGCAGTCACCATACTGCCAACTATCAGAAAGGCCCACATTCTTTAGTACCAATGGAATCTAAGTTATGTAAAGATTAAAGTACATCATGACATACAGGAACATAAATAAAGGAACACGTGTTGCTTCAGAGAAAGCGTACACACTTGAACCAAACATTGCAAGGAGCAATTTTCTCTTAAATTAGAGCTTTGGTTTCTCATGGTCTCTTCTATCATCCCCTTTGGTTTACTAAGCTGCCGTTTTGTTCATCCTCAGCTAATAACAAGAGCCACCCTGCTAACCCTTTCTGCACTAGAATACCTTTTATGGCCATGGAGAAAACCAGAATTCACATGAATAGGGCAAAAGCAAAAGAGTGATTTCAGATGCACAAAATGAGATTTTTTTTTAATTGTTAGATACTTATTAATCCACAATGAGAAAGTTCATGCAATTTTACCTAAAAAAAAACCCCAAGAATGTCCAGTGACTTTTGGTAACACAGCAATCACTAGCCTCACATTGCACCCACACTGTGTTAAATATTTGCAAAATGCAAAATTTACTTATGATAAACCTAACCGTTCCAGATCTAAAGTGACAAAAGCAGATGATGAATTTTCTGGTTTCTGATCTAAGAATGGAAAGTTATTCTTTCCAAAATAAATGCAGTATATCTTGCTTATCATTTCTTGATGAAAAGGTATTGTTTAAGCAATTTACAAAAACCAGAAAATGTTTCAGCGGTAAAGAAATACTCCTTTAGTTGCCACCATCCTGCTATTCCCTCCCTCATTTCTCTGGCTTTTTTGCATTCACCAGAAACATCTTAAAATTCCAACAATCTCATCTTTAAATTCTTAGAGTAATGAAATTTCTCTTGCTCCTTAGTTATTTCTTCTACTTTCCCAAACTAAAAATCTGCTATCATGCAGTATGGGGTTAAAAACACTTAAGGACTTATACCATACATACTAATTGATATCAAATAGATAAAACAGAATACAAAATATGATGCTCAGGTAAGCATTTAAACATTTCAGATCACCATTTTTGTATATAATTTTTTAATATACAGATTGTGTAATTAAATATGTTTTGAAGTATTTACATTCAATTTTACAGAAAGTATTTATTATTTTAGTATATATTTAATTGGTTGTGTGTATTGAACATGAGAATTATGTAAACATAGATGGCACTGACATTTCTTTCTCAGTTAACTTTTCCTGCCATTTTCTTGTACTTATACCAGATATAGAGAGAATATGGAATTAAATTCTATATAACTTTTATTAATAAAATAAGCCCCGGTAATAATAGGACAAAATGCAGTGTTCACAAGGACATTATTCATTGCTCTCTCTCATCTGCAGTTTCTAATTTGGCCTAAGACAATTACTACTACTAGGTATTTACTATTTCAAAGAATAACTACTGTGAACACTTCCATTTGTGACAAATTTCTCCAAATTTCTCCACAGACAGTGATAATTTAATTTATGAAACAACTGCTACAGCAGGTATGAAGGAACACATGGTAGAGCTGAGTAGCTGAATTTGTTGGAACAGGTGTAGATTTTGCTGTATGGAACAGAAGATTCATCTTAATGATTGCTCTTAGGTCTTTTAGCATGACTGAGGGCTTCAAACATTCCACAAAAGTGACATTTGTCAATCATAAATAAACCCTAAAATCTTGTATTAAGCCTCTGTGTAGCATGGCTTCTAATTTATTAATAATCTTCCAAGCAAGATTACTGAGAGTGTTTACAATGATGGATTTATGAATATATACTCAAGTAATCGATTTCTTTTTAAGCGGTAGATCATATTTTTGAGACCTTCTCAGCTATTATGACTAGACTCAGTCTAACTGACTTTAGAAAACAATCTCAGCTTGTTTAATATATGGCTCCAAAACATATTTCTACATATTAGTACTTTAAAGAGAAGATAAAGAGAAGCTAAGAGTCTTCAAGACAGAGGAAATTGTCTCTTTTGTACAGAAATACCAGTCTCAATGAAAAAACACCCCATATCTTGTGTCCAAAAGGTAAATTTGTACTGCTTCGGCATTCACAAGTTCATTCTCATTCAGGAGCCTTACTTTCTGAAGAAACAGATAACAGAATTGAAACATACCCCATCTTGAAAACCAAACACCAAGATTTCTTCTGAGCAATGTGAGAAAATTCAAAGGCCTTTAAGAGAGGACCAAAGGCTTCTTTCAGGATTGCAGACTCTGTCCTATTTCTATTTACTTCTGCCTGGAACATAAACCCTGAAAACACCAGACACTCCTTTAGGAAATTAATTCTTATTGACATGAAAAGAATGAACCAACCTCCCTGAGTCATGGCACCGAAATCCGGAGGAAGGGCAATCGTATCATATTTTCTACTACTACCCTCCTAGAGACTATCCATTTCCAAGCTCAGAGAGTTTCTGACATGGATGTGATTCAAATGTAATTCCTACGTATTTAGTGATTTTCAGTTTTCCCTGCATGAGCTCGTCTAGCTCTCCAGTAAGACCCTGTAAACCTCCACCAGCTGTAGCAGCCCGCAGCACAGTGTTTCACACACAGCCCAACTACATGGCAAGAAAACCCATCACCTTTTGTTTGTCTTGAACCAGCTTTTGTTGGTTTCAGACT
Organism: Ibidorhyncha struthersii; assembly: GCA_013398815.1. Classification (NCBI taxonomy): domain Eukaryota; kingdom Metazoa; phylum Chordata; class Aves; order Charadriiformes; family Charadriidae; genus Ibidorhyncha; species Ibidorhyncha struthersii. The sequence goes on along the minus strand of VZSZ01002336.1, from coordinate 844,532 downwards.
TGCACTCCCTAGGGCTCATATTAAGAGAGATGCTGAACAAGCAAACTGCATTGCTTCTATGCTACTCATAGTTTCATATGCTTCCATATGCATGGGAATACACTCAACTCAGAGGCTATTGTGCGCAGTTACAATTTTTTTCTCCACATACATTACCCTACATTTATCTACACAGAAGTTTATGTGCTGTTTCATCACTCAGCCACCCAGTCTTATAAGGGCTTACTATAATTCTCCACATTTAGCACCAGCCCTTGCTGATCCAGCAAGAAAACGTCACTTTATGGTTCATCCTGTTTTCCAACTTGTGTATGTGCAGTACAGGTAACTCCCGTCCCTGGTGAGGACTGAGCAGTACCCTATCCCCTGACTCATACTTTTTAACCAATTACTTATCTGGGCAAGAACCTTTTCTTTTACATCTCACATCTGCTTTAGTTACTTCAAGAGTTTTTTGTTAGAAACTTTGACAAAGGCTTTCTGGAAGTCTCAGGGGGTAATACCATATGATCCTTACTCAAATGATTTTTGATCCTTTGGTTAGACAGGCATAACCTTCCTTTCAAGTAGGCATGTACTTTTCCTCAACTATATTATGTTTACCCAGGTACCAACTACTGTATTCCATACTATATTCTCTACTGCTTTGTCCAGTACACACATCAAGCTTACAGGCCTTACCTCTTCCCTGATCTTCCATAACATCTGCCCCCACCCTCAGTTTTTTAAATTGGCATTGTATTTTCTAACCTCACATGTATAGGTACTAATGTATATATTCCATATAGGATCTACTATAGGATTTTTCAAACTCTTCTTCCAAGGCTGACTAGTTACAACCTCCTAAAAGTCAATAAAAAAACAACTTCACAACACACAAGAAAAGCTATTCCAAGCTCAGTAATGAAAAGCAATGTTTTGACAGGCTATATCTGCATACCTGTAATTGCACTGCTGGATCCACAATTTTGATTCAAGTTTAATTATAAAATTAATAGGCTAGCTTGCTTGAATGGGAGTGGGGGAGGATTTGTTCTTTAAGATAGAGTTACCTTTCTTGCCTTTAGCTCCAGAACCAGCACAGCATGAAACAAGCCTCAGCTAAACTTTTTGTCCTATTATTTTAAAAAATGAGAAAAAACTATCTTTACTACACTACAAGCTAGCCAAAGACATCTTGGCTAGAAAGCAATGGCAATAAAAATACACTTTTTGACTATTACACTTAGTTTTGACCACTGTCGAATAACACCGTTCTCACTTCACAGCAGATCTGTTAATACTGACCACCTGGTAATGGTAACAGGTAATTTATCCGCATCTTTCCAAAACAGTTACAAAGGCGATAAGCAATCAGACTTCAGAGCTCATGTCATGAACAAGTTATACAGCCCCCAGACTTCTTCTGTTACCACAAAAGAAAGAAATTCACAGAAAACTAGCTAAAAACGAGAATTCAACCAAAGGCCACACTAATAATCTCCAAGAAGGAGATCCATTTTTATAACGGGTGAGTCCATACCCACGATACAGCAGTAGTAAGTTCTTGAGTTGGAATGCTAAGTGCTAAATCAATTTCTTTAAACATGAGCTGGAGTCAAACAAGAATTCTGCTTGTTAAGTATGTGAAAACTTCACCTTAGATGAATCATTGCATTCTGCAGACCTGTTCTGTCTGAAGTTATTCTACATTCTAATTCCCAAACAAAATGTGAAGCAATCTGTCTGAGATCAAACTACTCCCTAGCATTTTAAATATAGCATTCATAGCAATGACATCCTCACCACCACCCCCCGACAAATATGGATGTATATGACTACTTCTAGAACATATCAGGTCCCATATAATCTCAAATACAAAGTTCATGCTTCAATCCGAAACCTTTCAACCTAGTCTAGCCACAGAAATTAGAACTCCACACCAAAAATGTACGCTGACAAATCAGAATCTATCTCAAACAGCTTTAAAGGATTGGACTAGATGACCTCCTGAAGTCCCTTCCAACCTGAATTATTCTACAAAGCTGTAATATGTCTTTGGATGCTTGTTCTTATAGTAGACATATTGGGTGCACTTAGATTAGCATTTTAGTTTGCAAAAGTAATGTACTTTCAAAGCAAATCACCCAGTTGTTCTTACTTAGCACGCATTAGTTGAGATAGCTGGGCAGCTCTGGTGTGTGCAAATTGGATTCCATTTACATAAAACCAAACTTGATTTTTTATTTCAGGGACACACCTAATGCACTTCTGCCCACAGTACGGACACTCAAGTCCAAGGCAAAGGCTGTACCATTGCAAGGCTACCTAGCACCTACCTAGCACAGATGAACCTGAGCTGTGAAGATATCCCACACCACCCTGCAATGCTACTTCAAAGAAACAATGGTGTCAGTGCCTTCACGTTGGCTCTGAACCTCCAGCCCTCAAATTTTTACAACTCTGCTACTCACTCAGCATCTGCCTAACTTTCCTTCTATCCTTGTAGTATTATTATTATTAGTAGTAGTAGTAGTAGTAGTATTAAAATAAATGCCCTACTTTCTGTGGTTATTCTCTCCTGGCCTCGTTCTTTTCATCATTCCTTTCTTTTTCACAACCTTCCATTCCAGTCAGGGCTTCTCCCAATAGCAGTGTTAACCACCTCAGTCTCCTAGAACACTGGGCTTGGCCAGTTGGTACTTGTCAGCCTGTGCTGGCGGACCAAAAGCTTGTCCAGCAGCAAAATAACTGGCAGAATCAAGAGGTTACTAACTATCAGTATCACCTTAGCTCAAGAGGATGAAGGCCAGGGACAACAGAGGTATCAGAAGTAGCATGGCAGATGTACCCCGATTATGGAGATCTTAAATTTCAGGCAAGAGCACAATAATGAACCTAAAACTCAGGTGCACATCCAACACCCTGGAATGGAGACTCATCACTGAAGACAGCCCAACAAAAAGCACATCCTCTGGCATCCCTCTTAGGCTACTGAATCTCACAGATTCCAAACCTCATACTCACCTCCATATCACAGAATCACAGAATGGTCAGGGTTGGAAGGGACCTCTGGAGATCATCTAGTCCAATCCCCCTGCCAGAGCAGGGTCACCTACAGCAGGTTGCACAGGACGGTGTCCAGGCAGGTTTTGAATGTGTCCAGTGTGGGAGACTCCAGAACCTCTCTGGGCAGCCTGTTCCAGTGCTCTGCCACCCTCAAGGTAAAGTCCCTCCTTGTGTTAAGACGGAACTTCCTATGTTCAAGTTCGTGCCCGTCACCTCTTGCCCTATCACTGGGCACCACTGAAAAAAGACTGCTCCCATCCTCCTGGCACCCTCCCTTTAAGTATTTATAAGTATTGATAAGATCCCCCCCCCCAGC
>VZSZ01002336.1:778751-841078 GCA_013398815.1 Ibidorhyncha struthersii | reverse complement strand
CCTGCTGGCCACACTCTTCTTGATGCACTCTGGGATGCCACTGGCCTTCTTGGCCACAAGCGCACATTGCTGGCCCATGGTCATCCTGTTGTCCACCAGGACTCCCAGGTCCATTTCCACAGAGCTGCTCTCCAGCAGGTCAGCCCCTAACCTGTACTGATGCATGGGGTTATTCCTCCCCAGGTGCAGGACCCTACGTTTGCCCTTGTTAAATTTCTTTAGGTTCCTCTCTGCCCAACTCTCCAGCCTGTCCAGGTCATGCTGTATGGTGGCACAGCCTTCCAGCGAGTCAGCCACCCCTCCCATTTTTTTGTCATCAGCAAACTTGCTGATGGTACACTCTATCCCTTCATCCAGGTCATTGATGAATATATTGAACAGTCAATACATTGAACATATTCAATATATGCTCAAGAGGGAGTACTAAAGCCACAGGTAGGGGGTTTTTGTTAGACCCTAATAGGCCATTTTAGCGCTGCGGGGCAAACTGATGGGTTGCTGGTCATGTTCAATCCCAATCCCCTACCCAGTCCCAAAAGTACTAAGTCAAGTTGTCCCCTTCCTCCATAGTTGCCCATAGAAGCGGCAACTCTTTTTTCCTCTCCCTACAGGTCAAGAGAAAGGGTGGCCCTCAGAGAACGAAGTTCTGTTTTCAGGACTTCTGCTGACACATTTCTTGTTAGTTGCAGATATTCCTCCCACACAGGTTTTGGTTTTGCCTAAAGCCATGTGTCTTCTCAGCATTTGCATTCAATGGGTGCTTCAGCAGAAAGCCTGGGCAATGGGGATGTTAGGGGCCCGTAATGATGAACTTTCACTCCAAACAGCTGCTTTCACATGGCATAGACTTTGCTGCTTAGTATTTTGTAGGAGGAAGAGTGGGGTTAGTTTCTGGGACTGCATTCTGGGCAGTCTCGGCTGTGGGGTGTTGTTGACTCACCATGAAGACACCCACCTAGAAGACTGAGTAACTTCAGCCAAAAGTCTAGACAAAACAAATGGTTCCTTTCTCCTAGTGACTGAAAAGGAAGAGGTGGTGGGATGACCAAGAGAGAGAAGTCTGTGCCTCATCAAGAGGAGGAAGAGGTTTCCTTGACAAGGGTGCCGTACTATACTACAAAGCCTCCTCAGTCAGCTCTACCTCCCTAACCCTTATTAAATACAATCGTCCTGAAGTGCAGCAGCAGCTAACACAGGCCGCCTTACATTTCCCTTCCTCCACATCTTCCCTCACTCCTTCCACCTCCAAATGACAGGAGGCCAGCAAATAACCCAGCTTTTTCCTTTCTCCTAAACAGCACAGTCCTGCTACTTCTCAGCTATAATTTCCCCTTAGTAAACTGGTCAGATCTAGCCCTGCAAGGTATCCAGAGGGCTGCTAAAATGGCAGCCACAAGCATACACCAATTCAAAGAGAAGGCTGAAAAAAGGGCAGAGAAAGCTCAGGGAAGATTTGTTTGAATAACCATGCTTGCCCAAGAGGTGTGGCAGGTTGAGTACCACTGGGGAGTGAGGGCAGATGGGGTAGGAGGGATGGGATTAACCAAGACAGCTACTGGGAATCTACTGGAGTTCTTTTAAATCAAACGTAATTTGCCACATTGCAAGTTACATTAGCATTTAACCACCCTGAAAATGCAATAATTTGCAATTAAGTATGCTTGAACATGAAATATAAATATTAAATATAAAACTTTACATCTCTAATAATTTTAAGTTTCAAAGAAGTTACCTTGCTATTTCATATTTTAACACCAAGAAGAAACTTCTGCCATTACATAAATGATATTCTGATATTTACCTAGACTTCCTTAGCAGGATGAAGACACTAAAAGCATTTTTAAAACATTCTAGAATGCTTCAGGTTCACAAACAGTAAGAAATAATTTGTTCTGTTGTAAAATCTACCCATTTTCATTACCAATATTCTTCTGTGTTTTAATTAAATTGTTTGCAAGCAACTTTGTATTCAACATGATGCTAAAGCTTTCACTTGAAAGGAAAAAGTTAACTACTGCAAACATATAATAACAACAAATCTGCTCTTCTCTCCCACTCAAAACAACGGTTAAATGTTTTCTCTGAAGAGCTCTACTTAATTCTGAGGCCTCTTAATATCCATAGGGCAGCTGCTGCCCTACCCGATCTAATAGTTTGCATTCAGCTGTGTAAACATAGAGACAGAATGATTATCCAAAATGTGTTTTTATTTTCTTGCACTACAGACCCTGGATCATTTTAAAGAACCAAAAGGATCAATTATAATCAATCATTTCAGGCTAGAGCTTATTGAGAGATGAGCCGAAGAAACAGACGTTGCTAACATTGTTGACAGATTATGTGAATAAATCACATCAATGGATCAAGAAACCACAAGATGAAAGGCAACCATTGACTCAATTGTATATTCAGAGAATTTTAAAACTGAAAACTGTTACTGGGTTCATTGAGTCAGCTATATAGGACAGAGAAACTCAAACAATAGTGTTTATATCAAACTTGTAATTCCAATCCAAACTACAATAATGTTTATATTAATCTTATAATTCCTATTCAAATTACAGTACACCTTTATGAAAGATACCAAGTGATGAAGAAATCACAACATATATCCAGGGAGGTTACCAGGGCCATTTATTACACTTGTGCTTAAAAATGTATGCTTATTTCTACACTGAATCTTGTTAATGCCTTAGTTTAGACTGAAGATCAGCTCTCCATGTAATTACTTCCCTTTTTAAAGATAAAATGACTAAGTCTGAGTCTTACTGCATGAATAATTTTCCAGTTAGCTAATGTACCCATCATCATAGTGTAATTTCACAAAACCCTTTAGAAGAGTAGGCAACCGAACTGAACCTACTATTCCAATATTCTTTTCAAGGCTTATTTATACAGCGGTACACAAAAGAAAGTGTATATGTACTTTGTATTCTTTTGGATTGCATTGAAAGGTATTGATAACTGAAATAATTCTTTTCAGATTCACGCCTTTATCTGAAACTTAATACACTTGGTCCTGGATATACAGCCTACATTTGGCTGTATTCAAGCACCATCATAAGACCAAACGATCCAGCTTAGCCTACATGTCTGATCTATTGGGAAAATAGCTAAATTTGTTAAAAAGTTAGAAATAGTAATAAGATGACCATGAACACATACACACAAAAAAATATCCAAACCCTATCACTAAAACCTTTCATTGTAACATACTTCTTTTACCTGTTACAAAAAAAAAAATAATACCCAAGCACAAGACACTAAATTCTACTTGAGGAAATAAGTTATCCCACCAGCAGTTAATCTGTGACTCTTACCTTCTTATTCTGCCTTCTGTCCCTTCTGGCTTCCCTTCTCAGTTCCAACTTCTGTTCCTCAAAGTGTCCATACAAACAACTTACAACCTCCTCATATTCCTTACAGACCACCACTGCAATACCCCCTGTTCTCCCCCATGTATTCTACTTTCTTTGCCTGGTAAAAAGCTAGGCAAAAGGGAAAGTGGCACCAGAAGTGTCTTGGTCATTGATGGTTAAATATGATTAATGCTTGTTCTTGCTGTATGTTGAGCAGGACACTGAGAACTGGAAGAGAGATACTAGTCTGATCACATGCCCACAACACTCCCTGGTTGAGGAGCAGAAAGTCCAGATTTTGTTATTGAAGCTTGAGGCAAACAGGTTATTTGAGAAGACTGCTTTGAGAGTAGTGGACTCATCCCTAACTCATACCCTTGGAGGTGAAGGCAAACTATGTTGCACACTATGGCACTGATGGTGTTTGGCGGTGATCACTGCTGATCAATGAATCAGCTTCAGAGGTTATCAATTATACGCAGAGGGAAAGCGACTTTGCATGCTGATCATCTAGAAGACAAAGGAGAATAAGGTCCAAGAGTAGAAGCCTCCAGGTTCAAATGACAGGATGCATGATTACAATGACTGAAGCACAGAAAAAGCGACTAAAATCCAAATCAACGGATTAGCACCAGGACAATACTATCTCCTAACAGAAAAATACTATTGTTTACTCTTGCATTAAACCACCACATTTGGTTGTTACTTAAAATATGTCAGAGCTGGCCAAACTGATTATCTATCGCACACCAACATCTTTTATAGAGGTCAAGATCTGCCAAATACATTCCACATACCTCAGAGTCAGAAAGTGAACTCTAAGAAATTCTCTCACTGGGGTCTGACCATGTGAAGGGTCCCTGGGCATCCCACAGGCACTGGCCACACTAGTTTTTATCTGGCTCCACTCTTCAAGTAGCTAGAAATAACCATCGCTGTCCCTATCATCACTGTCGTCCCATCCCACCCCTGACCAGCATCTCCTTTCTTGGACACGGACAACCATTGTACTGCTCACAAAGTACCACCTGGCCATCCCTTACATACATCCAAAGTCTCTGAACCAGGTTCACAAAGAAACAGCTGAATCACAGAGGAAAAAGAAAAAAGCAGTTCTCATTAAAATCACGTTCTACACCATAATTCTGTGGCTTAGAAAATTTTATTTAGCCTTATAAGAGCTAATGGGACTAATGTGAACTAACGATGACTGTTAAGGATGAGAACTTTTCGAATTGTTTCCAATGAAAAACGTAATTGTGACTGCTCCTGAGAGAAAGCATTTTTTCCTAATAATAGTTTGGAGAAATTCAGTCACATTAACAAAGTGTTTGATGCCTGTGAACCCAGTTGAGACAATTTATTTAGCCTTCTAGAATGCCGTTTATATGAAATAAAAAACAACTCATGTTTCTGATCGCATAGCAAAAATTATTTATATGCAGGGCTTTCAAGCCTACAAAACTGGATTAAGCAGTTGTCATTGAATTGAATGTTTAAGTGCTCATTATTTTTGAAGTTTGAGAAACATACTCAGGTGCTTAAATTATGCATTTAGGAGCAGCACAAAATGATTACAAGGCAGCAGTAAAACAATAAGATGCTAAAGCTGAAGTATAAACAATATTGGTTGATCAAGTTTGGAAAGTCTGAAGAATTCAGAGGCATCTTAGAAATTTCTATCAATGAATGCAGTAGATGAAACTGATAAATGCAGGTCAGCAAGGGAAAGATGTGCTGCATTTAACTGTACAAATTCTGCTAAGAAAAGGTGCTTTAATGAAATCTTTTCAATGGCACTCAGCCTCTCAAGGATGATTAGGATTCCTTTACTCTTTAGAAAAACAAATCAAATGTACACAGTACTGATTTCCTTCCTGTAGATGTTTGACTAACATAAAATGGCTGCAAAGTTTGTATCACTCCAAAACATGATCCAAACACTTTTCAACATCACGCAAACACTTCACACACCTTGTATCAAGTCCTTCACCCAGCACAACCGGTGTCTAACCATGGACAGATGGCCATGACACCCTATCTAAAAGATGATGACAAAAAAAGGAAATTCCTCCCTTTCAAAAAGCTCTTTTAACTAAAAATAAAAGAAAATAATAAATGTTGCTTTTAATGCTTAGTATTCTAAGTTACTGATTCAAACCACCTGAATAATCAAAGCGCTGCAGTCCTCACTAAACATCAACTTTTTGCTGGCTTCAGTAATTTGATCAGAATACAGACATCCTGATGTTCAGTAAATATTTGATTAGCTTGAAAATAAGGTTGTTAATTAATCCCAAACATGACACAATGTACTGCCATGACACCATAGAAGAAAAAATTGTTGACAATAACTTTTAAAACTTGTGTAAGATGGGGAAAAGACAAGTTCCTTGGCTAAGCTCAAATCATTTAGTGTCCACAACTAAGCCAAAAGGATGATAGAGCAAACACCCAGTAACAAAGTTTTAAATAACTTATTACTTGACAGTGAAGTCACCATGCTGCTTTAACTCCATGTAGACCTTGAATACTGCGTGCAGTTCTGGGCCCCACAATTTAAGAAGGCTGTGAAGGTCCCTGAAAGCGTCCAGCGGAGAGAACAAATCTGGTGAAAGGGCTGGAAGGAATGTGCTATGAGGAGTGGCTAAGGATGTCGGGCTCATCTAGCTTGGAGAAAAGGAGGCTGAGGGGTGACCTCATGGCTCTCTATAGCTTCCTGAGGAGGGAACGTGGAGAGGGAGGTGCTGAGTTCTTTTCCCTGAAAACCATTGACATGACGCGTGGGAATGCTTCAAAACTGCACCAGGGGAGGTTTAGACTGGACATTAGGAAGCATTTCTTTACCGAGAGAGTAGTCAAGCACTGGAACAGGCTTCCTAGAGAGCTGGTTGATGCCCCAAGCCTGTCAGTGTTTAAGAGGCCTTTGGACAATGCCCTTAAATAACATGCTTTAACTTTTGGCCAGCCCGGAATTGTTCAGGCATTTGGACTAGATGATCATTTTAGGTCCTTTCCAACTGAAATATTCTAGTCTAGCCTAGTCAAGTCCAGCACATTTGTGTCAATCCTTCCATTCCTCCACTTTAAAAAGCAAAGTAAAGAAAAATTAAAATTAACACTTGTTCTAAGACACAGTAACTTTGGTGTGTTCTGTAAATTTCTGCTTTGGAGAGTTAAAAGACTAAGTAGGAGTTATACTTTTTAATAAATTAGTACTGGTTAGCCAGAAGTAGCAGTTTTTATTGTGAAAATGTTATTGTACCACAATTTGTCTCTTATGAAAATGTGACTTGAAGCTATATGAAGTAGAAAGAAAATGGTTATAATCAAAATGACTTCTGAAATATTAAGCTTAACTGCCATAGCAGATAGAAAAGCAAAACATGCTACTAATATGCACCCATTTAAATAGTGTTAGATTATGTTTCATATTAAGGATTTTAACATTCGAATGTGAATCAGGTTTAGAACATTAACCTGTATGCAGAAATTAATCTGTTAATATTTTAATAGATATTTTTCAATTGCTTTTTCCAAAGGTGCCTATGAACTTCAAGTTAATGCAATATTTATATTGGACTACTTTGGTAATAATTGGGCTAAATGTCTTCTACTCCTGCACTTTAATTTAGCATTATACCTCCCAGCTTCATTAAATATCTTGTTTCACAACTACAGTAATAGCTTTTCTCAATATTCCATTAAGTAAGGAGAAAAATATGAGGAAATTTTATTCATAACTGTCATTTACATATTAATCCTATTAATATTTGNGTCACTTCTGTTTGTATTTGTCCTTTCACTTAATATTATGATCTGGAGCTAGAAACTCCAACATTTGGTCTGATGCGAAAAGGAAAAAGTAAATGGCTTCAAAGTGTTGGCTAATATACATATGGTCCACAACGGACTAACTGGTGTTTGCCTTCGATTCTAAATTCTACTTTTGGCAAATTAAGGTGCCAGCTGAAAAGCTCTATACTCCTACCTCTGTGACAAAAGGACTGTCCTAACAACAGAGTTATAGTCCCCTCAGTCAAAGGAACTGGTGATGGTCCATGGCTGTTGCTTAACAGTTTTATATTGCTATTGATTATTTTGTAATTTTCTTATTTTTCACCATCTAGTATTTATAACCTCATTAAATATGTACTGTGTAAGTCTTCAGGAAAAATTAACTCAATAGTAAAAACAATCAAAATACTTCAATTTGCCTTCTGTTGGTTTATTTCATTCTCTTTGTTTCACTTTGTATCACTAAGCTGAACTGAGATGGCCCCAGTGTGTAACCACAGCGTTAGTCTGTCACCAGGATGCCAACATGACTGCAGAATACTATTGTATTTACTTCTCCAGACAAAATTTTCTTTCAAACTAAGCTTCACAACTCACTAACAGCCTTATATAGAAATTAGTATAATAAGAAAGATCAAATCTACATATTTTTTCCTCAAAAAACTTTTAAAAACTACCCTATAGTTAACACCACTTCGAGTTTTAAATATTAATATTCTCTTTCCATTGTATGTTTAACATTACCCAAATTCATCTTCTGAGGGCTGTTTAAGACGTTACCTCTTAATTCAGATACAGAAGTTGCTGACAAAAGATGAAGAGATGAGTCTGAAGTAAGCTGTTGGGACAATCAAGATAATACAGAAGTCCTCCTGGCCCCACTCCTCATGATTTTTTTTATATTTAGATTATGTAATTAAATATATTTTGAAGTATTTACATTCAGTTTTACAGAAAGTATTTATTATTTTAGTATATATTTAATTGGTTGTGTGTATTGAACACTCCTTTGTTGTTGTTTTTTCCCTTTTAGTCTCAAAGTAATGCTTATTATTCTTTTCCTCTCCCCTAGTGACACAACAAATCTCTGAAACAGTCTGAGGGAGATCATCTTCCTTCTTAATCTTTCTTTCACACTTTTATTGTGAAAAACACCTTAGTTGCATGAAGCCAGTGATGTCGGAGAAAACATTAATTTTCATTGCATAAAGTGCTAAGTGCAGTTGCTTCATTGCATCACTTGTTTTACGAACCTTACTGTTTATTTCTCTTTACATGTCTAAAGCTTTGTATATATCAGCCTAAACCTCCTCTCATTTCTCAAAGTCCAACAGCCCAATACCTCTTCACCTTCTGTTCTTTCATTTTTATTGCCTCTGTCCCAACTCAAGCCTAAGTGTAGTCACTTGAATTTACACCAGAGAGAGAGGGAAGTCAGTCTCTCAGAGGTCTTTTTTCTTTGTGGATGGTTCGTTTGTGATCAAAGGCTCCTAGAAATCTCACAAAAGTTGGGTTGGATCAGCAGGAAGTATTCAGTGCTTGAAGTCTGACAGCAGAAGTATCCCCGGTGTAACAAAAGAATCTCCATGAACTGAACAGTAGTGCTCTTGGCTGACTCACTACGATAACCTGATTTGGAAGTCGGGTAATTTATCAGTATTAGAGACCACATTTGCAGCAGCTACAACCTGTAAATGTAAGGCTTTATCGTAACACTGGCTTTGTTGACTTTTTTCTTAAACTGCAATGATAATCAGTATACGATGAATAATATTTCAGCAAATCACCTTAGAGCTCATTAAGATTAATGAAAACTATCAACCCTAAATAGGAAGATGCAAAAATACATTCCAAAATACTTCTTCAAGACTGCCAATCGCAAAAAACCCAAAGTCTTATATCAAGAGGCAAACAGTGGGCTACAGCTTTAAGCTAATCTGTACGTAAAGAGAAATGTACAAGTACAAACTAAGAAATTGCAGCATGCTGGTCTCAGACATAGTCTAATTTCTCTTTTTAATTCCAGAGCTAAAAAGCCCCTTGAGCTGAACAGATATGCATGAAAGATGATGCACAGAATTGCCAGCAGGATTTTTTCTACATGTTGCCAAACGTATGTTACGCAAAATTGTCATTAAGGGCTAGCTTATTACATTTTTACAGCGCTACAAATCTCCTTGAATTAAATATTTATGAGTATTCCTTGGAATACTGAATCCTGTGGCATTTTATAAGAAACAACAGAAACCAGCCTTTTCAACTACATATTCTAATATATTCATTATAAAATGCTGTTTAATCTTATTAAATTCATCATTGCCTATGTAGATTAAAATAGCAAACCCTATATTTTACACCCTTAGTTTCACAAGAAAACATTCATACAACGTGAGAGTAAATCCAACCAGTAGAACTCAGCATATGCTTCACAGTGCTTCTGCTTTGCAAGTAGCAAGCTGGTATGCATGGAGATGAAAAGGAAAAGCGGAAAAAAATTGTACACTGAAAAAATCAGTACGTATTTTCTCTTTCAAGTCTGCTACAGGACTAATACAATTTAAAACTGCACTTTCAGGAGAGTAACTTGGATAACGAGAAGGAAAAAATCCTCCTCTAAGGAGGGAAAACATAGCATGCCAAAGGAGAAAATGAAAGGGTCCTGCCCACTCTTTGTGAGAAATTGATCCTTGCAGTTCTGACTTAGGAACAAGCAAGTTCCTAAGGCTCTGGGTTAAGCTGACAATAGGTTAAGTTGAATAGGGTAGCGATTTCCTGAGCACTGCAAGTAAACGGAAAAGAAGCGTAGGTTGTATTTTTAAAGAGTCAAAGAACTCCAGTTACTGTAAAGATTAGTTGCTGTCCTCCTCAGGGAACAACATTCTCCCATTAGAAGGCAGTGGTTCTGATACTGGTTGTTAATCTTGCCTTGTAACCAATTTGAAAACACAACAAAACAACAGGTTTGGCCACATCAGATTTTTTTACTCCTTCTACAGAGCATGACCACACAAATGTTGGTCAGACATGCAACACAGGATCTCTGGTTTGAATACTGGCTGGGATTGAGCAACTGCCATGACGAAACTCTTCCAACTCCTCTGCTGCTGGCAGGGAACTTTCACTCTGTTACTGGCAGAGGGGTTTCAGACAGCTCCCAATCTCTGTCACTTTTTCTCCTTTCCCTTCTCTTAAATGTTACCTCTCCTTTAATTATACCAAATGTTAAGCTAACTGTTTATGTAGCTATGCTCTGAGCAGACAAATAGCTGAAGGTGCAGAGAATTAGGGGAGGGGCTAAGCAGAAATTACCATTTGCAAAAACAAATGTCAACAGGTTTAGCAGCTGTTAACATTGCTACAAGCAATGATGGGGGAAACAGAAAGAGTGGTTAAGCATAGCTTTTCCACAAACAAATATAGAATGTATTTAAAAGACAGAACTGTGTTTCTTTAGAAAGAGAACTGCTCCTCATGGGGCCAATTCCCCAGCATCCATCAAGCGAACACTGAAATGTTTGATGTGCAGTCATGGGAAAATTCTGGGAGAAGAAAGAAGACAAACCTGAGCCACTTCACAAGAAGCTTTTTTCATATCTGATATCCTTCCAAAAGGTTTTTCAACTTACTCAGGTTCCCATGCATCCTTTTTGCTAATGTCATAAAAAGACAACAGTGCTTTCTTTATCCTCTAGAACATAAAGCTTAGTATCTCCATCATAACTGAGAATGACATAGGGGAAAAAATATCATGATTGGTTCAAACAAGAATCTGTGACAACGTTCAGACAGTAATTTACAAACCTCCCACCTCCAAGATAAAGTGAGTTTATCATTCCAATGTAAATGTTACTAAAATGCAGAGATAATAACCAGCATGCTAGTATGAACTCTGAGCCAATAAACTAGATTTCTGTGAAGCGCCATCCTATTTGTGAAACAATTTTAATAGAGTCCTTCAAAATTTTTCTTATAGCAGAGTGAGAGAGGAGAGGTACAAAGATGGCAGCAAAGTGAACAATCCATTTGTCGTCGATCCAGTAGGTACTCCAAAAAGCATCAGACACTCACGTTGAGTTACACCTCTCCTGACACCAAGAACAGTAAGTACTATGCTCATTTTATGAGCTGTCTTGTAAAAACCTTTTCTGCTGTATACTACGTCCTCAACAGAAGGAGAACATGACTTTTATAAACCAAAAGCATTTAAATAAGCTATTTCTTGAAATGAAATAATTCTAAAGCCTGGACAGAGAACATGAACCTTATAGTTAGCAGATGGGGAATCAGTGGTACTGGGTTTGGCAGAAAGATCTAGAAATTCAGTTCAAGTGGAAACCAAAGACTAAAAGGCTAAAATAAAATAAAGCTCTAACAACGATTGTGACAGAAGTTGAGGGAGGATGTTAGGTGAAGTACCTTATCTACCAAAACACTAAAATAGGTGGACTAAAATTTTAGTGGCATTAAATAGACAATTCTCAGGTTTTTAGGCTTCTGGGAATATTTCTCCCTCGGTTGCATACGTGTGTTTGTGCTTTCAAAATGTGAAACTGGGAAAACCTCTGAAAAAAATTGGTTTCAAAAGGGGTACCAGCTCAAGTCTTGACAATTGCTTATCACTGTTGCAAAAAGACATATTACAGAATAATCTGCTCCCAGAAGGGATCACAAAGGGTCAAAGTCTTAGACTCCCACTCACAACAGGGAGAAAAAGAGACACCATTTTAAAAAGACTCTTTAGGACACTAAAAACTAATTAGAAAAGAAGAGTTGTATACAAAGGGAAAAACAGTCAACTATTGATTAGGAACAGAAGGCAAGCAATTTTGTCTTAGGGGTGGCATTAAGAATACCGAGTGGCATTTAACTCACTGCATCCCTCCTCCACAGCACCCGCTGTACAGGAGAGGACACACAGCGGTGTTCAACAACCAATACTGCCCCTTAACTCCTTATATTCAAGCACCTGGGGATCATACCCACCTGTATTTAACTATGTGCAATCTTGCAGAAGAGAACTGTGACAAGATGTGACCACAATCAGAAATTTTCAGTGCAGCAGAAACGCAAAAGCTGCCTGTAGATTACCGTGATATTGCCATAACAGACACTAAAGGAAACTCCCCTTTATGGCTAGCTACCAAGTATTTCATGTCTCAGAAGTACTTCTTTCACCCTGAGAAAAAATGGCTTTTGTAATTTACCCCTAGGCCAACAGCTGATTCTTAAACAGTGAGTTACATCATGACTCGCTTTAAAACGTTACTGCAATCCGAAATTCCACTCCAGTAAAAGGCAGATCTCTCAGTATAAAGCCATTAGCTATACAGCTAAAGACAACTTTTTCTAAAACCAGTAAAATTCTTATTTATTTCTTTGCTAGCTGTGGGGTTTTTTAATTAACCAAAATGTATACAAGCGGAGTAGTATATATCCAGTTAAAAATCAAGCTGGAATACCTAATCTAGACAAAAATATTATTAAAAATCCTTGCCTTCTGAATGCTAGAAGTTGTAATAACTTTTTTTCCTCCTTTTTTTTTCCTGGCCAGTCCAGTCACCATTAATATTCCTAAGAAATTAATTAATATATGTTTGCAGTGTGACACTGCAGAGTTTCAGAAGTAATGGAGTAACACCCCACAAATTTGACAGAGGACAAAATCCTACTTCTTTTGAAGGCCTAGCAAAATATGCAAGCAAATGTCATGGAAACAGAAGCTCTCTCCATGGCAACATCATCCCGGGTATGGTAGCTAACCACTCTAATTTGTAACATGCTCCCCAAGACATGGTATTAGCTTAACTCCAGTTTCCATTTGGTATTTGTTCCATAACATTCCATATATCTAGCAGCTGTAAAGATTTATTAAAAACATTACTAGTTCACAAGCACACAGTATCAAAGCCAAAGCTGAACATAAGTATAAGGGCAAACTGATTAACTGTGAAAAAGCAAGTCTGAGTAACAGTGTCTTTTGGAAAAAAAACCAAGAGACTGATGGCACCATAAAGAATAATTATATTACATCTGGTTCCCACTACACTACCTGACTACCGGTGCCACAACTGTCAGATGCATGACAGTGTCTCGAACAAAACACACAGAAGGAACTATAGAATAAAAAGGCACAGTTCATAATTGCTGCTAAGCAATCCTTGTTACCTGCCTTTATACAGAATTTCAAGTTTTTTACCAACCAACACAGCAACTAAAATTCTGAAAACCAGCTGAAGACTCTTACTAGCATTGTAGCTGCTCTCCACAGAGACAGACCAGCTTAATGCATAGCAATCAGAGCCACGGGAATGATTTTCAATGAACAATTTATTTGACAAATTAGGTCCTGTTTGTGAACTATCTGTATGCAGCTCATGATTCTGACGAAAGCTACTATACAAATTTCTTCTACAAGGATGCTTGAGAGTCTATTTTCTGATCTGACCATCAATGCTAAGTTTCATTTATCTGCTGTTACTGGATACAAGGCACATGGTGCTATATGCCCTTTCAATCCAGAAACTGAAAAGGGTCAGCGGTGCAAACGTGTAAAAAAAACACATTTCCCATAAAATTTTTGCAAGTAAAATACCAGGTCTTGCATAAACATGTGCAGCAAGCATAGAAAACGGAGCTTATCCTGCAGAAGTCTTTTAAAATGTGAAAAATATTCACAAAATTAGTCTACCTGGTTGTTCTAGTTCGTAGGCAAATTAAGAAAAGCACACTTATGTTCTTTGCTGGTTCAAATATTTTAATTTAATGCAAAGTTTAAACCAAAGCCTCTAATAATGATGAAAACATCATGACTATATTACTTAAGCCCTCTGAAAATGCAAAAAAAACCTATACTGCTATCCTTTATCTGAAAAATTACATACAGTCTTCAGTTTTGTTCATATATCTAATCAATAGATGGGAGAGGTATATTTTCTACAGTTTTTGTACATGGAAATAGCATGGTACTCTATATTTTATAACGTGTTATTGCTTTTCCTCTCAAAAAAATCAAACACATTCTCCCAAAAACATGTTAGTGTGCTGGGAAAAAAAAAAGTCTTGAAGGTTTCAGAAATACAGTATGCCTGATACGGTCCACTACATACCTGTTTATTTGTCTAACAGAAAAACCTGTGTTACCTAAAACTAATACTTTTTTAACAATATTCTGTAAATAACACACAGTACAATATCACTTGTGTCTACTCTTCTTTCATATTTGGCTTTGGAGCCAGATGTGTTAGTTAAAAAAAAAACAAACCCCCCCCCCCCCCAAAAAAGCCACACAAATCTGAATTTACTTTGCTTGACTTGAGCTGATGATAAGACTGTTGCAAAGGAATACACTGCCTAAAAACTAGCAAAAACTGACCTTCGCCATTCTTTTCCCCAACTAAGCTTTCATTTTTTCCACACCTTGCCCACCACAGTATGCATCAGACATCTTCTAAAACAGGTTTAGATGTAAAGTTCCAATTTTCTATTTTATACATCAAGACAAAAAGAACAATGTTGAAACTCTTGTTTTGTTAACCACCTAGAAAACTTTTTTTCACCTGTTCTGAGCACTGGATCCTGGGATCAACTTATATTTGCTAAACAGTGGAATGTTTCCAGAACTACCCTGAATTATGTTTCATTCTTCTGTTGTTCATTTTCCTCATTACCAGCAGAACAAGCCATACTTTCCCTTAACAATGGCAACATCAATTCACAATCTGACAAGTCCCTAAGACACTCATTTTAATTGCTCTTGTAAGTTCATCATTCTCTCTAGAGAACCCTGCGTTACATAAAACACGTTTTGTTTCAGTGGTTGGATGAATACAGAGATACAAGATCTTCTTGGGATTTCCACTGATCACTGTTTGGAAACAAGCAACTAACTGTTTGTCAGTTCAGACTTGTCAAAACTCTCAGATAGCATTTGAAAAGTGTACTGATTGTTTCTTTAATGAACAATTCAAAGTGCATAGAACATCCGCATTTTGGAAGTCTAGTATTTCCAGCGAAGACTTCTACCCATTTTCCCCTTTGTACATTCCTCTGCCTCGGTGGAAAGCTTCTAGAGTAACATGGAGAACAAGAGAATGTCATTTCAGAAACACAGCTAGCAGCATTAAGTGAAAAAAACCCTTTTGCTTTAGGAATATCTGCAGTAATTACGGGAGAAGTTTTCATCTGTTTCTTATCTCTGACTTCTACAGTTATGCAATGAAGTTGGGCACTGCCCTTCTCACTGTACTTAGAAGAGTGTAACCTGTATGATACAGTCACATCTAAATTATTCAGCATGCATGTCAGTGGAAGACAATGGAATTTTCTTAAAAGCAATCTATAGCTTTCATATCAAGCTCAAGACTTCCACTGTTAATCATACGTTAATGGACTTGGTTCACCATTTTGGGAATGTCAAAAACTAGAAGAGCTGATGAATGGAACAGGGAGTACAATTACAACTGAACCTTAAGTTACAGGCAGACAAGATGAGATCAAATTATCACAACTGTTCTGTTGTACCTCCTCAATACAGAATACTATTTCGCAGGCACCTCTGAGCCTGGCAGATCATACTGTGTTCTGTACAGAACAGCGCATGTGATTACTTCAAATGTGTTGTCACCAAATAAACACAGTTACCTTCAAAGACTTATCTGATAATACCTGCTAGCAACTAAAATACATATTTTTATAATTACAAAAATTCAGTTACCCAATTGTGATACTGATCCTCCATTTTCAAATTTACTATTTATAAGAGCAGTGACCCAGTAAACATTTCAAACTATGAATAACAGAGTAATGTAAAATAAACCATTCTACCCTTTAAAGAAAGTGTTTTTACATTAACTGCTTGGGCCATCCAAATACCGCAATGCAAGTGTTGATACTCCTCTGAAAGCAACCCTGTTTTCACAGATCTTAGGTACATACGTCATCTGCCTGAAACACTGCGTTTCTGCTTACACTAAAACAGCAGGATGAAGATCTAGCTAAATATTCTGCCTTATCCTGATACAAACCACTATTTGCTTTACTGCCATGCTCCTGATTAAGAAAAAATAAGAACGTTTTATGAAGGATCTTCATGGAAACGTAAGAGGTCTGTTGGCTGTGCTGTTCTGGCATGCACAGGAGAAAGTACTGGGAGAAAAGAATTGCAACAAGGTAGTTCTTCCAGACATTTTCCTAAATCTTTTCAGTTTGATAGAAAGAGTATAGATGAATCATATGGGAGGCATTCTGTTTGTTGGTAACTATTCTGGGATCCAAAGAAGAGAGCGTTGATAAAATAGTTTCCACTATACCTTCCAGTTTCCAAGTCATTCCTGATCTACCAACTTCTCAATCCTGGAAAGACCGATGTAAAATTCAGGATGAGGAGGAACACTGCCATGAAGACAACTAACCACTTCATTAACGGTAGCTTACGTTAAAGATGAAGACTTCAGTCAACTACTTGGATGATTCGATAAAGAGTTCTCACTGACCAGAAGCAGAATCTCTCCTAGACTTCCCTATCCAGCCAACAGAGAGATTTGTTTTTCAAAGCTGATGCACCACATATATAAATTAACCTAATTTGTGGAATACAGACTTAGTCTTTTAAAAGCAGGTATGTTTTTCAGAAGCTGAACAATTGCTTTGCTATTCTTATTTACAGTATATTTCCTAATATTTATATATTTCTTTTAGCTAGAAAGTATGGGCAATCTGACATAGCTGGAAGCACAGTAGCAAGTACACTCAACAAGCCTCTTGGCATCTAGCTTTGAGACAAAGCAGCTAGGCAAAAATATTGTATTTGAAAGCCTTTATGACTGATGATTCTGCCTATCCTAATACAAAATACATCTTTGTTTTCCCAACATTTACAACAGCAGCATCCAGAAAAAGCATTTTTTCTTCTCCTAAACAACACATACGCAGACACCACCAGATTAATGTCAACTGACAATCCTGAGGATGACTAGTACACATAATGTAAAATGTAACAAAGATCTTTGCTGCCTAATGCCATTGACAGGCAGGATGATAAAATCGCACAACAGAAGTTCAAGAACCTATTTAGACAGCTCCTATAAATGCAATTCATCACCTCAGAAATCAGAGAACATCAGATGGTATAGGTCATAAGCAAACAAATGAGATAACATACCAATTAGAACTAACACTTTCCTTAGGTAATCAGACTCAAGGCACTGACACCTATTCAGGCAGACATAAAAAAGAAGTGAGGTTAAACAATTTTGGCAAATAGCATATACGTTTGCATCTCTAAAGGTACTAGAGGACCAGGAGCAGAAAGTTAAACAAGGAAAACTTGCTGCACCATTAATTTACTATATTCAAAGCTAATCATGACTCATAACTCCCCCACCCCCGCCATTTTTTGTCAAGTGTGGAAACTAGAAGTTTGTACCTGTAAGAAATGTTCAGATTTCCTGAGTTGTGAATTATCTCAGGTTCTTGGAAAGTAAGTGGAAATCATAAAAATCTACTATGTTCAAAAATCATGGCACTTTTATCTAGGAGTCTAACAATTTAATTAAACTAGCTTTAATTAATTTATTAGACCTTAGTTGTTTGCATTTAAGGTAGCATTCCTGTTATTATTTTTTCTTAATTTTCTGGTTTTCTGATTTTCCCGAAAAGGTAGAAAACACATCACCTCAAGACCGCAAAGACAAACTTTAATTGGTATAAAAATTTTACTTGTATAGTCACAGAAAAACTCTCAAAGAAATACTGTGCATTGCTAATAAATTTGAGTATGTTCATAAAGCATATGATAGAATGGTATATTTGAGATATGACTAGCTACTTAAGAGACAAACTGCGAGGAACATTGCCATGGAAATTGAATATACCTACTATTCATAGGCAGAAAAGAGTTGTAAAACTCCATGGCTTTTCAGGAGATTGACAGGAAGTTCTCTGTTAAAGGAAAACCTACAACAGCACAAAAAGTGCGTGCTGACATGACAACAGCATCCCCTGACTAGTAACAGATCCAGTCATGAACATTTCTCTTTCAGAGGAAATCACATGTAGCAATGAGATATTCTAAAGATACACGAAAGGTTTTGTTAGTGTGGGTCAACACAAAGACTGATGAAAGTTGTTCTCTCCACATTCTCTTCGGTCCTGCTGCAAACTCTAGAGGAAAAAAAATCAAGCAATCTTAGCATCCACATTAAGGAATGAAGGTGCTGAGCTCTTCTCCCTGGAATCCAATGGATTTGTGGGAATGGTTCAAAGCTGTGCCAGGGGAGGTTTACACTGGACATTAGGAGGCATTTCTTTACTGAGAGTGTGGTCAAACACTGGAACCACCTCCTAGAGAGGCAGTCGATGCCCCAAGCCGGTCAGTGTTTAAGAGACATTTGGGTGATGCCCTTAACAACATGGTTTAACTTTTGGTCAGCCCCAGATTGTTCAGGAAGTTGGACTAGATTATCATTGCACATCCCTTCCAACTGAAATATTCTATTCTATTCTATTCTATTCTATTCTATTCTATTCTATTCTATTCTATTCTATTCTATTCTATTCTATTCTATTCTATTCTATTCTAATTCCATTCCGTCCAAATCTTATATGAATCACTACAAAATTAGAAAGCTAAATCCAGAAACTTGTGTATTTGTTAGAAGCAAAAATTTATGTTACCGTATGATTCTTTCCAAGACTTGATAAACTAAATTCGGTATTGAGACTATATCTGAGCCAATCTGAAGCCATTACTTGCTATCGCAACAGAAATATTTAACAATAACTGATGCCCCATCACTGGTAAACATGATGTCTGAGTTTCAGCAATATGCCAGCAACTGACTTTGCCTACATTTAAAAATTCACAGAGGATTCAATAAAACATATACTGTGGAAGATAAGGCTTACCA
This sequence comes from Ibidorhyncha struthersii, assembly GCA_013398815.1. NCBI lineage: Eukaryota > Metazoa > Chordata > Aves > Charadriiformes > Charadriidae > Ibidorhyncha > Ibidorhyncha struthersii. Next base: position 822,015 of record VZSZ01002336.1, on the reverse strand, counting down.
ATTATACAGGATTATTTCGGAGAAACTGGCACTGCTTAATGGAACAAAACATGGCCTTTTGGAGATATTTTATTTAGTGGTATTTTTTGGAGATATTTCATTCAGTGTTAACTTCAGTGATTTTGGATGAACTTTTACAATGACAGAAAATAACACAGCCTATTATACAATGGGAATAGCACAAATAATTAACAGGCAACCAAGCATTTCAGATCACCACTAAGACTGCCAAGGGAGGGGAAGGAAGATATATTAAAAACTCATGCAATGTTAGTCAATAATAAAAACCTGTTCATTATTCTCCTTTCATTTTAAAGGCTAAGCTTTTTGTTAGTATTCAGTATGGAGAGTTATGTGTTAAATAATTCAGCCATTCTTTAAAATAACATTTATCTTAGAAGAACAGAGCTCAGCAGCTGCCCTTCTTCCTTCCCTGGAAAAATCCTAAAACCCACACAACTGGACTTTATTCCTTATCCAAAAAAAAGAGCACTGAGAAGTTCCAAACAGAAATCAGCCTGAGCCAACGCAAAAACATCACAGAGCTCAGGAGGCAAAAAGATGGAATAGAAGACAATAAATTCTGATACAAGCTTTCCATACATGCTCAAAAACTATCCTTATGTGTTCCTAACTGATGGCCAGCGAGCCTTCTTTTAGGTGGCTAAAGCAGGAAAATAATTCCTACATCCTTTCCCCAAGCAAGGGAAAATAATAGTTCTAGCCAGCAAGAAAGTCAGTTATTAAGAGATTGCTAGCATAAAAATTAGACAGTCTGAGATATCTAGCAAAGGTATGATTTACAAGGCAGATAACAAAAGTAATTTCACTGATGAGTGGGCATAGGTCATAGAGTCGATTCTGCCATCAGAAGATAAGAGGCCATTTTTGAGATTTCCATTAAAAACACACAGGCTGGCAAATTGCAAGTGTTCTAAAACAAATGTAAGAAGTTGTTCGCCATTTTGAAGTAACCTTTTAGAAAAAAGGACTGAAACCTTCTAATCTTTACACAAGCATTCAGAATCTGTGAATAAGGTGTCTGGCTTTTACCTGCAAACTAATTCACTCATTGTCTGGGGCATGATCACAGAGCGACATACCTGTCCATGAAGTTTCCTCCTGGCCTGTTTCACTCCTCCTAATTAGCACTTAGCTCCGGTCCCTGCTCTGCCAACCTGTTACATGTAGAGGGATCAGAAAGCTGATCAGATGGAATGGAGCTGACTTAGCTATATGGGAATTATATTGGTAGAATCTTAAATGGATAGAAGATGATGCAGTGAAAAGAAGTGTTAGGGAGAAGTGACATAAAAGGGAAATCAAAAGGAATGTGGGAAACGGGCTACTGGATGCATGAAAAGGGAAACAGGAAAGGAGTACAAAGGGAAGAAGAGAAACAATAGTAAGAAAACATTGTCTTGTATTTGTCTCTCACCATGGAGTTGTTAGAGAATGGTAGGTTAATGCAGGGGATGCACAGGGGGGCACTAGGAAGCACACATCACATCAAATCACCTACAAAGCATTCTTAAATTATAAACGAGGCAGAACCCTCCATCACTTCCACTAAACATGCTCTTCTCATGATCTGTGAAAGCTTTCAGTCTCTGGAAAGGGAGGAAGGGTGAAGAAGAAGGGAGGTCTCAGTCATTGCCTTCCAATTGTCATTGTGAAATTAAAGCACTTGTATACCCTGGGCAATAACCAATATAAGTCAGTCAAGTAACTGGTGAATTAAGGTAACTGGTGAATAAGTGCAAAACAAATTCTGCTTCAGTACAAGAACATTCCTATCAAAACTTGTATTATGAATAGGTCAGGCTGGATGGGGCTTTGAGCAACCTGGTCTAGTGGGAGGTGTCCCTGTCCACGGCAGGGGGGTTGGAACTACATGATCTTTAAGGTCCCTTCCAACCTAAACCATTCTATGATTCTATGAACAGCAAGACTACCAGAAGAAAATAAACCCTATTGTATCTAACCAAACTCCTAGATTCAGTAGTAAAACCTTTTCACAAATCCCTTTTCATTAAAGCATGCCAATTTCTCAAAACTGAACTAATTCACAGGCACTTGATGCCAAATCACTTCAAACCCAAGAGAAAAGTGAGAAAGCCCAGACCTCTTAGAGGCTAAAAGCATAATTCCTATTCACAAATCATTCTGGGCATTTTGATTTTTATTATAAGTCAGAATTAAACCAAACTTCAAAACAACAAAATATTCTTTCTCCATCCGTGTTGACTCCCAGTATCAGTGTTGCTTATAGCTAGTGGGGAATATATGAATATACTTAGGTCTAGATGCCTGTGTCTAAGACCAAAGATCAAGAGGAACATCTCTGAGTAAATGGGGAAAAAAAAAAAACCAACAAAAAAATAGCACAGAAAAGACTTTCAAACAGATTGAACTAATACACTCAACATGAAATATTTAGTTAACTTCTGCATTCTGCTTTAACTATTAAAAGTATGGAAAGTGTGGGTATTTTTCCCCAAAAATTTTCTTGTCTGTAAATGGTCACATTCCATTCATCCTCCTCTGCTGCCACTTTATCCTTCTTCACGATTTTGCTCCAATTCCTGTCTACTTTTGTTTTCTTCTTCTCAAAACACACAAGAGACCTCAGGAGCTCCCAAAAGATGTTCTTAAATTTCCCTGATCTTCTAAAACTCAGCATCATTCTGTCTCTTTTTCTGGAAGATCAAATATGTCAATAAAAATGGCTGTCAAGAATTGTTTTCTTCAGGAGATGCCATGGTCTCTTCACCTGAGACAAACTGGTTTTATAAAAATCTTTAAGTCTCACGATGACCAAAATTCAGGCCCCTACCCTGATGAACGATAGGTATCTTTCTCTGTGAAAAGATGCAATACATCACCCATATAACTGCAACTATAATACAAAAACTACTTCAGTTAGTATTCTCAAGGTATCATTTATGCATTGTAATACTCGATTGCCCTTGTACTGTCGCCAATTAGTTTATGCCTTCTGTATCACATAAAATAAAAAAGCAGCATCAGCTATCGATATCAGCTTCATCCTTTTCTGTTAATCAGCTTTAATACTTATTTCCCAATTAATAGGTCTACAATAATTTCTTTTGCTCTAAATACATTATTTTTATTTTCTCAACTACAAAAGCCATTGAGAAAAGTGCACCTTGCTTAATCTAGGAAAATCAATCTCTTAACAGAGGCAACAAACTTATATTCCATAAATCCTGAAATAATACTGAAATTTGAACATTAAATTAGATTAAACAAATATAGCCCGTATTTTAATGATGTAAAACTTTTACAAGCATTTATGCAAGAAAATTAGGTTTTTTGCTGGGTTATAAATTTCTCAGTATTCTAAATCAGAAATCACAAGTTCTAGAAACACAAAACATATCAGATATTAATTTCCTGTAACGATAGCAGAGACACATTCTTCAGTAATTTCATTTAAAGTAGAAAAGGTAATTTCAAATTTAGCTGCAGTAACTCCACATAGCTTAACCTCTAATATTCAGGAAAGTAGTTCTGAGAAGCCTTTACAGTTGCTTTAGATTTTAACAGTATTCTAAGACATCACCATCACTTCTTATGAAAGTATGAATTTTTTCACCCTAGTAGTTTTGCTTTTAATTTGAAATAGCTATATATTTAAAATAAAAAAATAAAATTAAAAAAAAGTATATGGTCTAATTGTCCAGTTATTTTGTGGTTAGCTGATGTAGAACTTGTGATAGAGAAGATAGGTTAATCTTATTTCCTGATGGGAGTGTCATCACCCTTGCTAAAATCTACAGTATAGGAAGTAGACTAGAAAAAATTGTTTTATCTGAAAAACTAAATACAAATGTTTTCTGTAAGTAACTGTAAGGGTAGAAATATCTGACAAATTTGAAATAATCAAAAACAATGCCTTGTTTTACAAGCTAAGAAAAAAGTCAACATGGATGATGTCACAGTCACTATCTACGCAAACATACAATACACACTGCAGTGTATCCATTGCATCAGAGTCAACAGGAACAGTAGTAAGATGGACGAGGCCATGCTACTAACTTCCTTTAAAGCCACCCTTCCTGTGCGAGAACCATTTATATTATTTTTTTCTGCTTGTATGCGGTTCTTCTGGTGACTTCTCCCCACCCCAGTCATATACCTTTATACTGGCAGACATGGCTTGAGAATATATCATGCTTCAATTGCACTAAAACAATGTAAATCACAAATTTTACTCAGATTTTAATGCGTGAACATCCTTGAGAAAGAAAAATAATCTTTCTTGAGAAAGAAAAACAGAACTCACGCAGTCAGAAAAAATCCTTCCTTATTTAGTGGCATGTCATAGTGCACACACAAAAATAACATGAGCTGATTCCTGAAAACGACCCCCATGGATTAATCCAGTCACACATACTGCAAATTAGATGGCAACTACTTGAATTTAAGTAGTCTGAGGAACTGGAAAAATCAGAACCAATGCTGCAAAGTAAACCTGACCGAAACAAAGATCAGGTAGTAGATGGGAAGATGAGTGAGGAGGGCGGGTAAGAATTTCATTTGAGAGTGAAGGAAGAAAAATCCATTTTTATGCTACTTACTCCCGTAGGCTGAAATATCAGTCCATCCACTTCGTGGCTAACTTCTCTAGCAAAGCTTCCTTCCAGGAGCTGTAAAAACAAAAGGAAAATAAATCGTTTCTCCATAGAGAAATGTTTCATTTAGAAAACTGCACATCAAAGCAGATTATACACTACTACTGCAATCATTTGCTAGTAAACTGCTTACTTACGGTTTAACGCTAGAGCTTGGGAAATGTCAACATAGAAAGCTTCGACAAATTAGCAGTTTTTACAAAAAACACACAAGGCTCAAACAAGTTTCAGAGAAGAAAACCCTTACAGGAAAAAGCCTTTGTCCAAACAGAAATACTGAGAAACCAAGATGATTCCATACACTAAAAGATGAAGAAAAATCAGTTCTGATATAGGATTACACAGTCATTTGTGGAGAAATTAAAAAAAGTATTTGCCACTTTAACACGCAAGTAGCACTTAGATTGAAAATATGTACTGAAAAATATTTCAGGGCGTCATTCAAAATTCATGTTTGGCAGACTCCTTAATTAGGGCATAACCCAGTAACACAGCTACACTACTGTAAAACAACTGCCTGAATTAATGTGAATCTCAAATATTTTGTTTTACATTTTCAAAGACTGTGAATTCCACATGGAGGTGAATACATCCATGAAGACGGTATTTACCAGAGAAAACCCATCAAACTAAAACTAATGAAACCAGCTAGTCGACAGTTACAGTTATTGATGATACACTTCCATGTTAAATTATGACCCGCCTAAGGAAAAGCAAATAACCAGTGAGAACTACAACTGTCAAGTAATAGCAAAAACTAGGAGAATTACCAAAATGCCTCTTTATTAATTTCAATTTCTGTTTTACTGTAGAGATGAAGACTCTATCCTGATATTGCTGGTACTTTTAGTAACATTTGAAAAATGTTTATGTGTAAGTAATCCCATGGTCACAAAACATAGCAAATACAGAACTCAGTAATCACAGTCAGGTTTAAAAGCAACAGCCTAGACTGTTATTTTGGTATCATTTCCTTTGTATAGTCCAACTTAACTCAATGACCCACTGACTAAATTTTTCAAATCAAGTATCAAACTCTGCCCTCAGTAAACAGCAAAAGGACGAAGAGTTGAGAATTAACATTTGTATCTTTCTATGGGCCATACAACTCAAAGCAATGCACTTAAAATGGATCAAAAGCCTAATGGTCAAGTATTTTAAACGATAATAATATAACATGATAGTTCATTTCAACCTGTAGCTGTTTGCACAGAGTAATTGATCATTTTGCCATAAAAAAATCCTACCTTTTTTCCTTATCCATGCAGTCATTAGCATATTTGTGCTTATAGCTGCATCTAGAAATTCACTATTCAACTTGCAGATATAATTTATCTGAAAAACACACTCCATGAGAGTACTCTCAAGTGGTAAAATACTTTAAGAATATTTGATTCTGAGCAAGAAACCATCCAGTGAAACACTGTTTTTCAGTATAGAAAGCTCATGCTTGGAACATGAAGTTGTAGCATGCATTTACCTATTATCATTTTGAAATTTACAACTGAGGCTCACAACCCTTTACCAGCTGTCTATACAAAATAAGAAAAAAAAAATCCGCAATTCTTTTAAAAGTTCATTGCTAATCTTTGCTTCAGCATAGAAATAAGTTGGAAACTATTTAAACAAATGTTAAACAGTTTAAAATTATTTGTTTTTTAAAATTTCTACACAAGCTAAGCCTTTTGCAGATCCCTTGCAAGGTTCCTGCACAGTTCCCAAACTGACAGGCCAGTGAGAAATCTGTAATAAGAATACAGTTGATATTTACAAAAACACATGGAAAGGATTTCATTAAATTCAAGTACCACAAAAAACTTTTCTTCCAATACAAAAACCTACACCTTTAAAAATAAAAAACAAACTTTGAATTAGCTGAAACTATACTTTTTATACATTTCTAGCTACCTTATTAAAAGGCACTAACAAAAATGGCAAACAAAAACCAATCATGTCTGTTTCTGCTTAACTGAAGTTCTTAAGGGAATTTGAGGACATGGCTAATTCGGTGTTGGAGCTTACATGAACTGCATTATTTACTCTTTCCCAAAATAAAACTTAAGAATGTAGAAACAATCTTTTAATTTGGAGTGTGTGACTCACCCAGCTAAAGCATAAAATTATGATCATGCACTGTTTTACCTGTAGCTCTCTCCACTCTGGTCTATGTGTAGTTAAACTACATTATAGCATTATTACAACTTCATAAATGGAGGAAAATGTAAATTCAAAATTTACCATTTAAAAAAAAAAATATATTCCGGTATTACTTTTTATTCACTGTTCCACCAGATTATAAAATGCAAGGGCAACCTGATATTCAGTTTCAGACTTGAACTCATTCTCATTTTGGAGGTCCACAGTATTCTTATTAAGACATCTCCTACCAAACATCAATTAGATATCAAAGACAAAAGGATTTGAAAACCAGAACAAGACTCAACAACTAAACCTCCTTGTGCTCCAAGTTATTCTGCTTTCATTCTCAGTTACTCTGCTTTCATTTTCTTTAGGTCCATTACAAGTATTTCAATTATAACATTCTGGAAAAAAATTTTACTAGAACTGATTAGCAATCTGGGGGAAGAGGAGTGAAGTGGGTAGGAGGGAATGGAAATTTTCTCTGAGTTTCATCCCATACACACTTTCTTGCGAGTTACACAACATTTAGAGATTGTCTGTGAACAGCAGAATATGTACCCATTGAATTTTGCAGAAACCTTGGAATGACAGGAAAATGAGCAGAAAAGGAATGTTTTACATAAGCAAATATTTTTGATGCTAAAAATATAACTGATATAAGTTTTTAGGTTTACGAACTTAAAATGCAGATATTGCGGTTCATCTTTTAAAAAATTATGTTCAATTTTCCACGCATATTAAAATTTCTGATTAACTTGAACAGTATGGTCTTTTTTAATCCTCACCATGATAAATGGCACACCTGCTTGACTGGGATGACTGCCAGAGATCAGATAAAATGCAATGCATCTCAATGACATTTTATAAGAGATGGGTAAATGATGCATGCGAGCTACTTCTTCTAGCATGCTATTCCTTGTAGCCTCGTGGCATCTATTTCCACCTGTGAACCCCTTTGTTCACATCTTGCAGCTTCCTGCTTCCCCGTTGTTGTTGCAATAAACCATATACTCATATTACAGTTTATTATTCAAAACTTTTCCTTTCTTACTTTATAACTAAATCAAATTAAAAATTCTTGCTACACCTAATAATATTCCTCTAACGAAAAGAATGGTATGATCACGTAGAACGAGTGGAGCTGTAGGACAAGGAACGGGATTTCTTCTTGCTCTTTAACCACTGAGCTGAGATGCAGTATGTCACCAAAAGCAGCACTAATAACCTGCTGAAGCTAATTCTGCTGAAACACTGAACCAGTCAGCATTTCTTGAGCGGATAATTGAAAAAAAAAAAAAAAACCAAACCAAAAAAACCCCAAACCACACACTGGAAATCTCTCTAGACTTATCAAAAAAGAAATCACTTGGCTCCTCCAGCAGGAAGAAGAGAAAATTTCAGTGCATACAGGTTCCAGATAACGCCAGCGGGTTTTTGTTAATGTTTCTGTAATCCTCAGGCAAGTCACATGATTCTGACAAGTTTTCAGATGTTACTTTATTCATAAAATAAATAAGTCCAGTAGGTACTACGGTGCCTTTTCCTTCCACTTACAAAAAAATCCAATCTCATATAAACACAATATGCTGTGAGAGTTATGTAGATTCTTAAACATAATAATGTTTCCGCAGTTATATTGACTTTCTACACAATAATTTGGCTAAGATCCTTGCACACAAGTATTATCAATCTGCTACATCATAATATGCAAATATTCCTAACCATTTTGTCCATATTTCTGATTAAAAACTGATACCACTTGTTAGCCTAGTGAAATACTTGGAGATATAAAACAAAAATCCTTTTGCATTTTATAATACAAGACAAACATACATCCATTTTCCTTACTTTTTCAATTGTGAAACTGCTGTACACTTCATTCAGTTTCAAGTCAAGCTACAGCAACTCTGCCTGCACCAGTCCCTAAGCAGTTTTTCAGAGCCACCTTCAAATTACTGATCATCTACCTGCTCACTCCCCAGCGAAAGCTGCAAAAGGGAACATACTTTACTCAAAAGTATTAGTTACAGACAAACTACCTATCAAATTGTCAATTAACTAGAATGTAAAACACCTTGAGACATGAGCATACTGTCATTCCTAAACTTCACAGAGCCAGCATCTTCACTGGCTTAGATTTCAGCCCAGCTCACAGGACAATCCCTTCCTCTGCTGATGACAGCCCTCACCATCAGACTCCAAAGTAATTCTCACATCCTGACATCTGTCAGGTTTTACAGACATGAGCTCATAAATCTCTGTACAGATACTGCAGATTCTTTAAACTTATTATACAGTGTTCAGAAAAAGATCCAGAAGTTACCAGCACCAGTAACCACCTTTTTAAAAAGGAAATAATTATTCTGGCCCTTTCCTTGTGCACCTCTAGAAGAGAGACTATTCTGCTTTTAAAACAGGGTATCACTCCTGCTTTATTTTTACATTAATTTGTTTCATCTGGCTTGCCAGTTTCTGTGTTTTTCTGTTTTTACATGACAACTCTTCAATAGCCCTGTCTCAACTCAGTATATACTCCTTCAGGAGATCTTAGTTATCCAAGTTCAATATAAAAATTATTTACTTTAACACTGTTTGCTGATGTATTTAAGACATCCCAGAAAAAGTTTTACATCCAAAGTGGGAGGTACAAATATTTTCAAATGTACGGTGGTTTAACAACATTCAATAAAACATACCTGAATTTAATGTGTCTGCTACTAAGAGAAAGTATTTGCATCATAATTTTGATAACTCACAAGACCAAAAAAAGAAAAATCTCTATTACTACATACAGGAGTCTCTGAAGAAAGAATCTATGAATTGCAAATGCAACTGAAGATCTGTGTAACAAAAACAGTATTTCTGTTGGGTAGGCTCTCTGGATTTAAGTTTAAAACAAATGAATAAAACAAAAAAAAACCTAAAGCCCTGCTTAACACAACTATTTTGCTTTAAAAAAAAAACAGAATTGAAATCTGGATCTCCCTTGTTATGGATAGAAGAAAAATATTGAGAATAACCTACTACATAGTAACTTCAGAAACCCTGTTTTTGAATGACATCAGAAATTCTACAGAATGACTTCTATGTTAAGTTCAGTTAAGTAAAAATAATGCTAACATAGACTGGCTCAGAATCATCCCAACTATCACATTTCCCAAAATAAATCAATTAATCAATAACAGGCAATGATGGAGTCATCATCCATACTATTAACATTATAAACTCCAGCTTTCAAACATTACATTTTGAGGAGGCCTCCTAGGAAAGAATTAAACATGCTGTCTGTGGCGTATATGCTTCCTTCCAGATGATACACAGGCTACTGTGCAATGCTTGAAAATATTATCAAATACAGCTTAATGTCAGGTGAGGGAAACCGGTCCCTCTAAGTTACGGTTGTAGTCTCTGATCGTTCCTTCTCCCCAGAATCTTTCCAGTTTCCCCTGTCCTGCAGCATCATTTCTTTTTTGGCTTGTTTTGCTTCTAAAAGCAGAGAAGGTATCAAGAATTAAACAGCTGCTTTCAGTCTCAAAGCAAAAAAAGCATCAAATAGCATGGCTGTACATTACCCTATATGATACTGGGGGCGGGGGAAGTTTCATATATTGTTTAAAAATAAAACTCAAAATCTCAACCTTTCCACAAATAAAAGTTGGCTAATTCACATTTTAAAAGAAACAGAGCCTAAAATAAAGTGTTAAGAGAAGTTCTGATTTTGGTTTGTTGACTGAAATTACTACAAATTCATTGTAAAACTTTCCAAATAGTCTTTAGTGACCCTGGGGAATACAGGGCTTTGGGAATTAAAGGGAGCACATACCATCTGAAAAATAGAAAAAAGAGAAAAAAACCCCACACCTCAAACTGAAGCCGCTCAGACTTTTATCTTTTTCATACTCAGGATACCATTAGCCTCACCTAGCATTAGCATTTGAAGCAAAACAGCTGACCTAAACAAATCTAGTGTAAATTAACAGTTTGGGGGAAGATGGGAGAGGATCAAAGGCCTCTGGCAGTTCCACTGCTTCCTCCCCTCCCTGCACACGACCAGACATAGCCTGGCTCACCAGTTCAGACTAACTTTCAGACAGCTATGAGGATGAGTTGAAACCCTCTCCTCTCATGCATATTTAAGTTCCTCTTCAAGTGATACGCTCAAGTGCCAATTTTTTTGAAAATTGTGCAGTCTCAAGTTACAGCCTGCTGTGATGGAGAATCGCAATCTTCGTTAAGTTGCTCCAATGAACTATTGCATGTGCAATTAAAAAATTAATGCCTACTTCTCAGAATTTTTTTTTCTTAATTCAACTTTTCTTCCTTGTTCCTCTATTTAATAGACACTGATGAAGTTCACCTCCGAGAAGTTGTTTTGGCAAATAAACTAGCTTCACATTTCAAACATTTCACAAGCAAGCAGATGTAACTTTTCAGTATTTCAATAATGTCCCTTCTAAACTCAGAGTTATCATTTTTTTCATCAGCTGAAACCATCCCAGCTAGACGAGACAGAATATTCCAGGACTGCCATAGCAGCAAGAAAAAACACACTCCCTGTTCTCCTCTGCAGGAGTCCCTCTTCAAGGAGATCTCTGAATACATGAGCACTTGCCAAAGAAGGACTTCACCAGCCAACGGCTCATTACAACTGGCTGCTTGACTCAAAGCGGCTCCTTCCAAGTAACCATGAAGGTCCTGAAAGCACGGCCCATGATATCATGAGCGTGACAGCACATGGCCCTACAAGTAAATGTCGCTGCTTGCACCCAGTGACTCCAAAAGCTGCGAGTAGCATTTCAACATCAACATCATGCAAACATCAGTAAAACGTCTCTCATTTCTATGATTTCATGTTTTCCTCCAAATCACCTACAAAAATGTTGAAGAGCAGACTTTTAATCAATTTAACATGACCCAGTTTCCTCTGCATTATTCTCATTTCCTAATAAAAACATTATATGTTACCTAATGTCAAATAAATGAAGTAAAAACCAGTATTTAATGTATTAGTTAAAGTGTATCTCTACATGAGGGTAAAGTCCAATTCTACAATGCATCCTCAATTATTCATTGTATTTAGCTATATTTATCTTAGAGATTTTCAATTGTTGTTTGCTCGGAAATCAGCAACAAAGAGGCAAGAAAAGAAATGGAGCATGATAACTGAAAGTACATTCAGAAAACCACAGCTTATACTAAATATTTTTAAGCTAGTATACTAAAAAAATCAGGAAGTTACAAAATATTTCCTGGCCCATGCTAATGGTCTTAAATATGCATAAAGGAAGAGTAGGATCAAAAACTGTAGAAAATAAATTAAAAACTCAACTCATTAAGAAGCAATTATTTAAAGAAGATTTATATGCTCATTAAGAACCAACACATATTGAAGAATAACGGATAGATTTTCAGTAAAACAGTGAAATGATCTACTTTGCCCTAACTGCATAAGGAACACAAAGTATAAACTTCTCACTTGCTTGTTACTTAAAAAGAAATTTCATGCTCTTGGGATGTAAAAGCAGTATAATTCAAACTGCATGAAAATCTTTTAAAAAAATTTATGCTTAAAGCTCAAAATCCTAGCTTTCATGCAGCCATCCACTCAAGATTCTAATTCAAGATATAAACAGAGAAAAGCTGTAAGTGTTATTCTGTCTGTATGAAGGCATACATGTTGAAAGCACCTGATGTTAACCAATAACTCAGTACTAAACAAGATGAGTAAAAGTAAACTCCAAAGATTCATCTGTTTAACAAAATCACCACTATTTTGAACTGTGTAATATGTGGCAACAGCTGAATCACATTGTGATGAAAATTATACCAAATGACTGCATAAAGACACACGGGAATTTTCTCAGTTGATAAAATTAAAAAATACATACTTTTTATAAAATACTATTTTATGGAAAGCCTTTCAGTTTGTTAATTTACTAGACACTCTGAAACCAATCATACTGAGAGACTAAAAATAACCTCTTTGCCAAGTTAATCATACAGAACATTTTGGCTCAAAAGACATTAAAAACACCTAATTACTGCAACGGATTTGTTCCCTATAAGAATGAAAGCAGATAATGGCAGCAATGTGAGACTGATGTTCACTAATATGATCAAGAGACTAATTATTATCCATGAATCATTTGTAGCATTCAAAACTTGATTAATGTCAGGTCAAGTTTAACATGTGATAGGTTTTATTAGTAATGCTTGGCTATCCCACAGCTTGTCAGTTTAAGCAAGTGCCATCTGTTAGGTGTAGGAATAGCCAACAGCCACAACAAAAGCACAGTGGATACAACTGGTCACTGAAGTACATTTTAAGAATTCCATAAGGGTGCTACCCTAATCATTTTAGATACACTAGACAAGAATCCAGCACAAGACCTGCTAAAGAAGGGTAATGTGTAGCCCCAAAAAGTGAGCATGCAAGGTGGGCTTTTCTCATTTTAAAGCGTGACCAAAGGTGTGTTTAGTGCAACTGAATTTAGCTTCACAGATTGACCAGTCCCCAGTAACAAAAATCCTTTTGCAAGAGGAGTATGCGTAGCTTCCTCTCTACACTCCTTCACCATCTTTAGCAGGGCATTTCTCTACAGAATACACCACTTTAGCCTTTAAAGCATCACTCTCAGTATTCAAGTACATATGGCCCTAACTAGTGGCTCATGTAGCAAAACAATGTTAGAAGACAATGAATCTGAAATTCATATTCAACAAGAAAACGTTTACTGAGAGTCTTCCGCTTGTTCTAATTACAGATAATGGCAAGAAGAAATCTTTTTGCAGTAGGCTCACTTTCTAGTATTGCACAGCACTTCGCAGGTGTCCAGCTTTACCAGGGGTCACCTCTCCCACGTACAGCTCTTGAAGCAGGATGGGAACTCATGTACTACCATAAGAGCCCACCTGGGCACCTCCAGTGAACCTTCACAAGCTCTGCACTAATAACAGTAGGATCAGCAAGGCTGAAACTACACGAAGAGGCAACAGACAGGTGCATGCACAGAGACGAAGGAAGCTGACCTAATTCTACCTGGGTTTGCTGTGGCACCTACGTACTCTCCTCTGGTCTAAAACTAGTTAGAAACTCAGCAGGAGCACTGAAAGAAACATTTATTTACCTCACAGCTATCACAGCCACAACCACCCTCTCAGATGTATTACAAATATGTTCCCATTGATGGCTCTCTTGCATTCTAAGTGGATGAAGCCGAAAGGTTGCGGATTCAGGCTGCCACCAGCATAACTTGCAGTTTGTACTTCAGCTCTGCGTGTTCCGTTTTCTGACTAAGAACATGATGTGCAGGGCTCCCAGACTCCTTGACGTCTTCATGTAAAAGCCAAGTATTCTGAAGACTTGATGCTAGGAGGCCATAGACGATAAATAACATCATAATTCAAAGAACCATAATTACTGTACAGCTTCTTCCTCAAACCATATAATTTCATAGCCGATGACTGACAAGGACCCAAACTACTTGTGGCTGGGCATTAGCATTCTAACTAAGGACACCATTCTTCATTGATTGTCTTTTAGAAGAGCAATTCTGCAGAAAAGTCTGTACCAGGGTCTAGGCAGTCTTTCCAGAACAGGAAGGCAATAGAAATTCCTGTTTATACTCATGTGATGGGGAACGAGCAACACTTCCAAGCAAGAAAGCCAGAGACTCATCCCTTCTATCTGCAACCTGCTTCATGTCACGATTGAGGCACCTCTGAAAAAAACAAGTTACTCTACACACTGGACTCTCAGAGCTTTCCCAGCTCCTACTGGAACTGCTGCCAGTTTCACAAGGGAGTGTAATAGTCTGCTTTTCTCACAGAGAACTTAAAGGAAGAGAAATCATATGTATCACCTTCTGAAACCTGCTTCTTAAATCTTTTCTACTACCCCTCTAAAAGATTTAAAGAAAAGCCATTTCTAGATATATGATAAGCTGGAAGTTACTGTAGTCTGTGATGGGATGCAACATTGGATATCGAGAAGGTAGAAGAACCGCACTAGCTTGATTTTATTACCCAGCTGCAAGGGAAAAAATGCTATAGTGAACAACAATAAAATATATTGCGGAGGTGGCAGGGAACAAAGTTTGATGGTTCTATTTTATTTTTAATCTCTTTTTTGTTTTGCAGCTAATTCATTAACTGTTCTCTTTAAAGATGCTACTAACACTAGCTATATGCTGTGTTCTTAATCATTTGCATAGAGACATTTTAGAAAAACGTACAGCACGCTGCAGTAAAGGTCCCACTGAACTATCACCAGTTTGCTGGTTCTGAGTGAACAACTCCAAAGGTCATGTACCTAATATATTCAAAATGATACCCAAGAATAACATGAGTGCTATGTGATTTAATGCTTAATTTGACAGCACATCTGCATTCCCGAATTCAAAATAAGCATTAGGCATTTCTCACTGTCAATCTCTTCTCAAAAACACAATTGAGAAATTGACATCAATTAACTACGATGTTTTCAAATGCTTCCTTCAAATAAGAGAAATAGGCTGCTTCAAGAAACTTTAATTGACTTTTCTGATAGCTTCAAAATGGGAGAAACATGGATTCCTCAAGGCTGTGAGGGAATGCCACTGCCAAACAGCAACAGTATTTTATATTTCTTACCTGATGAAGAAACAGAGCAGTATAATTCATAGCTTGGCCATTTAATTTACTGTGCTTTTGCCAGTCTTCTGTTTCAACCTGCAGGGTACTTGCAGTTTTTTCTTTTAGGGACTGGGACTTTATCCACACCACTTTCCCCATGCTCTCCTGGCAGAGCACACCTGCTTGAGACTAGAGTCCTGCTGGAGCTGGAGGAGGTTTAATAAGGTGCCACTAGCAAATTCCTTGACCTATTTACAAATTATCTACAATCTGTGATATTCCTGAATGGATAGCAGATATTCAGTAAAGTCTGTTACCCAAAGTCCTCAACTGAGCAGGGTTCTCCACTAATGTTTAGAATCTCCCTAATACTCTGGGTTTGATCAAATACAACATTCAAAAGTGCTTCTGATGTGAAAGGAAAAAATGACACTGAGTTGCATGCAATGGGGCCAAATACATTTCAATTTGTTCTCTAAGTGATCTTCCCACGTTACAAACTTGATAGGGTTTATCTGTTATCCAGCCCCTGTGTAAACAACTACAACATAATCCGGTCTCTGGTTGTCAGGAATGTGGACAGGCCTGTTTTAATTAAATCAGATAATTAAGGATCATATTTTATTAAGCATTTCCACTAAGACTCAGCAACAAATTTTTATGTACAATAATTCAATTAGACATAAAATGGATATTCAAGAAGATAAAGTCTTCATACATTTACGGTTACAATGCCTGATTCAGACCGGGCTAATGTATTCTACTGGGCACCAATGCAGTGATTTTAACACAAAAATTAAAGATTTAACATTATATTCTGGATGTTTAAAAACATCTGATTCTTCTGCTACACAATGGCACTTGAGGGCTTCATTTGCTACAAAATAGAAATTAAAACTTAGAACTGTCAGGCCATTAACAGTAAAATGCTAATACTTTATTGTTTCTTGATTATAAAGAAAAAGGTTAATTTTGTACAGTATTTTTTTGCAAAACTGGGCATACTACAAGAAAAGAAAGAGGTAGCAGGGATGTCCTATAATGTTGTATCATAATAAATTGCTTTAAATTTCACCCTCATCTTTAAAGATCTCTTTGTGCTTTTATTCATTTTATCCAAATTAAGCGCATGTCTCTTGAACATCATTCCAATATGAGAAGGCTGACGGCTTCCCTGCGGAGCTGTATTGCCAGGAGGCAGTTTGGAAAGTGACAGGCTGTAAAGTGGCACAACGGACAATATTAAACAGTTGCCCCTCAATTAATGAGTGGAGTGACCTACTTAGTCACCACAGCTGAGTCCTCTAACTAATTCAGAAGATATCAAATATACCAACTCAATTGCTCATACTGGGACACCAACTGGTAATTAGGTCCAAACAGAATAGCATTTTCTCTGTTTTGGTAATTCACCACAAAAATGAAAGTAGAAATCACCATTAAAAGACATTTTTCCTACTTAGAAAGGTATATTATTTCCATTGCACAAAATACAGAAGAAATAATTTACAAAAATGTTAGAATGTTCAAAGCTAATGTTAAAATGTTAAAAGCTAAAAAGAATATGTACTGTTCCAATGCTTAAACTTATAATATGTACCAAGTATAATGTTTCATCCATATCCCTTTATTTTTCCACTAGTTTCATTGTTTTCTTTCCCACACTATAGTCTGGCAAGTCAGAATTTAATTATATATTCCACATCTGAATTAGTCTACATTAATTTAATTTGTACCACTAGCAATATCTAACATGGGCCACTAGTTATGAAAATAATCCTTCATGGAAATATTCAAGACTGTTTGTTTTAACTTCAGTAGATCATTTTCGAAAAATGTGAAATGTAACTAATGTGTGAATAATTTCTTAAACCAAAAGCAAAAAACTATTTCCCCCTTTCCTTAATCAAAATTATACTGTGCTGAAATATTACACTTGACCTTCAACATCACAAATAATAATAATCAAAAGCAAGTAGCCTAATCCTCTTTTGTTAACTCTAGGAAATGAACGCAGATTCTTGTTCATGAACGGGTCTCCTCAAGTGACTCCACCAGAGCAAGGATGCTAAAAAGTTAGCCACAGCTGAGTCATTTTATTTCCTTAGCACAAGGGAAAATGTTTTGGTTTAAACCAAATCTAACCAAGTAACTGCAGTCTCCCTGCCCCAAAGAAAGCAAATGAACACCTGGGAGGCAGCTGGACACCCCACCAGCCCTGGCCTACAAAGCCCCCGTTACCCTCATCCTTCCACTGCCAGAAATTACATTTACCGAGCAGTATCCACATCATTCCAGTGCTGCAGCTGGTTCCATGAAATAGCTCCAGTTCAAGAATCAAATTTTAAGTGGTAGTAACCTACATTCAGCTCAAGAGCCACAGTTTGATCTTCTGTTTCATATTACAATTTAGAAAGCTTCCACTTGGTCTGGTTGGCTGTCTTTACCTTTAAAATTCACATGTTATAATCAGTTTGAAAAATAAGGCTGAAATACTACATGCTGGGGTACAGGACAGCTGCCAAGTGAAGATTTCAAATTCTAATAAAAGCATAAGGTAACATCTTTCCAGCTTCTTATTCACTACTTGTTTACTAGGTTTCTCAGGTCAACCATTATTTGCATTTACAGGAAGCACTCAAAAAAGACAATTTGAGTGAAGATAACCACCAGCACAAAAGCATCTAAGGGTGGAATAAGGCAATATTGCTTTTACAACATTTGACTTCCCATTTTAGGGGAGATGGAATAGGACAAAGTGAGGATGAAATATATGAAGTAAAGAAATAAAAGTAAACAGAAACAAAATGGTAGAGGGGAGATGGGTTAGAAGATAATTAAGAGGAGATGAGATGATAAACAGGCCAAAAACCTGGAAAAGAACAGATGGAGTGAGGACTATGGTGTAGGCCGGACACCAAAGAGTGACTGCCAACTCTGGGTCAGGAAGTGCAGGATTGAAAGGTGAGCTGAATAAGCTACTCCTTAAGGCATAGAAAGTAAAAAACAAAAATAAAAACAGAGGAAACGAGTCTTTTTGGCATTAAAAACCCTCCAGATGGTAACATTCCCCCTCCACAGAGGTACGGAATTCAAAATCTCCAATAAACAGACAGAGATTATTTGACACTTCTGCTACTGCCATTGCTGCCATTGCTGCCATTGAATTCTTTCGTTTTCTCTTCCATGACTGCAAATCTCCACATTTTTGTCTGTAGGCTACTTGGCGACATAAGACAGGGCTTTGTGGTCATTTACAGTCAGTTTTAGGTTAACGGCTCTCTCGGCAGACATGGATGAGCTATGTCCACGTATTCTGCCTTTTAACATGGTTCATTTTTTCAGGCCATACAAATACCAGTGTACAGCTGCATCAGCTGCCTGCAAAACACACCAACATCAGCAAGTCATGCACTTACACAATCTCCTTCTTCATCAGAGGTCCACAGCCACTTAATTTTGCAAAGCAAACCACCTCAGCAGTAACTATACATTTATTGGTACAAACTTTTAAAAAATCCTCCTTTCCTAACTACAACAAAAGCAGTTCAAAAAAAAAAACCAAAAAAAAAAAAACAAAAACAAATGTCAAGTAAACTACGAGAACAAAATAAGTCATCTGTCAGTTAACAGATTTGACTGAAAACTTTAAAGAAGCTCCTAGACCATTTAATCTTCTAGCAAAGATTACTCACCTTCATTCTAATCCCTCTAGGACAAGCTGTCATTTTAAAATCAGGTAATAGTCTAAGAACTGACAAGTCATTGACATACAGCGTGCTAACATTTGAAAAAGGTTGCTCATTTGACCTGTATCATTGTTTAACCTTTAGCCTCATTGTTCCATTGAGAGTGATGGGCACAATTCTCCATGGGGCCAACGGACCGCACAAAAAGGGACTTTTTTTCGACTCCTGCTAGACAGCTTTTTCACTACACAATAGGCTTTAGTGATGACATCCAGGCTGGGCCTGTCCACACAAAAAAGCCTTGCAAAAGAACTGAGGGTTGGTTTAGGCAATGAAAGGCAAGACTCGCAGAAATAATCAAACCCTTGGAAATTCTATGTACCCGTACTTCCTGTTTAATATAATGAAGATAATGTCCTTGTTGAAAATCCTAAAATATTTGTATAAATAAAAGGCTAAGGCTCCAAGGCTAAGAATATGCAGTATATAACCCATTAACCTCACTGGTCTTTACTGCTTTAGCATCAAGGAAGCCTAAAACTCAGCTTCTTCCACAGCGCTGCTATCCTTACACGATAGGTAGGAGCGCTGGCAGATTTGACCATGTCGTCCCCTTGAATTCCGATGCATGCTAACAAATGAAAAGAAAGCAAGGTACGCAACAAAAGTGACCAATCATGCAAGTGTAATGACAAATAACAAAAATTCAACATTGCTCAAAAATATCTTTCCAAAAGAATTTAGAAGTTACATTAAAAGGCAAAATTGCTCACAGAGTACACGTGGTCCCAGCTAAGACTAAAAGAGTAAACTGTGTTTAATGACTCTTTAATTATAGAGGCAGGCAAATTTAGTGATACTGCTGTCTTCATCAATATCAAAGTTCAACAAGGTAACATTTGTATATTCTCAGAATCTCTAAAACCTGTCCCTTTCTTCCTCTCACCACCAAAACTCAGTCTTAGAAAAAACAAATAAAAGCCCACCAAAACATCTTCAAATAATGTTCAAGACAACATTATAAAGATATAACATTGTAAAAATATAGCCCTTATTTCCAAAATGTAGTACCAACAACAAATGTCAAGGCACAACTATAAATGCTGCCATACTTTATAATCGCACTTTTAAAGTGCATTTCATTTCACAATAAATTGATTTTTAGATTAGAAAACCAAGCAGCCAGTACTCTAACTCTGGTATTAAAGTCCGAAATCCATAACTCCAAGAACAATTTCATTATTGAACATATTATATAACAGTACAAAGTTTACTGCTGTTTCAAGTAATTACTTCCACTTTTTCACTGAAAATAACTAAACCTATGTGGACAACATTCATTTTTCCTGGTATAATTAAAAGTTTTAGCCACTTATTCTGCTACTGAATATAGTGCTGACACTCCTGGCCTTTTTGAGTAATCTTCCTACAATCCACCCAGACTAACACACATTTACTGATATGTGCTATTGTTAATAAGAAGAATGGCCAACGACAGCTTTCAAGTTGGTACACTATGTCTTAAACTCAGGTCATAGAAAGGAATGACGGAGGCTGTGAAGGGTGGGGTCTACAATATTTACTTTTGTGAGGTTCAAACTGCACCCTGGGAACATATCTAAAAAATTGAAGTTTCTCAAAACAAAAATAAGATGTGATGTGTGGTTCCAGCTGCAGTAATTCAGAAGTACACTTGATTCTTTTCTTGGCCCTAAGCAAAACCCAGCTACCCTTCAAAAAAAACACGCTCCAAGAATTTTGACGAAACACATTCAGACCAGTGGTATGGGTTTTCCACTTTTTGAGTCTTGAACATGCTGGTGCAATCAGAGATCCACCTCATCTGTCACCAAAGATTGCTATATCCGTCGATCTTTCTTTGAAAATAATAAGCCTTGGTGGTGACCTGAGAAGCTACATCTTCTGTCTGTGAAATACAGGAGCTGAAGGTAGGGAAGAAACCCACGCTTAATAAAACACACAGCTTTTCTGAGACCATTTAAGGGTGTAAATCTTTAAGGACCTCTAGTCAAGAAAGAGATGATCCTGTTAGACCTTTCTAAAGATGACAGAATTCTGTTGTTCTTGGAGAAGAAGAAAAACGGCTAATTAAACATCAGGAAAAGATCTACCTAAGTTGGTACCATTTGTCAGTTCTTTAGCATCCATTCAGCTGCCTCCATCTCTGGAGACTGACTGACAGATATGCTGAGTCAATCTGAATATGAGCAGACTTAGAAGCTAGAAGGAATTCCTTGCCTCCCTTCAGATCTTGCTGTGCTGCATACAGAATTGGTAAACCCTGTCATGACATTTGTCATTGATGCAAAAGAAACCCAGCTGGCTCTTTTAGCTATATTAATGAGGTATTCATCCCTATGAGTACATTTGTTGCTATAGTTGCAGAGATTACTGAATAAACATAGGAAAAATATCTTTCAGGCAAAGCAATACTATTTTTAAATAGTACTCTTTCAGAATAGGGCAATGCTTCAAAACAATAGTCTGTTCTGATCATATATAATGAAAAAAATCTGTTCACGAAGTTGTGACGGATATGAAGATGTAATCCCTGTTTCATTATCCTAAGGAAGTGTTACAGGAAATCACACTCATCAAGTTCACAGTGAAACAAACAACGTATTTTTTGAGGTAAATAAGAGCAACAATAATTCTTAGTCTAAATATTATTCTTTTGAGAATATATTTTTATGAATACTATTCTTCTGAGCAGATACAGATTTGAAATACATTTTGAATCTATAATCGTAGAATGGTTTAGGTTGGAAGGGACCTTAAAGATCATCTCGTTCCAACCCCCCTGCCACAACCAGGGACACCTCCCACTAGACCAGGTTGCTCAAAGCCCCACCCAAGCAACCTTGAACACTTCCAGGGATGGAGCTTCAACAACCTCCCTGGGCAACCTGTTCCTGTGTCTCATCACCCTCACAGTGAAACATTTCTTCCTCATATCTAATCTGAATCTACCCTCTTCCAGTTTAAAGCCACTACCCCTTGTCCTATCACTACATGCCCTTGTAAAAAGTCCCTCCCCATCTTTCCTGTAGGCCTCCTTTGGATACTGGAAAGCTGCTGTAAGGTCTCCCCACAGCCTTCTCTTCTGCAGGCTGAACAACCCGAACTCTCTCAGCCTGTCTGCATAGAAGACGTGCTCCAGCCCTCTGATCATCTTCGTGGCCCTCCTCTGGACCCACCCCCAACAGGTCCATGTCCTTCTTAGGTTGAGGGCTTCAGAGCTGGATGCAATATTCCAGGTGAGCGGAGTAGAGGGGCAGAATCACCTCCCTTGACTTGCTGGCCACGCTTCTTTCAATGCAGCCCAGGATATGGCTGGCCTTCTGGGCTGCAACCGCACATCGTCAGCTCATGTTGAATTTCTCATTAACCAACACCTCCAAGTCCTTCTCCTCAGGGCTGTTCTCAATCCGTTCTCCACCCAGCCTGTACTTGTGCATGGGATTGCTCCAGCCCATGTGCAGGACCTTGCACTTGGCCTTGCTGAACTTCATGAGGTTTGCACAGGCCCACCTCTCAAACCTGTCCAGGTCCCTCTGGATGGCATCCCTTCCCTCCAGCACGCTGACCACTCCACGCAGCTTAGTGTCATCGGCAAACTTGCTGAGCGTGCACTCCATCCCAACACCCATGTCACCAACAGATGTTAAACAGTACCACTTCCAGTACCAACCCCTGAGGAACACCACTTGTCACTGCTCGCCACTTCAACATAGAGCCTTTGACCACAACTCTTTGAGTGTGACTGATGATTCCCCTTAAATATTTACCAATATTGCCTTTCATAAAACTCCACATCAATACTGGTAGTACTACCAAAAACTCCTTACAGTTATCATAGGGCATACAAACAATTCTTAACCACTGACAGAAAACTCCTTACTCATTGAAAACAATGATCAGATTTAGAGACTCATTAGAAGTTTTGTGATAACAGTAGTATAATGAACATGTCTCACTAGATAACAGTGACTTTAAATGAGGACAATGTACCTCTGACGTACACTGTACAAAAAGAAAAGATTAAAACCTATGGTTGTTTCAAACCCAAAATGTAGAAAGCTTTAGAGTCTCCCCTGATTGCCACTTAAAAAAACTACCCCAAAATTAAACACACACAAAAGAAACCACCAACAAGAAACAACCAAAAAACCCACAGCAAACCCAAATATCCAAATACATTAAAAGCATATAGATACTTTTATCTTAAAGATGTTTTTAATGTGGTGATAACACATTAGGGTGAGAATTTGTTGACCGAACTGCATTTGCTATGTAATAATCTCAAATGCAGGTAGCAATGTCCTAAAGTTTTACCTGGTACTGCAGACTTCCTGATATCTTCTAATATTGTTTTTAAAAAGCTTGAGATAAGTAACAAAACCCAAAGAGACAGCCATGCTTCACACTTTCAGATGCACTGCTCTCTCAAACTGCGTAAGTCACCACTGTATCTGTTCCAATGGTATATTCGTCATTCATAAAAAAGTAGCAAAACTCTCAGAGGAAAAGGAACCCTCAGAGAAAGAAAATGTGCTATATAATTGTAGTGCAAACCAGCCATTGACTTTTACTCACTCTAACTCAGGGGAAAGTTAACTGACAAGAAGAGGCCTAGTTAAAAAAATAATCTTTCAAAACATACAGTTTGATAAAACCCAAGATATTACTCTTCATTGCTTCATTTTCCTACCAATTTGATCTAATACATGCACAGAGTAGATAAATCATAAATGTTTGATATGATTATGATAAGAGAAAAATAACACTGGCTATTCGCTCTGCTCTGCCAGTAACTCGAACCCTCCTGTTTTCTGTGTGCATCTCCAACTGCTGCATACAGGAATATTCCTCACAGAAATGAAGCAAACTGGCCAGATAACTGCTTCATTCCACAATTCACGAGTTAATCAAACCTGGTGGCAAAGACAAGGACAAAATAAACATTGTCCAAGCATTAGTGTCAAAAGCAATTCTAAGTCTACTATGAAACAAATTCCAGCCACGCATAATTTTTTTCCCTCACCAATACTTTTGATGCTTTACTGATGGGTAATAAAACAGTCAATATCTTAAAGCGTTTATACTTAGAGCTTTGAGAAAGGCAGAGAAAGACCAGTAAATAACATCACTGCTGACTTTAAAAAGTGCCGCAGCCCAAATTCTTAAAATCCAATATGTTGGAACACACATGGACAATTCAGAAATCTCCTTTAGACAGGAAAGAGAGAGACGTTGAGCGTAATTTTCATTTCCTAGGTTTTGGGAAGTAGAGGACCATTTCAATAGTCATGTGCTGGCAATTAGATTTAACTAGCATGAAATTTGTTTACAGATGTAAATGAATGTACAGATGTAAACCCTCAGCCAGTTTGCTGATGAAACAAACCTGGAAGGAGTGGCTGACACACCAGAAGGCTGTGCCACCATTCAGCAAGACCTAGACAGGCTAGAGAGCTGGGAGGAGACGAATCTAACAAGTTCAACAAGGGCAAGTGTCCTGCACCTGGGGAGGAATAACCCCAAGCACCACTACAGGTTAGGGGCTGACCTGCCAGAAAGCAGCTCTGCAGAGAGAGACCTGGGAGTCCTGCTGGACAACAAGTTGACCACAAGCCAGCAACGTGCCCTTGTGGCCAAGAAGGCCAATGGCATCCTGGGGTGCATTAAAAAGAGCGTGGCCAGCAGGTCGAGGGAGGTCATCCTCCCCCTCTACTCCGCCCTGGTGAGGCCACATCTGGAGTACTGGGTCCAGTTCTGGGCTACCCAGTTCAAGAAGGACAGGGAACTACTGGAGAGAGTCCAGCAGAGGGCTACGAAGATCATCAAGGGTCTGGAACATCCCTCTTATGAGGAAATGCTGAGACCTGGGTCTGTTTAACCCGGAGAAGAGAAGACTGAGAGGGGATCTCATCAATGCTTACAAATATCTAAAGGGCCAGTGGCAAGAGGATGGGGCCAGACTCTTTTCAGTAGTGCCTGGCAACAGGACAAGGGGCAACAGGCACAAGCTGGAACACAGGAAATTGTGTCTCAACATGAGGAAAAGGTCCTTTACTTTGAGAGTGACAGAGCACTGGAACAGGCTGCCCAGAGAGGTTGTGGAATCTCCTTCTCTGGAGATACTCAAAACCCACCTGGATGTGAGCCTGTTCAACCTGCTGTAGGTGAACCTGCTTTGGCAGGGGGTTTGGACTAGATGCTCTCTGAAGGTCCCTTCCAACCCCTGCCATTCTGTGATTCTGTGTTGTGTTTTACCTAGAAATTTTTCTAGGAATGCTTCCAACCATGTTCTTCCTGTGATTTTTAAATGAGGTTAAAAAAACCTGGAACTTCAGAACACTTCAAGAAACTATAAAATTATATAAGAAACCATTTTTAAGATGTGTTCCTTTTGTTCTAGTTTCTTTTCATTCCAAGCTTAAAATTATGTGTCCTAGGTAAACAGCCTTTTTCCCTCCACGAAAAATTTATTTCAAATTTACGATATTTATCTTAAATAGACAACCGAAAAATGCAACAACACACAGAGAAGAGATCAAACATTTATAGTGCTTTATCCACACAAACCTTGTAGAACTGTTTGTGACGTAAACTTTCCAAAGACTGTAACTTTCTGCCAGTTTTTTTTTAAAGTCCAGCTTATGCCTTACCTCTTTATTTACTTTTCACTCACTCTTGGTTAGCCAAAATACCATTACTGCTCCTCTTGAGGCAAGATTCATTACCTGCTACAGGGTCAAGGAAATGACAAAAGCAAATGGAAGCTGACAATCTGATGTTCATTGCTCTGTGCTGATGAGACACAGGACTGCTTCTAACAGCAGTGCTGAGAA
Organism: Ibidorhyncha struthersii; assembly: GCA_013398815.1. Taxonomy (NCBI): domain Eukaryota; kingdom Metazoa; phylum Chordata; class Aves; order Charadriiformes; family Charadriidae; genus Ibidorhyncha; species Ibidorhyncha struthersii. The sequence goes on along the minus strand of VZSZ01002336.1, from coordinate 796,038 downwards.
AAATGGGTTCCTTTAGTAGAAAGTATTATCCGAGAGTCATTTAATTCACAGAAGAGAATAGAAGTATTTTACAGAATGTTAGGATATGTCTACACTGAAGAAAAGAGTGCACAATGAAAGACCGGAATTCATATATATATTTGCAAGTCATACACATTCCTCCAGAAGACCTAGGGCAGTATTTTAATAAGTAAAATGTGGAAACGTTAACTAGAATGGGCCCTTAGTAATCATTGCTGAACATGAAGTGGGACTTCAAGCACAACTCATGATTTTTATACTATGGCCAAATGGGGACTGAAAGTAAAAAGAACATTATATTCTTACCTATGAAGGAGGACAGTGTAAACAACATAGCTCTCAGACATCCCCTTGAGCTCAGAGACATTTCAGACCTAAAGCTATTAACTTCTATATCATCGTTCAACACTAGGAAACTAAAGAATTAGGTTTTGCAAAAGTGCAGGTTTTAAACATGGGGAAATAGTAATTCGGAAGAAATAGGTAGCCTAAAACCACTTTTCAGAGTATCCCAAAATGCCAATTGCCCCCCCAAGCACTGCTGAACACCCAGTTAGCAGAGGAACTCACTGGAAGCTAAAACAGCTGAGGGAAAAACCTATACCCAACACTGCTTTGCTGCCTTCAGCACCACAATATAAACAACTGAAATCAAGTTTACCTTTCTTGAAGCGTAGATGTCGAAAAATGGTTTGTTTCGCACACTGAATGGTTCCTGTGCTTTGTCAATAAGACCATTTTTCATCTTTTCATGTCGTGGAAATATAATCTCTTTCTCTATACATGCAAGTCGAACATTAAAATCACAGTCTCCAACAGGCTGGCCCTGCCAAGTTACAAAAATCAGCATTAAAATCAAACCCTTCCCAAATTATTTGAACAGTCTGATTTTTCCTTACACAACATTTAGAATCATACAGATACATAAAAATATTATCAAATTACTACATGTTTTTGCCAAATACTTGTTTTTCAAGCATTTGTCTCAGGCTGCAAGAGGTTTAATCAAATCAAAGTTCACAGAAAGATAAAAACCTATAATATGTATTCAAACATATATGAGTTAAATACCTAAACACCTTTAAAGTTAAGCCAAATAATTGAAATATTCCCTAATTATAACTTTGGATATAGCAGCTACATACTTTTCCACATAGTTTTCCTCAGAAGTAATTTTGCTCATTTTGCTCATAATACTTTTGATGACAATGCAACAATGCAATTTACACAGTTAAGCAAACTCATGGCTTTGAATGTACTATATTGATGCCTTGAAAGAAGCATTAACTACATAAATGTTCACTTTTCTGTCACAGAAAAGAGAAAAATATAGCTGCAGTTGGAAAAAGTGCCAATAAATAGTGGCTGCAAAAACCTGCACGATATGTGATGGCTTTGTTACAAAAAGGTAGTAAAAGCCCTTCTCTAAGCCTCAGTAGTGTACTCTGACCTTTCAACCTGAAATAAAAGAGCAGCTTTACATTGCTCTTTATATATTTGGTGCATTGCATCAGATCAGTGGTGAGCATTCAAAATGCGCATTTGTCAGATTAATACATGCTTGTAACGGAGTTTATTAGATTTTGAGCATTAGATAGTGAGGAGAACACACTGCAGATATCACTAAAAGAAAATATGAACCTGGCAACTTCTAAATTCTAAAGTTAGTTTCAATCAGACATGCCACTTCCATAGCAATAAAACACAAAACTCATAGATTTGCATTGTTACAAGCATGATGCAGCACTGGAAGTTATTTACATGAGATCATCCCTCATTTTGCCACCTCATTCACACAAAAAAATAATTTTCAAAAACCATCCCTTTCACGGTCCACAGAGAATAAGCTGACAGAGCTTTGGCTTCAAAACCAGAATTTTTCGAAAGTTGAAAACAATGAGCACAGGAAACTGGGAAGACATGGGACTCAATGGCATCATCAATGGCAGACATACAGATCAGCAGAAGAATCAGCAACCAGATATTTCCTGTACCAAACACAACTAGAAGAGAAACGGAAAGAGAGTCTAAAAGGAAAAAAGCCCCGCTCTAACGTGCAAAGAGGATCAGACTGGTAAATCTGAAAGAATACAGAGGAAATAAATGGCAAAATGACTTCCTGATGACACATAAGGTAAGAGATAGAATGTGTAGTATCTGAACAACTATTTTAATTATGAGAAAAACAGAATGCCAATTTTAGACCAACAGGAGTTAATCAAGTTCTTTCCAAACTCACCCTGGCTTTCACCAGAATCCTCTGCATTTCATGCTCTCAGAGGGGAATTAAGTTTCTCTCACATTTCTTTCCTAGCATTAGATCCTTACTAGATCTCTATCAAAAGTCCTCAACTGTTCATTGCAACAGCTTTAAGAACTATGCATTACTCCCATACCACATGTAATTCACAACCACTTTCTTACAGGACTCGGCTTCATTCTATATGACAGGCAGCACAGCCACCATCACTTCAGGGGGTGAAGGACATTCTGCACAAAGCCAATAACAACATGGGTAAAATGTCTCCTAATCTCTGCACATTGATGCATGCTGTGAAGAAGAAGAAAGCCTACATGGCTGTTAACTTTGCCTTCACCATTGCTTTCCTTTCATATATGGAGGTGTTATTAGTAAAGCACCATTCAAATGAATGGAAAATTAGACCATGGGAAAATCCAAGAGGCAAGAAAGTGGCTCATTCTTTATTCATTCATTGCACAACACGGCTGCATGATCTACAGATGTTTTAAGGGCCATATATTAAAATTCTGGAGAATCTTTCTTTCTTTCTTTCCTCCCCCATGTACAGCATACTTGAGAACTCATCTGTACAGTGATTGTGCTTGTCCTGGTTTGTGTATCTAACTAAAACACAGAAAACACATCTTGACCACTGTAACAACTGGCTGAAGAACCGATTGAAGAATTCTTTCCTGGGAAATGTGTATACAAGTAGTTTTTTATTTCAAAGAACACCATATACTGTTCTCTAGGTAAGTTTCAGCAAGATCTAGTGCACATGCTCTCTTTCCTACGGTAGCTTTTCCACTCAGACACATTTTATGAGTAGGTCTGAAAGAGCAAATGAACTAATTAATGTTTCAAATATTTGAACTTCCAATAAGCAGTAAAGTTATTTAGAGAGCTTTTCTTTATAGCAATTCATTAAAAAATGCTTTTGCATAGCGACTTAAATTTATTTCAATCCCTTAATAGTTAAATTAAAATCTCAGATGACTTCATATGCACCATAAAGCAGCTGAATCACTTTCTTTTCCTTTAAATAATCCTTTCACTTCTCACATCTACTTGGAACTAATTATTTCCTGCAGCTCTGCCAATCATATATTTTTATTTCAAAGCCTGTTACACAGAAGGGTATATTACCACTAGATTCTATCATATAAAGGTCAAAGCTAGGCTGACATAAAATTATATGAGATGGGAAAACAGAGATAATGCTGCTGAGCAACTTCTTCACCAGCCAAGTAAACTCAGAAGTTAAGGAGTATTTCATTCTCCCCAAAGCACCGGACATTAGCAATAAGAAAATTAACATAACATCGACTTTAAATCAAGGACATACTGAATAAAAGCAATATTGGAGGAAGAGGACTTGTTCTTTGTTATTAAGACACTGCTATAATTACAAAAAATATTGCTAATATACAACGTATTTATCCCAGACAGATCCAAGTGGTAAAATCCTAGCTTCTAGCAAATAAGTAGGAGGGTAACGTAGGCTGTTATAAATAATTCACAGACCTTGACAAAACCAGGAAGAGGTTATTTAGAATATAAACCACACATTTAAAAGCTGTCTAAGACCAAGACATGGATGCGTGTACAATCTAAATAAATACTAGTACATTTTTAGGCAATATAGATGTTCTATTAATTTAAGCATTCAGCTGTGAGATTTTATTTCAATATGCAAGTTTTTACTTGTCTGAGAAGGATGAGGGTCACCACTGCCTAACAGCATAGTTAATGGAGAACATTAGATGATAATTTCTGTTCTAGACATTTTTAACCTAAAATAAGTTTGTTAGCAAAGGATAAACCAAAATTAACAACTAGCATGTGTTTCCTATCTATGCTAGAATATTACACTTCTCCCTCATAGTAATTAAAATGTATCCTGAAGCAAAATTTCGTTTAGACAAGCCTGAAGAGAGGAGTCATCTGTTGAATCAACAGCTCTTCCTTGGGCAGCTGAATTCCCGTCACCTGTTGAAACTTTGTGCATTGCACTAAGAGGTCACAGCATGAAGTGGGCTTGCAATAGATGTGACACATCCTCGAAACATAAAATCTCTACAGAGCTTTGAATCCACCTAGGATTGAACATTTCTAAATTTAAACTTACAATGTTTCACATCAACTTCCCAACAGAACCCATACACAGTTAAGTCACATGAAAACCTAGTGCACCACAAAAGGAATACATGTTTAAAAAAAAATAAAAAAACAGGGTCTGCAGCTCATTTATATCCATTGCCTTGAGAGGGTTGCGGTAAGGCAATTTATTTGCTGAAAGGAGCTAAAAATAAAAAAAAAAAAGGAGAAAAAAAAAATCACAGTCCCAATAACATTCCTCCAGATCCAGATGGGTACTGACAGACTGAATTTGGACAATCATCAGGCTGTAGCTCCTGCCTTCCACCCAGTTCACAGAGACCTCCATGTTGAAGGCACAACCTCTTGCTGATATGGCTACAAGGGCTGGTGAGTAACTCAAATCCCAGGTCATTAAGTACAGGAAGACGGCAGGAATAGCTGAGATGGCTGTAAGAGGGTAATGGGATTTCTGCTGCACACCCTGCCTCAGTCCCCTCTTTCTCAGCAAGAAGAAAGGTACCCTTGAGGAGGTACCATCACCGTCCAGATTTAAGTTACCCTTCCTTTGCCTCCAAGGTTGCCTTTGTGGCTACAGCTCAGTAAATTTGAGACTTAGACGGAAAGACCTTTACCTAGATGGATGCAGTACAGATAACAAAAAGGGGTATGTAGGTGCTAAATCCCATAAAAGCATTTTATCTTAGAATTTGATATTTATCCAGCCTTTTCCCAATGCAGCTATAGTAAAAAGAAAAATAAGGCCTGGGCCTGTGTACAGAGCTGATAACTGGCTTGGGCCAGGATAAACTGAGAATATTTATTACCTTCCCCCATGAGATATGGTTTGAAGTCTACCTGCCAGCAAAGCGCGCTCCATTTGCTTCCCCAGAGCAGTAACTTAGACATGAATAATTCAGCACATACACGCATATACGTTCCACGCACGTCTTCACTTATTGAGCCATAGCGGAACATATGTCACAACTGTCTTAGCTTTAATGATTTTGAGACAAGAATAAAGAATAAGCTCAGGCTGATATTCTACACTGTGTTTAACATTATTAGTGACAATTCAAGGCACTCACAGCTGACATCTGCATTTCCAACGAAAGCCCATTATTAGTTCTCCCATCTTCTGAAGACCATGAAGTCTAATATTTTGCATTTTATATTAATGGTCTGGCACGTATTTCTTCTGACTCTGGTTTTATAGATGCTGCTATTTTTTTCATACACATAGCTTTTATATAAAAACAACCTGAAGGTGCTGTTTCATTCTCCAAGTAAGATTATTACTATATTCGATCACTTAAAAGGGGTGGGGTTGTTTTTTTTTTTTTCATTTCCAGTAAGTTTTCTTTTTAAAACAGGATTAAAAGTAAAGTATTAGAGAAATGAAAAACTTTGTAGAATTACGACTCTTAAGTTTGTCATTTCTAAAAGGCAAAAGGCAAGACAACCATTATAATCTAAAAACACATTTTAAAATTTGGTTTTTCTAACTTTTATCACTCAAATATTCAAAACAGATATGGTAATGGCAAGAAATTTAGCAGTTTCAAAATGGTTTCTAAAATTTATCTTGGAATCAATGAGGTGCAGCATGTGAAATATTGTTTCAATTGTAACAATTCAACCAATGTGCTGCAGGAACATAATTACTATTTATATGTTGTCAGCTTATACAATGGAACATCGCTTTGATTTACCACAGAACAAAAATGGTTTGAGGAATCAGACCTATTAAAAAGATTGCTTAAGACGTGTATTAAATTATTTGCATTTCCTTCAAAAAAATATCACTGAAAATAAATTCAAGTATGCAGGAATCAACAAAGGAAAGAAGATTGTAGCCCATGCATAAACATCAAGGCGCAACAGAACATACAAATATAGCTCCACACTTTTTTTTTTTATTAGCAAACATAACTTGAACGAAACAGCAGGACTGTCAAAACTGTGACTAAACAGATAAGATCAAAACAGAGAAAGTAGATTGTACTACAAACATTGCTCCCTTCCTTACTCTTCTCCTTGGATTGCTCAAAACAGAATACAAATTCAAGATAAAAACCATAACACCTTACAAGTACAAGTGCATGGTAAGTTTGCTTCATCACGTAAAGGTAACCTATATAAGTCAGAATATTTACAATCAGTTGAAGTGATTGAATTACGATTCTCACCATTGACATTGCGCAATAAAGAGGCAGATTTATGGAAACGGACATCTACCATGGATGAATACCTAAGCCCTCTCTTTGGAAAACACAGCTCCACTTAGGCGTCAAAAGCTTAGTATCTGCTATTTTAGGAGCACAGACAACTCAGTCCAGTTCATTGTTTGATTGCATGTACAGTGGCTTCATTTAGGACCTTTATAATCCTTATAAATCCTTCTGAGCCTTCAAAAACAGAACTCAATAAGGGGATTTTACTGGGATGTAAATGATTAAAACCAAAAGGAGTTATGTTCTGTCTAGACTGGCTGCCTCCCCTCAAGTAATCTGAGGAGTAGATGAACTTCCCATTTTTAATTACAGAAGTAAAAGTCATAATTCTAATAACCCATAACTGTAAAATAGATTTGCCATCATCAACATCAGATATTTACACACAAAAAGATTGCATGGGGTTCTCCCAGGGGAATATAAATCTAAATAATTTATTTTGTACTGAATTTAGGCTATCTGCAAAGTAGAATATAGAACACAGGCCTTTACTGCTTCTGTTTTTTCCAATGATTTTTCCTAGTGCTGTTGTTATACACAGTATGGAGGCATACTGACCTTAACTGCAACACATACTAGATGGTCCAGTCAGTATTTTCACTTTCTGTTTCTACTCTCCTCATACTCTCTTCCTTTCTACAAGCCACTCACAATGACTCTTCATAAGAATAGTTATTGCTGGGTTTTTACAGGGCTGTCTTTATGATGAAGAATTATCGTTCCAGTGAATTAAAGAACCGTGGGAAAATTCCTACAGCTTAAAGACATTATTCAGGGCATTTCATACTTGAAAAGAGAGTGGCACTGATTTTTTTTAGTATATAAATCACTTCATAGTATTTAAAATAAGATTGCCTATTACAGTTAGTATAAAGTCTCCTAAAAAATAGAAAAGAGAAAAAAAGAATAGCAACAATCAGCACTGATTCACAAATACTATCTTAGAAAGGGAAGCCCCTACCTTTCCTAAACAGTAATAGAACTAAAAATTAAGGATCTGCTAGTAACAAGATTTTATATTACTGAAGACTTGTAAAAGGTCTATAATTTCAGTACACAATCTGTCTTTAACATATCTAGTTCATCGTGTGCATGGTTAGCTTGAGTACAAAATACTGATTAATTACTATTATATTCATTTCAAAAGAAAAGTGGTATTTTTCTTCTCATTTCTTTTAAGTAAGAGAAATATTCTATAAAGGATGAAAATATGGCCTTCAAATTCTCTTCTAGACTGTAACAGTTACTCAGGTTATTCAAACATATTAGCCATGGAGAAGAAAGTATTAGAGAGGTCCTGCTTTCACCTTCATAAAACACATCCTGAATTATACAGTTATTTTAGATTTGGTACACCCTTCTGATGAATTTTGATTTTTTTTTTCTTTAGTTCTTTTCCCCTAGAAAAAGGAAAAAGATGGAAAGGCATGGACAGACAGAAAGCTGAAAATATGAAATATTACAGCTAGATTAATTGCAGAAAAGGAGGAATCAAAACTAAGTTAGGGAAATAAGACATGAGAACATCTGAACACGGTCACACTGCTTCTATATGATACCTCCCCAACTGTCCTCTATTTTGCCTATAGTTTTTCCTGTTTTGAAATACACTGGACAAAAAAAGCCCTGTGTTAGACTTCATTCCCAGTACTTAGGAAATTGGACATGATAATGCAACTGGAAAAGCTGCTCCACTGTAAAGTTTTTCACACCTTCCACTTCAGTTGTGATCACTGTCAGATTTGACTATCTGCCTGAGACAGAAGTTGGGTTTAAGTCCACTTGGCAGTTCCTATGGGAAAGACTGTTATAGACTGCAAACTGCAGGAGACAGTTTTTCTATTTAATCATATGTTACAGTCCTTAGCACAAGAAGATAAAAAAAATATTGCAAATAAAACATGAGGTTTTTTTAAGGCTAAAAATGCGAGAGGCAGGAAACTTTAGTAAAAATACTGAGAAAAGCTCTTTGAAGAGACCTTCTAAGAACAAAAAAATTGTTTGTGGACTTTATTCTCTGAATTGCATAAAGTTTGAAATACTTCAGAGTTATTTTCACTTACAATGCTACTTAAACTTTCAGGTCTTGTTTTGCAGTTTTTGTAGCAAGTTTCATCATTTGCTGAAAAAGTGCCACATCAGAGTAATCAAGAGTAAAACCTACAGAACTCAAACACCTGAAAGATATAAAGGATTTAATATCATAGCAACATCTAAAGCTGCTCTTGCCCCCGTATCTCGCTCCCAGGAGCAATACTTTGTGCTTCCTCCCCTGACAATTATACTAGCGATAATCTGCCATTCAAAAAGGTTCTCATGAGACATGTTTCATATTAAGGTATGGAAACACCTTTGGGGAATAAAACAACACATGACAAAATTTAATACACTCCCTTTGCTTTTATATAATATTCTATTAAGCATTCATTATTTTGGCAAATGTGGAAAACAAACCACATTCACTGCAATCTATAGTGCCCTCTGGGTTAGGAAGAGGAGGATCTAACTCAGAGATGCAAGGGAAAGGAAGAAATCAGATGTATTTTTCACACAATCTAACCAGCAAGTAGAACAGTCAACCTTCAAACTAATTACAAGGCTAAAGAATGCTCCCCAACAACAACAGCTTATTAGATTAAAAAAATATAAAATTAAGAACATAAAACCACTGAAGATATCCTGGTCAGCATGTACTAGTTATCACTCTTCAGCAATAATTTACTTTTTGTAGGCATCCTAGCAAAAGAGAGTTTTGAAAAGAGAGATGTAAAAAGGCATTAAAATGCTCCTTTTCAGTTGCGTATGCACTTTACTCAAGCACAAGGAGCAACAGGGAAGAAAACACAAATTATCCGTTTGGAAGTTTACAGAATAGGTAAGGAGATTTGCAAATTTTGCTGCTCAGATATACAAGTCAGGTTTTCAATGATGAATAATAGAAGATCAACAGGGAAGGGGAATAAGGCAGGAAAGACTTTGAAAAAGACAGCTAGCTAAGATGCATTTCTGTCCATCCATCTCCACAGACTCAAAAGCTTCTGCCGCATCACTTCCTTACTGTGTTGATTCTCCGTTTTATAAGCTCTCCGAGCCCACCATTTGTTGCACTCCCTATTCTGTAATGCTACTCTATTCACATACCCTAAAGAATACTAACCCATATTACCTGGCTGACCAAGTTGTCCCTGCTCTTAGTAAACTGCATTATAAAAACGGGAGGAGGAGAAGAAAGCAATGGCTCTACCAGCTGCGTAACCTCACACATTCAAACAAGGGATTTGGAAACAGAGGAGAGGCTCTGGAATTAAGGTGCCAGAGCAGCGCAGCTACAAGCAATCTTAAATCATGTCTCCCAGTGTGACACCAGAAAGCAAAGCATGACACAACTGAGTAGATGTTCTGTATTTCATGTACCTGACACCTCTTAGCTGTGATAGAATGAAGTGATATATACAGCTTTTGAGAACCTAACACACAGTAAGAGCACTGTTACAAACATTTGTGCACTTATTTTGGTACATCTCAGCAAAATGTAATGGAAGTAATAGAAAGGGTGTAAGAGCAAACACATGCACAGCACCCTCATTTTCCAGGGCACTATTAGAATCACATATTCATAGAATAGTTTGGGTTGGGAGGGACCTTAAAGACCCTCTAGTTCCAACCACCCTGCTGTGGGCAGGGACACCATCCACTAGACCAGGTTGCTCAAAGCCCCATCCAACCTGGCCTTGAACACTTCCAGGATGGGGCATCCACGACTTCTCTGGGCAACCTGTTCCAGTGTCCCATCACCCTCAGAGTAACAAGTTTCTTCCTAATATCTAATCTAAATCTACCCTCTTCCAGTTTAAAACCATTATCCCTCGTCCTATTGCTGCACTCCCTGATTAGTAACAAAAGCAATTTAAATCTGTATTGTTGTGGTGGTACCACTTGAGAAATAACCTCAGAATTAAAAGTAAGAGCAGAAGGGTCACAGGCAGCCAGGGGCATTTGTAAACAGAAAAGCTGCAATTAAATGCTTGCATCTCTGAATTGTGCCCTCAAAATTTTCACAGTACATTTTTAAGATAAGGTTAATAGGCTAGTAAGTGAGAGACAGCATGTACTGTGAGCTTTACATCACTTTAAAATGTGGCTTGTAACGGGAAAGTCAGACATGGTAATATTTTACAGAGACTTAAAGCAAAGAATTTTCATGCATGAATTCAATGAGCACATTGGCTGTGGGCAGGATTTATGACCAGCATATCTGTTTACCATGACAAATTTTATCTAATAGATACAGCATTGTTATGCATAATGACAACCAAAGAAATCTTGATCTTGACTTAATTTAATGCACAGAATACTGGGAAATTTAATCAAAATTCTATCGCATTTCTAGACATTAAAATAATTATTCTTTTTCAAGCATTCAGTCTATTCTTACCATTGCAATCTGGTCTCATCAAAACTTGGCTAGAGTTTAAAAATTTAAAGGCCAGGGTTAGAAAGAAAAAGGAAAGTGCTATTCATTTTCAGCATCTTTGCTAAGAATGTATTAATTAGATCCTACATTATGCCAGTGTCACTTTTTATTACTTAACTAAGGAAAAAAACAGTTGCTTAAGTTTAGCATCTACACATCCATACGCAGCTATTGAATAGGATTTAAGAAAAAGCCTCTGAAAACAAGGTTTCTCAGGAAGAGCTGTCTCAAAGATGACTAGAGAATGAAGACATGTTCTTTTGTGGATTGTTTCTGACGAACAGGGATTTGGATTTACTTGTATTTGCTTCCAGGACTGTTAATTGTTCTATTGACAGCTTCCTCTGTCACACTAGAATTACCCATCAAACGTGAACTTTGTATTCACTGTTCAGGTAAAAGAGGTAACGCCATGCAGTCACAGTTATTATAATAATGAACTCAACTACATACACACAAATCAGGAAGCCGAAAAGCAACAGGCATTGCAGGAATTTAGCTCTGTACTCATTAAGAATAAACTCCATAAGGAATTAGCCTTTTTTATGTTCAGAGAAATAAAAAAAAATCCAGATTTTGTGTGCAGAGCACACATACAGCCAGTGACATAAATGTGGACAAACCCCCCTCAATTACAATTTTAAAAGCCAACTATTACAGGAGCTTGACTCCTACAAATCAATAGGCCCTGACAATATCCACCCAAGGGCGTTAAGAGAGCCGGCTGACATTGCAGGGCCACTCTCCATACTCTTTGAGAAGTCATGGAGATTGTGGGACATCCCAGAAGACTGGAAGAAGGTTAATGTCACCCCCATCTATAAGAAGGACTTAAAGGAGGATCCAGGAAATTATAGGCCCATCAGTCTTACTTCAGTCCCTGAGAAAGTTATGGAACGAATCCTCGTGGGGGCTTATCAGAAGTCAAAGGAAGCATGTGATTGGGAAAAGCCAGCACGGATTCACCAAGCGCAAATCATGCTTGACAAACCTGACTGCCTTCTGTGACAAAGTAACCCGCTCAGTTGATGCGGAGAGAGCAGGAGACGTTGTCTACCTGGATTTCACCAAGGCTTTCAACATGGTTCCCCACAGCCTCCTCCAAGAGAAACTGATGCGTTACGGTCTACACAAGTGGTCTGTGCGGTGGGAAACTGACCGACAGGCCACACCCAGAACGTGGTGGTAAATAGCTCCTTTTCAAACTGGCAACCTGTCACAAGTGGGGTACCCCAGGGATCAACACTGGGCCCAGTGCTGTTTAATGTCTTCATATGTGACCCGGATGACGGGATCAAGAGTACCCTGATGAAGTCTGCCAATGACACCAAACTGAGTGGGTAAGTGGACACTTCGGAAGGGAAAGCCACCGTGCAGAAACACCTGGATAGGCTGGAAGAGTGGGCTAACAAGAACCTTACAAAGTTCAACAAAGAAAAGTGTAAGGTCTTGCACCTGGGAAAACATAATCCAGGAGTGCAGCACAGGCTGGGATCTACCCGGCTGGGGAACAGATCTGTGGAAAGAGACCTTGAGGTCCTGGTGGACAAGCAGCTCAATGAGTGAACAGTGTGCTGCTGCAGCAAAGAAAGGCAACGGGATGCTGGGTTGCATCAAGAAGGGCATCACAAGCAGAGAGAAAGAAGTCATTATCTTACTCTACTTAGTGCTTGTCAGGCCACACCTGGAATACTGTGTTCAGTTTTGGTCCCCACTATACAAAAAAGATGTGGAAAGGCCAGAGAGGGTCCAGAGAAGGGCAACAAAGATGATCAAAGGACTGGGAAGTCTGCCATATGAGAAAAGGCTGAGAGAATTGGATTTGTTCAGCCTTGAGAAAAGCGGAGACCTTATCAATGTGTATTTAAAGGATGGCTACAAATAAGATGGAGACTCTCTTTTTACAAGGAGTCGCATGGAAAAGATAAGAGGTAATGGGTACAAGTTACTCCTGGGGACATTCAGATTGGACACAAGAGGAAGATTTTTCACAATGAAAACAATCAGCCATTGGGATAACCTCCTGAGGAAAGCGGTGGATTCTCCAGCATGGGACATTTTTAGGATTCGGCTGGACAGAGTGCTGGGCCACCTCGTCTAGGCTGTGCTTTTGCCAAGAAAGGTTGGACCAAGTGATCCTTGAGGTCCCTTCCAACCTGATATTGTGTGCTTCCATGGTTGTATGAAATAAATACATGCATTTTTGAGAAATAATTTGTCATTTTTCGATGAGAAAAAGATTCTTCTTAGAAAAAAAAAATCCATCTAGGTTGTAAGAAAAGATAAACTGTGTTACAATTGATCTCTACTTCTAGAAACACTTCACATGCCAAACACGACTTGACAGGATAATGACATCTTTCCCATAACGGTGCTGCCATCTCCATAGACAAGAAGAAGTGGCATACTAGTTTTGGTATTTCTTGGATCTTCCTTTATTTCCCATAATGCAATTCTTCTGTATATGAAGATACACTACTGGTTTTTATTCCACCTTATTTCTTGTCTTTTTTTCAATGTATGGAGCCTTCTTGTCCTCTGCCCTAAGCCCCTAAAGGCATATTAATGGCAGAATACCTGACATTTCACAAAACAGCACTTTCTGAACTTCAGAGAGGTAAGCCCCAAGTCTGTGAACTAGAAGCCACTCTGGGTATACCTACACTTGTGAACCAACACAGCAAAGGCCTCATCTCTATCCCTGAAACCACCAGCTGTCTGACCACATTCAGACTCTCACTTTCCAAAGGAGGATGAAAACATCTCAGAATGCCCGCTAAGAATGGTCCCTAAGCAATGTTAAACTTTAAACTACTCCTGAGAATTGCTCAAGAGCATTGTAGCCAGCCAGCGCCAAAGCTGTGCCAAGGACCATTTTAACCACTTAAAAAGAGGACAAAGTTTCAGTAGCAGGACCCCACCCCTTGCAGTATTATTTATTAGTATGCAGTCTCTCAGGGTGGGCTTTGAGAGATGATTTTATATACTCTGAGTTGCTCTTTATAGAAAGAGCCAAGTGAAGCAGAAAAGAAAAAGTAGGGATTGCTCTGCATTTCCTCAAAGAGTTGAGGTTGAAAGGTGGGCTTATTTCACTAGCATAATCTTCCTTTCTATGAATTTGATTTTAGCACGTGAGACGAAAGCAGTGACACATCAATGTCATATTTTGAGTTGCTATTAGTAATAATCAGCATCATGATTCAGTCTGAAGACGACAACAAAAAAGATCTTTCTTAGTCTCCTGAAGAACCATTTGTTTTTCCTGACACAGGCATCTCTTGTAACACAATGGGATGTGTTACCACAAGCTTCTAGAAACTAGATGTCACAGAAACAGTGATTAAAAAGAAATTAAGTCAAAGGGGTTCCATCGGCATCCCTGAAGACTGACTTTTGCAGCAGCTATAGGTGATAAGCGTGAGAATTCAATATAAATTTATCATGGAAAGAGACAGCCAAGATAGATTATTTCCATGCTTTCCCTAAGAACTCCAGTATAGGTCTCTTGCAGTCGCTGTAATTCAATTTTTATTTTTCCTTTTTCCTAAGACTTTTTTTGTTTAGACATCTAGAGCCAGATACACAGCATATATTTCAATCAGTCTATTCTCTTAGTTTTCTTTGGTTCTTTCTAGAAGGCTGCTGTAGTTTATTCCTGACACACAACAGCAAAATTGAAAACCTAAATCACATTAAGCCTCACTGATAACAATGTGGATTAAAATTTGTAAAAGGTAGGTCTTTGCCCACTCACTTTCTCTCATTTTTCTCCCTTACTATTTTCATTTGTTTCTATAGCCTCTACTCACTGTTAAGTTTCTGTTATTCTGTCCTGATGAACACATCACCCTCATCTAAAGCGACGTCCTTACCTCCTCTGGTTCATGCTCAGGTGAAATCCTAAGTCTGAAGAAAGATCCCATGACCTACTGAGACACTCAGCTCCATGATTCCACAATGTTCTCCCAAAATCATAGTACTGTACATAAAATGAAAACCATTACTTCTGCTCCCAGCTGATCTGTTACTAGCAGACTGCTGCTTCTCTTAAATCTCAAACTGACGTTGGGTTCTTAAACACTTAACTTTTTAAATGCCAGAGCTGCAAGGGAAAAAATGAACATGACTATTTATAGATTGGGATCTTTGGTTTGTAGGCTGAAACTTTAAGCATACAGCTTTAAGAATAAACGTGCCTTCTCACAATTTCTGCTCATAAAAGGCAATAGTGGTCATGGTATTTAGTTAACTTAGACACAGAGAAGCCAGGCTAAGCATTTCGGGCTTTATTTAGGTATCAGCCTTCAGCCCTAAATGTCCCCTTGTTAAAAGCCAGGGAAGTACAGCACAGAACAGAGATAAGGTTGCCCTGTCTCAACTGCTACACTTCCAAACATGAATTTTAACACTATTTAACCGCCTAAAACCAAGATAATGAAGAACTAGAATGAATACAAGAATGGAGTACTCTGCAATTTTGAAGCATGACAATAATGCTGTCCAAATACACTGGGAATAGTTCAAAGTGGTATTAAGGTAAAGGACATATGGACATTTTTAATTATATATTATTTTGCTGTGATTTAAGATTTAATTCCATGATTTTTCTATATATATGTTAACAGCTTTCACTGTACTATTTACAGTCATCCTGAGAGGCGCAAGTTGACATATATCTTACTATAAATACATGGTGCATTCTGAAAAACTATATATTACCTCATTTTAGTACTAACTTCTGTATTTTTATGTTAGCACTGGTCATCCTAACACACAAATTCTCAGCAGTATTAATAGTGCACATAAGTCTTTGGGACTTAATGGGGAATTTGTGAATGCAGTATTTCAGAAGGAATATTCTGACAAAGTCAGAAAACTTTGCAATGCTTAGCTAGTATGGGATGCTGCATAAGAAAAGTAGGTTGAGCATTTGAGAATAAGGTCAGCTGAAAATATCTCTAGTTCACTAGACCTAACTAAAACGTGAGGTTTGCCTGAGCAAGGTGTTCATCAACCGGGTCTGTCATATGTCTAACAGCAGAGTGTGCTGAGTCACTGTGGAGGATGAGATAGGGGACAGGGGACGTGCTGGAAACCTTGTAACTCACATGATGGACAGTGAGTACAGTAACTCCACCATTCACCTTCAGAAGATACAACTACTTTCAAGATCAAAAGGAGTCGTGTTGAATTCCAGAGCACCTCATATAGGTATCTGTGAGGTTGTTTGGGGGGGTTTTTTGGAGTGGAGAGGTTATTAGTTTTGGGAGAATGTTTTGTTTGTTGGTTTTGCCTTTTTTTTTTTTAAACAGGACTGATGCTTTGTGTAATTATTTGATTTGAAACTCTGCTAGGAAAATTTACACAAATCTAACTTTCACAACTTAAAAAGGAACTTATCCTTTCTTGCCAATTACAAGTTTCAATACATTTACCTCTCTTGGTGATAAAATTCTGTTGATCACTTCTTGCCAAGCCAAACATCCTCGGGTGCCCATTTTTGTAATTAGGCTTCTAAAATTAACCTAAAAACCACTGTGATTTTTAATCTTTGTAGTAGGACCACTGCTAATGACTTCTTGCAGCTGAAGCCCTGCTTGTACTCATACTGATAACATTATCTTAATTTTTCCTTGACATTAAAATAGCATTACATAGTAACTAACTCCTCTCTCTCATTCCCAGTGCATCTAAAAAACAAACAAACAAACCAAAAAAATCCAAACAAGCTTTAAAGCATTTACAATCCTTCTCAAAAGCAGACTTTTCCCAGACCTTAACAATCCTCTGGAAACCCTCTTACCATTTTTCTTGTTTGCCAAGTAGGATTAGAATCATAGAATCATTAAGGTTGGAAGGGACCTTTAAGATCATCGAGTCCAACCATTTACCTAACCTGACAAAAACCACTTCTAAACCACATCCCCAAGTACCACGTCTACCCTTTTTTTACACACCTCCAGGGATGACAAATCCACCACTTCCCTGGGCAGCCTATTCCAATGCTGGATAACCCTTTCAGTGAAAAAAGTTTTCCTAATATCCAACCTAAACCTCCCCTGGCTTAACTTGAACCCATTTCCTCTCGGCCTATCACTTGTCACTAGGGAGAAGAGGTCAGTCCCCATCCCTCTACAACCTCCTTTCAGGTAGCTGTAGAGAGTGATAAGGTCTCCCCTCAGCCTCCTCTTCTCCAGGCTAAACAGCCCCAGTTCCGTC
>VZSZ01002336.1:746775-778707 GCA_013398815.1 Ibidorhyncha struthersii | reverse complement strand
CTTCTTGGCCACCTGGACACACTGCTGGCTCATATTCAGCCGGCTGTCCACCAACACCCCCAGGTCCTTCTCTGCCGGGCAGCTATCGAGCCACTCCACCCCAAGCCTGTAGCACTGCATGGGGTTGTTTTGACCTAAGTGCAGCACACGGCACTTGGCTTTGTTGAACCTCATACCGTTGGCCTCAGCCCATTGGTCCAGCCTGTCCAGATCCCTCTGGTGAGCCATACTGCCCTCAAGCAGATCAACACGCCCGCCCAGCTTAGTGTCATCTGTGAACTTACTGAGGGTACACTCAATCCCCTCGTCCAGGTCATTGATAAAGATGTTAAAGAGAACCGGCCCCAGCACCAAGCCCTGAGGAACACCACTTGTGACCGGACGCCAACTGGATTTAACTCCGTTTACCACCACTCTCTGGGCACAGCCATTCAGCCAGTTTTTTACCCAGCGAAGAATACGCCTGTCCAGGCCACGAGCAGCCAGTTTCTCCAGGACAGTGCTGTGGGAATTCTTCATGTTAAGTCTGGACACTTTGCTACAAATGAGTTTCCTCCCCTTCCACCCCAAAAAATGTTTCACCAAAATAATTATGACTTTCAGAAAGCATTATTTTACAGTATATGAATATCTGAAACTTAGGGAAGAAGGAGACTGTACACTTCTTACCTTACAATTACTTTTTAAAGGGAGAGTAACAGCAGCGAGTGGCAGGTTAGACACAAGGTGAGAGCAGAGACAATGAATGACATGAAGGTAAATAAACACAGAATCACAGGCAGAGGAACAAGAAAATATAAAGGAAAAACAAGAACCCAGGAGGGGTTTTAGAAGATTGTATTTTTCAGAAGTATATAAGGAATTTTTGCTTACTGAAAAAGTCTTAATCATAGGAGGGATCCAGGAAACTAATGCCTACTCTTCAGGAAAGGTTAAAGAAAAGATTATCGAGATCACTCTATCCCCACCAAAACCAGTATGCAATTTCTGTTTTCATAAAATTATTTTAAATATTGTTTAAAAAGATATATATGGTTAAACTGATCCTTCCTGAAGGACATTTTCTCTTCCTTAGACATAACAGAGAAATCACGAGAAAATTTATTTCCTAATATGGGATAACAAGTGGAACATGTTGTCAAGGTTGGTTCTTCAAATAAGCTTCAATAGGAGATCCTGCCATAAGACCCCTGACTAACTTCAAATTCCACATACATCATGACTTTTGGGGGAAAAAAACCAAGAGATAAAAAAAAAAACAACAAACCATATAAGATAATATACAAGACCCCTTTGGTGACGTTCAAACCTCTACCATATTTGAAAGCTGCTTAAAAGAAAAGAAGTTTCTCATTTTCTGCACTGTTAACAGCTCTTTCTTGTGACCACAAAGACTTTATTCCTCGCTGTCAACAAAGGCTTCTCCTTTTCCACAACGTCCACAATCTATTTCTTTATTACATATCTACCCTACAGACAGTGTAAACAGGAGAGCTTGCTGTTGAGGACTTAACAGAGGATAAGTTGCCTGGTTTCAAAGAGAAATTTGAAAAAGAACTGATGGTGAAGCCTAACAAGGAGCACTGTGATGCTCTGGTAACAAATAAACCAGTTACAGGCTAACTTCTCCATCCCCTCTCAATTTCACTACCTAAATAGTTCAAACATGTTCTAGAAATGGGAAATTTTCCAACAGTGTTTAGCAAATTGTTTCAAACCACCATCTTTTCTTGAGCAGGTGGAAATAAATCAACGTCTATTATAAGGCTGCTTTCAGTCTTAATTCTGATGCATTGCTTGTTATCAAGCTACAAAATATCCAAACACTTTTAGTGTTTAAATTTACTCTGAAGCTCTTATTTAGACAAATATGATTAAAATAGAAATAAGAATCAATAACTAGTGATAAAAGCAATAAAACCAGAAGTACTTACATTAAACTTAATAATGTCATATATCAAGTACCGAGGGACAACCTGTCCATTAACCTTATCGATGATCATTTCCTTAAAAGAAAAGAGAGAACATTTACATTTATTTCATGAAGACAGAAGAATGTCAACACATTTATATTTAGTGCACGTATCTGTAAGCATGATGCAATCAAACACTGGCCACATCTTTATTATCAAAAAGCTTTTACAATAGGTCAAGATTATAAAAATATTATTATGGTCTTAAATGTCTCTCATGAAGCATTCAATAAGAAGCCAGGAAGCTGTACACATTCTGATCTGCAACATTTATATATTAGTTTCCCCACAGCTTTCAAAATCACTACCTTTCTTGAGAGAATAATGAGTTTTTAGAAAACTCAGTAAGAACTGCGATCCTAAGTCAACCAAGCACTTTTGGAAATCTCAGCTACAATGAGAAGTACAACAGCAAGGAAGTAAAGAACAAGCATTAACATCCATTTTCTATGCTCATGTTGGATCTTTTCATGTTAACAGCCTCCTAGGCAGTATTGACAACTGCAGTTTGCTTGAATGTTGTATTGTGACTAAACAGTAGGGTTCCTTCAAATGGAAATATCACAGATACTGTATGTATCACATGAAATCAGTTAACATTCATTATATACTGGTAAACCATCTTGAAAGTACATCAGCTAGAAGAAAGACCATTAATGATCAACATCCAAACACAAAAGTGTTTCCTGAACTTAATGGTACGTACAGAAATGTATACATCTTACATGCTGGTGCTTACATCTGTAACTCAGGTTTCCTATGATATGAATTAGACATAGTTTATTAGTTTGATAAACTAATAAAAAATACTTAGTGTCATATAAATTAGTCATGATTGAAAATGGTAACAATTAACCAATCATCAGATCTTTTTCAGAGACAACGTTGATTGCATTTAGAGCAGTGAATATTGCAATCTTCTCTCCACCCCCTCCCCCCCTCCCCAAATTCTTGGCTAATAAGTTAGTTATATTAGCTAAGGATTTTTTGCTGCCAATATCAAGTTAAAATTCCAAATTCACACATACAAGATAAAACGATTGGAAAAGGGGAAAATATTTCACTATAACATTATGAAAACAAAATTGTGAGCTCAAGAATTATTCCAAAACAGAACCTCACATCAAGGTAAGATATAAGGTTCAAGAACCTCAAATTCATTTTGTTTAGTTTGTTTCTTGCTATGTCAGCAGCATTTTTACGTTTTACAACCTTTTAACCTCTCTTAGAATCCATAACATCTACAAAGTAAACCCAAACAAGAGTCTCAATGTAAGACCGATTTTCAGTCTGTACACATACAAAGCTTCTTGAATTGTACCTAGTATTTAATCGCATTTGGCTTTGAAAAATAAGCAAGCAGTTGTAAAAACAGAATTGTTTTAAAGCAAATATAAAGCTTGAAGCATTTAAAACTAAACTAAAAGACAAACCTTTTGTTCTCAAAAACCACTGGGAACTGTAAGTTGCTACTAAATATTTTGGAATCTCGTCTTTTGTGAACACAACACTGAGATCGAGATTGGGTTTTCACAGCCAAATGCAGCATTCACAGGTGTTGTGAATGACTACCTGAAGTGACCTTACACATCTTGCCACATCATTAAAAAAACTAAATTAATGAGTGTAAAATATTCCTTTGTAACATTACAATATCCTATTCTTAACTCTAAAAATTATTTAGTCACTGGTACTGTCACGTAACATTTGCAGAAAGTCTACATAGAAGTGATGTAACAAAATGCTGTTCTGTTACTTTCCAATATTTAGGTAAGACACCGGTGAGCTATCAAAGGAACAACAGATGCAACACTGCAGTGCTTTCTTTGACAATAAATCTTGCAACTAACTGCAAGAACAGATGGGAGTAGGTATACCCTAAGAGAGAAAGAAGGCATTATGTTCAAACTTGGAAGAGTGTGTAAAGATATAATGCAGGCAAAAAAAAAACACCCAGAATTCCTGATAGTAATCAGGTGACATGAATAAGAAAGTAAAACTGAAACAAAAGAATGCTACCATATTTCTTTAACGTTTCAACCACATTAGCAGGTGAAGCAAATTTTTAAAATACATTTAATTGAACATATATTTAAGGTTTAAGGACTCATTTCCTCAGCATGCATATTCAGAGCCTCAGCTTTGACGCAAAGCTATCATTTGTATGCAAAACCCTGCAAACATTTCAGTGCCTGGTATTAAAAGATTTTATGCCTAATTTTCAAAATCTGAATCTCTGGATATTCAGTTTAAGAAGAATTATAAAATACAACCAAGAGGACCAAAAATGATTTTTAAACCTTCTCTGGAATGTTCAGTTGTAACACAGAATTAATTTTATAAAGAAAATGTCCTGGTTTGAGGTAAAACTGGACCAATTTTGTTCAGTAACTTCGCTTCTTAGCTGGGCCTCTTCTAACTACTGAAATTAACAGCATATTGTGCAGGCAATGTTCACTCTCTCAGAGTGATAAGACCAATGTTTATAGCTGATGCCCAGGCATGGTATGCGGAGAGGCTCTTGCTTATACTTATCGCTATAACACCCAAGGCCAACCAACTTTGTTATTTGCCACGTTGGAGATTTGGAAGCAGAAAAACGCAGTGGGGTCCCACCTGCAGGGAGGAGTGGACAGGACAGGTGACCCAAAACTGACCAACAGAGTATTTCATCCCATCTGCCTCATGCTCAGCATAAAAGCTGAGGGATCAGAGGGGCAGCTCTCTCTTTCTTCAATGGCCAACATCTGAGGAGGACTCTGCCTGTTTGTCTGCCTCTGGTCCTGATCTTGAACGCAGATCTGGAATCCAGTTCTCGTCCATCACTGAGTCCAGCCTGGGACTGCCCCAGTACCAGCCAGTGACGTGACTGTCATCCTGGGAGCTTGATACGGTTTTGTATATATTTCATTATTTCTTTTTTTATTTTATTAATAATATTTCATTAAAGTAGTTTAGTTCCTTCTAAACTCTTAAGTCTCTTTTTCCCTCCTCTGCCTCTCTCTTTTGAAGAGGGGTAGAGGGGAGCATCTGTCGGTCCCATCTGGCGTCCCCCAGGTCCCCAGTGGCTGATTTGGCCTAAACCATGACAGAAACTTTTTCTGTACTTCAGACATGTATAAACCTTTTTGACCCCATTACTGGTCAAACTAGCTTCTTTCCTCACATCCTCACTTCTTTTTTTCCTCCCCTGCCTCTTGTTCTCTTTTCACATCCTGACTGAAATCCCAGCTACCAGACCAAATAAACAATAGCACAATATGCCCTAGCAGTAGAGATGACAAATTCATGTGCTGCTCATCTCCCTCATGACAACAACATTCACTGCTCCATTAGTTACACCAATACAACTGTCATAAGGCAAAAGCTGTAAAGTGATCAGAAGAACAATCCAGATCAGAAATACTCTAACATACCATCATTTAACAGTCTGATTTCAGAATCTTCCTTGAAATTATGAGAATTGAAAAATACCTCAGGGAATAGACCTCAAAGTCAAGTTCACAGACTGCTGAGGAAATGCAGTATTTGAGAAACTGATCACATTCAAACTCACTCATTCCAATCTGAGTAATAAACTAATATTATAAGGCTATATTTAAGCCAGTTTTTAGATAACTAAAACCTGAAACCCCAAACCACTCACACGACATGATAATAGAACACAAAAGTATCCATAAGATGCACCAGCACCCATGTGTTTCCTTTTATAGGCTCCATACTGATTTACAGCCGCTATTGTGTGTTTCAAAATTACCACTGCTAAGCAAGTATGATCTTTACCACTTGTCCATTAGCTGCTAGTTTAGGTATTAGCTTAACCTGTGGGCTTGTAGAACAAGGTCCAGTGGCCAGTTTCTTCAGTGTAATCTGGCAAAAGTGTGCTGGTGTTAATCTTTTCTTAATCTTCCGGTGCTGTAGAGCATAGTCTTACAGCACATTAGAAACAGCAACTGTGCGAAGAACTCTTAGACAAATACCAAAAGAACAATGCTGGACTGACAGCTCATGGACTTTTTCTTTTTTCCTTGAATCACATATCTAACCAGCAACTTGGACTTAAAATAATCCAAAATTTAATCACAAAGCAAAGGATCTCATCTTACTTGCAAAATGTATTTTTTTTTTTGAGACAGAGTATGGAATCGGACCTAATCACACATCTGTTTGTTGTTTCTTTTCCTCTTTTGCCATGCCTTGCCTTTCCTTTGTCCATTTACTTTCAACACAATTCTAGCCACTGCTGTCTTTCGGGAATGAAAAGAGCTTTTTTTTTTAAATCTGTTTTGCACAAAGTGCTAACCTCTGCAAACTCAAAAAAGTTATGCCATTTCTGAGAGAGCTTACAAGTAAGTGAGGTCTGTACTGATACAAAAGCATAAATCAATCTCAATCTCGCTCTCCACTTTTGGAGTCCTTGGCCCTCCTAAGTCTTCAAGTGTGAACAATATTTTATATATAAAAAAAAAACCACAAAATTATATTAAAATTATAAGAAGTATTTCAAGCCTAAGAATGCCTCTGCATTTTCTACTCAACTGTTCTAAAGCTAAGCAGAATGCCGAGACAGTTTCTGAAAATAACTAATTAGTTTTCTTGCATGACAGCCAAAACACTTCAACAAAAAATCTATGCATTACCTCAGATAGCAGTATGGAGGCAAAACACTTGGCTTCTAAAGGAATACTTCAAATTATACTAGTCACCTGTAGGTAATATTCAAATTGGCTTTAATGAGCTTTGCAGAAAACTTTCTTCCATGCCAGGAGAACAATCACAACTGAAGAGCTGGAGATAAGCACAGAGTATTGCAGATCTCTAATCACCCAGGACATAACTAATCATAGGAAGAACTCTTTGCAAGTAATTTCAACCTGAAGTGAACCGTAAATGTATTTGAAATTCTCAAAGACAACCACATGAAAGGCTTACACCAGAAGCCTTAAAGCAAGTTAATAGATCACTGAACTAATGGAAATTGCCTTTATGAAAGTTTTATATACACTGTCATTCTAAATAAAGCTAGGGGAAACTGCCTAATCTTTTGTATTCTTAACACAAGTAGTTGTTTTGCTGCATGGTACTGATATCTGTTTTGTTCTCCCTTCTTTCTCATGCTTTTTTAAGTTTACTATAAAGCAATGCAGATTGGGCCACCTCCTTCTATACTTTCATTCTCTTAGAGAAAGCTACTTCAAGGGCAGTAAGCATGAACTACTTCAACCTGTAATTAAAGAATTAACTTCAACAGCCCTTCAGCACTAATTAGCAAAATACATTAACACAAAAAAGCCAAATTTTTCTTCCTATGGATTAAAAAAAAAAAGAAAGGAATCATGCATATATCCAGAGTAAAGGAACAGTCATGGAAATTATCATTTGGCACCAACATTAAACAAATTACAAAGTTAATCTGTTCTGATGCTTTAAATAATAGGCAAATTTCATTCTCAAACCTGTTGAAAGGAATTTCAATTGAAAATAAAAGTATTCCATCAACAGCTTGCCTTTTTTTTTTAAGTGACCGTACTTAAATAAATTTAGAAATCTGTACTATGAAAAGTATTTATTCACTGAAAGGTTTTAGTTTTATCTCGAGGTACTTCACTCAACCAATATGTGTTCATTTTATGTCATTTTGCTTTCCACTTCACAAAAAAAATGGGGTGAAAAAATCACAATAAACTAATTTTATGCCAATAAAGCGAAATACTGAAATGCACTATAACTTTTACAAAACAACAAATTAAGTGAAGTTATAGTTCATGTCCTGGGTAACATTTATTCTTAAGAGACTTGAACTATAACTCTGGAAAACACAACGCACCCTCTCCCACACCACACAGCCACATTTATGCAGGTATCTCAATATATGTGCACCCCTGTCTTCCACCATGTACATATTAGCCACACTTACTAAATCATCTGTTTTGAAACGCAAAAACAAGAGCAGCAGTTTCCCTGAAGAACACCTAGGATTGCACCGTATGGCCACTGGCAAGCCATTACTTTCTCAAGAGCCTTAGAAAGAGCAGGGGAAAAAAAATAGTACCAGGCTTTTTATCTCAAAGAGTATGGAACCTAATGTATGTCATTAAGAATACTATTATGTTCGTCATTAGGAAGCTGTCTGGCTGAAGAGGCTCCTACCAGCCATGACAGCTTGTGCAACCACTTTTGAGTTGACAGCATGGCATTTCTTGCACTATGCTCTCAATTTTTCAGTGAAGCAGAGGTGGTGGAAAATATTCCATTACCTGCTTCCCTGTCCCTGAGACAATACATTGTTCCTTGCATTAATTATCCTCACAGATTCGATTTATACATGCTTCACATGAAAATGTGTGTTCAGTAAGATCGTTCACAGAAGTTACATTTCAAGAAGGATACTGACAACAAAGGCCTGAGAAAGGAAAGAAGTTAACAATGACAATATGGTCTCCTGTATCTGAAAGGTGCACCAGGCTTCAGAAGACCAACATGGAAGATGATCTCAGATGCTTGCTGAAGTATTGAGTACTCAAGAGCGACAGCAATGTAGTGATCCTCCAGTGCTACTGCAACATGATAGGAAACTGCGTTCATCTACATTGACAGGTGTGTATATATATATAAGAGCTAATGAAGTTCTTTTGCTCATCTAAAACAGGAAGGCCAAGAAAGGAGTAATCTCTTCTTGCGGCTACCGTTCTGAAAAGTTTACCAAGAATAGTCCAGGCCAGCCATCAAACAACAAATATAGATGTTTTACAGCTTGTTTTACAATAAGCCTACAAAGTTCATTAGCAAGTTTACAAAATTTAAATTAGCATGGCAACTTAGAGATGTTGTAGTCTTAAACAAATGTAACTAAACCATTTCTAAATCACAGTCAGTTAATTCAAATGAGCTGAAAATAAAGGTGACAGAAGCAAAGTCGTCAATTCACAAAAATCTATCAAAAGATGATGAAATTTTACAAAATTTTAAAATATTTACATTAACTGGATTAAATTGACCCTGTTTACTGTATCAAAATATAAACCTGTAACAAGAGATGAGACTCTGCATTTCTTTAGATTCTCTTCAAGCATTTTCTCATATTCAGAGAATGTCATGTCAATACCTTGATTTATTTCAAAGACAAACAGCTCCCCCCAGAGCAGTCATCACTTCTATTCTGTAGATAAGAAATGACTTATGCAGTGTGATTCCCACATTCAGACAGTGACTGAATCTGTATTACACCTGAAATCCCATGATTCACTGATTCAGGCCTAAAAACTTGGCCCTGTTTCTGAACAAAAGCAAACAGCACTGAAGTTGTTACAATAATTATACAGTATGCTCCTTACCCCATCCAGAAGAGTATTTGTTAGATGTGTGCGAAGATCTTTACGAAAGGGAAATTCCAGATTAGAGACATGAAAAATTGAATTGTCTCTATCAATCATATAAACTTCATTTTTGCCATCAATCAGCATCATGTACCTGCAAAGGCAACGTTAAGATATTATACTTAGAGGTATATCCTCTAAATCTTTACTACTTTGATTTCTATT
Organism: Ibidorhyncha struthersii; assembly: GCA_013398815.1. Taxonomy (NCBI): domain Eukaryota; kingdom Metazoa; phylum Chordata; class Aves; order Charadriiformes; family Charadriidae; genus Ibidorhyncha; species Ibidorhyncha struthersii. The sequence continues at coordinate 769,193 of VZSZ01002336.1, read as the reverse complement.
AAGTGCTAAAAATACTCAATCATGACAGACTTTATAAAAAAGCATTTTAGAAGGAATTTTTTACAGTTAAAAGTTTAACTTCGGGAAAGCAGATAATTTAGTTCAATGCAATTATCACAAAGAAAATATTTCAAAGTTCAGAAAATATATATATAAGTATGTTGCGGTGTCCAGATAAAATGATGCCTGAAAATGTATTAAAAATAACAGAGGTTTTAATGCTGTAAGAAATAGATAAGGCTAATTCAGTTAGATTCAGCTAGAAGATCTTTTACTCCAGTTTTTCCTTTATGAAGTGGACCAGAACTTTGCCTGGTATAAATCTGTAGAGTTTCATTCAAAAGACACACCTTTTCTTGTCTATCACTGGTTATCTAACACTGCAGTATGGCAAAGTCCCAGTCGACTATTGAGCCACTCTTCATTAAAACACTGACAAATTTAGCCAAGGTAGATTCTTCTCATGTTACACTCAGAGAAAACCCCAAGGCTTACTACACTATCACCAGCAACTTGTGAGCTTGGTTCTGTTGCAGACATCTGAATTTTCTAAAAATTTCTTTCCATTATGACAGTACTTGGGAGCACAAGTCATTCATTTGGACCTCCCTGTACTAATCCCACAGAAGACTGCTCTATAGAGGTAATATTCTGTATGCAACAAAAAGCAGTGAACAAGTAGAAAGAAAAAAAAACAGTGGGAAAAAAAGATAAAAACCACAAGAGACGCTAAACATCATGACAGCTCTAACAGACCTGAGTTACCTTTGTAAAGTTTTCTTTGATCTTTGCAACAAGGATACTAAAGTAGAGTTTCAGGAAGAATAACAAGGCAGCTGCACAGACAAAGGTCTTCTCAAACTTGTGCAGCTGCCTAGGAGACTACACCTTCTGACTGGGGAAAAACTGAAGAAATTTCAGCAGAAATTAGTATCAAAGGCCAGACGCAACAAGTCAACATCTTGGCAGTGAATGAGAAGTAATAAAGGTTCTGAGCATATACCACAAGCAGCTGAAAGTGAAGACTAGCAGCTTGAATCTGATATAGTAAAGGAAGGTAGAAGCTGTTGTGGGGCTCAGAAGGTTGGCAAAGCAAAAAGGAACAGAAAAGTGCCTTTTTCGAACCACCAAGATGTAACTGTACTTAGTAAGACCAGTGAAAATAACAATATAGTTATCAAGATGTGATTGAACGATCAGACAGGAAATAGCATGGCTTAGCAGCAGTGCGAAAAATAAGTCTACAAGAGACAGCTGACATGAAGACCCAAAAGCAAGTCCAAGTTCGGTGTCTCAGTCAAACCTGAGTTATGTCAGCTTTATTAATTACCACCTCAGCTGCTGTAATTGAGCTTATGCCTGAGCATGCCATAACTAACCATGTTGGTGGTCTACACCAAAACTGAGAGTGTAACTCTGAGCTGAGTATTTTTTCACTGATCCATTCTTTTCACCTTGCACACAAACATGCGAAAAGCACAAGTGTTACTACAGTCCTGCTGAGAAAAGTTAAAATCATAGAAACCCAAAAAGAGAAAAAAAAACCAGCAGCACTACCAGCTGTCAAGATAGTTTCAATGGTTCTAAAAGTTCACATTAAATGTTCTTGAATAGCCTCTGATATGAATAGGGAAGGGACACAAATCTTCCCAGAGTGACTAACCCATTTGGATTGCAGTACAGACAGCACAGAATAGGGAAACATTTGATTAAAAGTAAAAGCTTACAGGACTTTCACCATCTACACCAGAGTATTTTGAAAGAAAGCAAGCATATTTTGAAGAGTTATTCGGCAAAGAACTTTTCATACTTGTAAAAGTCTTTGGATGGGGGGGGGGAACAGTACTTTTCATAATTCATCCATTTCTCCTTGGAAAGTCCTAGTTATGAAGAAATAACAAGCTATCAGTAGTCTCTTCTAAAATTCACCATTGCTTTTACAATTAATGCCCACAGGATCTCTGCTGTCAAAACAAAGCAGCAGGCATCCCCCAGAAACCCTGCAGGCAAATGGTCTACACGGGCAGCTATCCTGTTGTCTACACAGATCCTGCCTCTAGAAATCAGTAGATCTGACTACAGGAGCACAGTACCACCCATGCATCTTAAATAAATACTTTCTTCCAGTATTATGACTATAATCATAATTCACGATAGATCAGCGCAACTAGCATTTCTCCACACACAAGATGCATACTTCAAGATGTTACATATCAGTTAAAAAAAAAAACCACAAACCTATATGAGTAGAAAAACCTAAAGTTGGGGCAGAGGATTAAATCAATGCAACATTAAGAGAGCTGAAAGCTGCACAAGATGTTTTATGAAAAAAATAATTCAATAACATTCAACTAGATAATTTGGCGCCAGTTCTTTAGAAGCAAGAATAATCTACAGACAACATTCATTTTCAAGCCATGTAAATTTATTCCAAACTAAAACTAATTATAAAGAGCATGTTGTATTTCTCTCAAAAATTAAAGAAACCATGGGGAGGGAAGAAGAGGTGTGTAAGCAACAGGAAAAAAATGTATGCACACTACTTTTACAAATAAGCTTAATGGGCTACCTCTGCACTCCCATATTCACTGCTGTTTTAAGTATACATGCTTTCATTGTAACTTGCTTCAATGACAAAATAGCATCTAGCAGATGCTATAGGTCTAGCACTTAAAAAAAAACATACTTGCATGACCACTACAAACGTGGTACAATAAGAGATCTTACAACTCCTTTGAATAAAAAAAACCACCCCAATACAAACACTTAAAAGCTTTGTTTTCAGCCGCCTAAAACATCTACAGGTTCAGGCAACATACAGAAGATTTCGTTAAAATCTATTACTCGAACATCAAAACTAAGACTAACACACCACCACGTTTCTCTAGATCTTTCACTCAAAACAAAATCTATGGAAATTTACTTAAGAGTTGGTAGCTGGATAGCCCACCAACCACTAGCGGTGAGATTCCTTCTTTTTCAAATCCCAGCACTAACATTACATCTCTTCTCCCATGACTTCTCTCCTCCTCTTTTTAAAATTTGTCACCATTAGCTCTTTATACTGTAAGTTCTAAATGACAGGGACAATGGTAAGTCTTAGGACTGCATGCAAAAGATTTCCGATCAAAGATCACCAGGAATCACAATTACTTCTAAGAGCTACTGAGAAACAGTATGTGATTACGTTGAAGACAAAAAAAGGTAATTTGGTCTCAGGAAAATAAACTACCTCAATGTAGACCCATCTGTCATGGGTGTCGTGATAATATATCTGACTAACCTAGAAGGTGAACAAGTTTTCTGCAGGATAAAGACATCAGCCTGACCCAGATATGCCTGTTTTGAAAGGGTCTTGTTTTATTGTTTTGTTGGGTTTTTTTAAGCTGAAAGCCTCAAAACACCTACACCCCAGAATTTAATAAACTATTGAAAAAAAAAATATCCGAATGTGGTCCAAATAACAGAATTTGTCAAAATCCTAATTATTACCAACATAAGACTGAAGTAAAGGTAAAGTTGGTAAAGGATGGACAGACAACCAGAAGCGTTGTATCAGCAGCTGATAATTGAAAATGTGCAAGAATCAAAAGAAATATGCAACCATGCCAAGGTTTTGGTGAAACTGAATTTATTAATTTAATGAGGGGGTTTGGTTGGTAGGTTGGTTTTGTTTGTGTGCTTGTTCAACTCAAAAAGCATAAGTTCATCTGCTTAAGGTCAGGCTTTAAGTATTCTCTAGATGACACTTCAAGCTTTCTTGGAGAAATCTTGTAGACTGCTGATCAGTACATTTCTGAGTATTATTTGGATGTGCCCTGACTGGTTATATTTGAAGAAGTTAATTAAGGTATTAGCAGCATAAGCACTTACACAAGAACAGAGACAACGCCACTGGGCAACACCACATAAGCAAGAAAGAACAATGATAATTTCTCAAATACATTCAATAGTAACTAAAACAGCACATAGAAGCTTAACTGTCATGCATTGTATTGCATACTGTGAACACTACTTGCTATTACAGCTGTACATTTATTACTAATTGTCTCTATTGTGTGAGCACCCAAAAGCTCCAATTAGTAACCAGGCCCTATTATACTAGATTCTACACAAGTACACAAGATGACATGGTCCTGTATCAGATGGCTCAATCTGAATTTAAAACAAGACAAGAAAATAAAAGAACAAGAGCGGAGCAGCAGTAAGAGCAATAACAGAACTGCACATTCACCTTTGATTACTACACACAAAAGCACAGAATCATGTTTGAACGACAAACATCATTTCTCCAAACTGCCAATTCAACCACTACAAACCAGCCAGTTTCCATTGCAACAAAAGTTCTGACAAGCAAGTTAAAGAAAAAAAGGTCATGGTGTCCACACAGATTAATCTCACAAGCAGAGAAAATATCTAGAGTCATAGAAATGGTAAAATCTAAGGTTTCATTAGAAGCTACTTTTCATTCACTTCTGGTCCCGAGGCAAGGTCCGTTATTAATTCTAATTGGACATTAGTATTAACACGATAATTCAGGAAATAGGATGAAAATTTCATTAGCAAAGAGTTACAGCTCTTGGCATTAGACAAGCAGATCTCCAAATCACCTACCAGAGTATTAATAACTTCAATCTTTAAAACATGTCAACTACCAAATATCATCTTGAAAAGTTTTCTCTTCAGAAATCAATTCTTTTTAGCATACCCAAATAAAGGCAACTGTTTCAAAGGCTCATTTGCCTCCACGTATATCCTGTTCATGCAGTTCACATCAGCTGGGCCCAAAAATACACGCTAGAAGAACGATTTTATTAAACTCCCATTTTTAATTTAGTTTGCTTGTGGGGGAGAAATTGGGGAGTTGGGGCTTTTTGGGGTTTTTTTTTTTGTTTGTTTGGTTTTTTTTTGTTTTTGGTTTTGTTTGTTTGTTTTGGGGTTTTTGGGGTTTTTTTGTTTGGTTGTTTTTTTTTTTTTTTTTACACAATTCTGAAGCTGACCACATTGAAAATTAAAAACTGATGCTTCTCCTTTACATGGAGGTTCATTATTTTTCACCATTAAAGTTGAAAGTACATTTCAGGAAAATATTATTTAAGGCAAAATAAGGCAAATTACTTGGTCTCCCTCAACCTACAGTCATTCAGAGTCAGGAACTATCTCCCAAGCTCCAAATCCAATACTTCACCCACCAGAGCATGCAGCCTCTATCCTCTTTCCCAGCTTATTAGGATTCATAAAGCCAGCTTTGAAAATACTCCTTAACACATATACTCACATTGGGCATAGTGCTTGCCAAAACACGTTTATGGTAAAACTGATCTCCTAGAAGCTTGCAGAAGTTTTGCCACTGACTTCAATTTTATGATGTGCCTTACGTATGTTTAACTTATTTCCCTCAGCCAAAATCCCAGCAACTGTCCTAGCAATAAGGTTACATAGGTTAATTTTGTATTTTATAGTTTTAAAACATTAAGTATAATTTTAAAAATATAGGACAATTTTAAGACTTCATCTTCTGAGTTTGAGTTCAACACAAAATTAATTTTCTGAAAAAAAGTTACAAGTAGAAAATGGATTAACATTTTTTTTAAAGGAAGCTTAAAAATTCAGCTCCTATAGGAGCTTTCTTTGCCCCACAGTATTTCTTTAGACAGGCTATATCAAAGAAGATTATTTATTTCGACACTGTATCATTGTCATCGCTTTTTTTTTAATTCTTTTTTAAATATGCTTGTGTCTGTATTATCACATTAAATAATGCAAAACGTAAGAAATTCCATCATCAACTCTAAGCGCAAAATACACGGGAGCTCTCCATTCCCAGGGGAGTTCATTACACAGCCTAGAATTCAGTCTTGTGAAAGCCCTGCCCTCCCACACAAATAAGCATTACCCAACTCAATAGCAATTAGCATCACTAATATGTTTGCTGACGCAGAGGCAACAACGAAATCATGTTGCAGATAGCGTTTTCAGTTTCTTAATTTCCTTTTATGACAGGCAGCACTTCCAAATCATGAGCCTGTTGCCACTATGCAGGTTGATCACCTAGGATGAGGCCGTGCCACTTCAGCACTTTACTTTGGTCTGTGCCGCTCCCTCCCGGCAAGACAGCATCAACTTCTGGCCAGACGCACCGAGTGCTGCAGAAAGGGCCAGGAGAATGAAAATTAATGACTGCCCTCTATCCACCAACAGTAGGAGATCATCTATCTGTGTCACTAAGCTGCTGCAGTTCCATGTCCTGGCCTGAATCCAGACTGTGCAGGATCTAGAGTAACAGTTTAAATTAGACAAGTTTGAAGTGGGCCTGTGGCAGATGGAGCAATACACCCTAAAGTCCCGATAAATGGGGAAGGCTCAGCTTGCTTTCTTCTCTTATATTAATTACTGCTGGCAATGGTTGCTGCTTCAAAATATGTCTCCTGAAGGATGACAAAGCCTGGATACAGGGACACTAGTACAGGAAGTTATGTGAAGACTCATAATATTATTTTTGGTGTGTAAACAAAAGGAAAACAATGTCTTTTTAATCAGCACACTGACAGCTCTGTCACAAATACAATTTTCAAACTTGTACACACGTTTTCATTTGCACAAGTACATAGCATATCAGCCAGCAAGAAACACTGCTACACATAAGCAGCTGAAGAATTACGTATTTGACTTGATAATCCAAATTCTAAATAAAAGTTTTAAAAACTACACACACATGCCCTTGGAAGTTATCCTGCTCTGAATATACCAACACTTTGTATTTCTCTCACATACTTCTAGGTTAAATTCTGCTATCAGTAGTCTCCCCAGTACGTTAAACCAAAAAAAACCCCAAACCAACCCTTAGATTCTGACTGACATTAATTTCCAATTAACAGCCTCTAGCACCAATATTTCTTATTCATGACCTTGCATTTTCTACAATTAAATATCTTTCCAGTTTTATTATTCTGCTCCTCAGTGAATTCATTTGTTTGTCAGAAAATACTTGGCTTCTGTTTCAAAATTCTTAATGACACTATAAAATTCATATTCAGGATCTCCACTTGTGGCTTTCTATAGATTATCTTGCATAACCACCCACTGCCATTTTATTTCAATCCATTCTTTACCTATCTTACAATTCTAGCAATCTTCATTAGCCCCAGTCTCTATAATAAATCAAAATTTTGTCAAAGTCCAAAAGCATGGATCTACCACTATTCCTGTGTCAAAAAACCTATTTTTTTTTACATGGTTTACAAACTGCTATGAAAATTGTTGAACTCAGAAGAAATGTCATTCCTCATCTAAACTGAAGACTGCGTTCCTCAGTCCTTTTGATTTCATTAACTACTTCCCTTAATTTATCAAAATCTGTCATTTTAGAAAGAGAGAACCTACATAATTGATCTATTTTTACCTCCCAGTACAATAACAATGTTGTAAATTTAAAACAAAGCCTTTTCATCAATGACCCAAACTTATCTTCTACAATCAAGATTTTGTTTTTTCCTCAGTATTAAAATACTGTGTTACTAGTCTGCTGTTTAGTAAGTATCTCTTATTACATTCAGAAGCACCTGGATTTGTCACTGGTCAAAATTCTCCTCCACCAATTCTCCACCCTCGAAAGAGGGCAGAATTCAGCTTCTAATTGTTTCAGAGTTGTAAGGTGCCTACTTCAGGGTGAAATGAACAGTTCCTTAGGCTTCAATAATTGTGTTGTCTAAATTCTTACTACACCAATGGAGATCTAGACACTCAATTTGCATTACATGTTAAATGTGTGCTTATAGTGACAACTCCAATCAGGCTGGGTATCTGTAGCAGATTCAGCAGTAACCCAGAAGTTTACCTTAACAATCCTGTAGTGATTTTTTTAAAAAACTAAGTTCCATAACATTTTTCTATCCTTCAGCTATTATGAAAATAAAACATTATCCCTCAAACTTTATTTTGCATCTTTCCTAAACAATGAATTTTTTCCAATACTCATGTTATGGTCAAGAAAGTTATCGTAGCATATCTGCCACGACAATGTCTAATTTCATGAGAAAGTAGAAGGTTCCCAATAGCCAGCTTCATGTTCTGAATCACTTGTTCAAACTACTGCCCCCTGGACTTGACGTCAGCATGGAAATAAAAAAAAATTTCTTGTCTTATTGATCACCTCATATATGACAATGAAATGGCTATGCTTAATTTCAATATTCATAGAATCATAGAACCATTTAGGTTAGAAAAGACCTTTAAGATCAAGTCCAACTGTAAACGTGACGTTGCCAACTCTACCACTAAACCATGTCCCGAAGTGCCACGTCTACATGTCTTTTAAATACCTCCAGGTATTGATGAATTGATATTTATCAATTCATCCTGTTTATTTGAGACCACAGAACTTCATTTCTACAAAATTCATTAGGGTGGTGGTGTTCCCCGCATATATACACTTCGCGCAAGTTACCACTGTAGGATAACAGACAGCCCGTATCTTATACAGGTATTCAGTCTCCATGTCTTTACTACTTGCCAGTCTCCTCCACTGTTATCTCACTCAACATCAAATTCTTTCTTCTTGTTCTTGCCTGCCACCACTCTCCTTTGACCTCTGAATGCAACTTTGCCTTTTCGTTTGCTTCCCTTGACAACCAAAGGTCCAGAGAAGATTTTTTTTTTACTTTTATGATCCTGAAAAATCATCAAAAGTGAGGCAATGAATCTGCAGATAACAACATTTACTACAGAAATCTTCAGAATGCCCCCAAATACAGTAACGAGCAATGCAAGTTTTGTTACCCAAAAGGTACCAAGACACAGGCAGAAAGAGATATGACCACACTTCCCTACCTTACAAGGTTCTAAATAAACTCTGTTGGCTGAGAAAGCTAATATAGCAGCTAGTTTTTAAAGGTCAGTGAGAGCATGGAAATGCACATGCAGTCAAGAACAACACCAAATAACTCATTAGGTCACATAACTAAAAGGATGGAGTATAATACAGAAATAACACTGCATCATCATAAAACTTATTGGTATCCCCTTACCTGGGGTACTATGTGCACCAGAACTAATAGGGAAGTCCCTTTTTGAATAAAGGAGACCATGGTAATACTGTGGACCATGGAAAAATGCCTAAGCGTGGAAACTGGTATCATTTCTCCTGCTAAAGCAGCATAGCTTAGACTGAGTTCAAACTTAAGTTTTTCCTGGTTTATAAATCAAGGACAAAGATGACTTTAATTAATTTAACAGATGGCAAATTTAAAACCAATGTAAAACTACATTTTCTATCTGAAGTATTATTAGACTCAAACTCTGCAACAGAGCTGGTAAAACCAAGAGTTTAGCAAGGTTAAAAAAGACTATCCAGTTACAGTGTTTTTCTTGACTGCCTTCCAGGGTTTTAATTAAGTTAGAGTGCTGTGGGGGTTTTGCTTCTTTATTTCTAAAGGGTATTAAACCTTATGGGTTAAATTTGAAGTTGTCTTGTTACGATTATTTGACCTACAACAAAGGATAAATTAATTTACAACTACTATATATTGAAAAGTACTTACAGTGCATTATGATATATCTGGTGTAAAACAAAAGAATTGTTAACTAGCTAGAAAAGATGTGACCCAGTAACAAAATCTGTACACTAATAGATTTATTTTAAATACTAGCTTCTTTTTGTTTCACCCAAATTTTAATGATGCTAAGTGGTCAAGTATGCATTAAAATACATTTCTACATCACAGGGAGGAACACTATTGGAAAACAACTGTACAGTATAATGTTCTGATTACTTTTTAAAAAAGCTGCAAGATTAATGGAACAAATTATATCTCAAGCTTGACTGAACTACTGAATTCTATTTTTATTATTTATTCCAGATATTGAGCTTCAAGCTTGCTTGAACTTGTTTGACTCCGTCAGTCTTCCACAAATTTTAGTCTGAAAATATCTTGGAGATTTAGAGGGAAATTCATGCCTGAAACAATGGGGTCAAAAAAAAAAAATAAAATATGCAAAGCAGCAGTTACACAACAGTATAAGAAAGAAAAATAAATTAGTGTCAGACGACAAGTAGTTACCTTCCTTTGTTCCCCAAGGAAGAGAACCATAACATCTCTCATGGAAACCCATAACATAGCAGTGAAGAATATCACAGCTTTGAAAAAGGAGGCTGCCTTAACTTTGAACGAATTTATGCCAGAACATATGCTGGGTCAGTTCTGCCTACATCAACAGGCACAAGCCACAGAAGTGCACAACTGCCATTTGTGTTCACAGATTAGAAAATCAGCTCCAAGGGAAAGTGCTGCCCTAGGTATTTGTATAGTTAAACTTTACAAACTGAATGTCATTCTTCCCAGAACAAACTTAAGCCGTTACATCTCATGGATGTGCCGCCCTTAATCCCTCCGTGAGAACCAGCAGCGCAGGACGCACTGTTCCACTATCAAAAGTGGTCTGGGAGAAAGGGAAACAAATAAACCAGTAATCACTGATACTTGTCAGCTGAACATCAGGTACACACACAGGCATACCATTTATCTTGATCCAATTAGAACATTTCAGGACTACAGTTGAATAGTCTAAGATTAGTATTCATAGCACAAGCTACATAATAAGCATTTTAATGCATTAACTATTTATAAATAAACAAAAGAGCTTGCTTAGAAGACAATCTGTCCAAATATTCAAATAGTTATATATGAATAATCAGTTAGGTAGTACTTTTCAACGAGCTCGGAATTGTGACCATAAAACCGTGTGAGCTATCAAAAGGCTTCAGAACTGTGAAGCATCAAGCCTGGTACTTCACAGAATGTACCTTCTGCATGGTATCACATCAGGAGTGCTCCTTAACCACTTAAGAAAGGGACACAAAAACAACAGCTTGCTTCTACCACTTCTTTTCAGAGTCTTGACACTGTTGCAGCCACATATAAATGAGAAACCACAACCTAGAGTAAGAATGCCTTCTTTGGCCGTTCAAGTCGATTTAGATCCAGACCGGGGATGACACGTTCTGTCATACCTACTTATACATTCCTCTACATTGATTCAATGATTTTAAAAAACAGACTTCAGGAGATGGAGAAGCAACCAAGTGATATGGATGTCCCTTAGTAATAAATAAATAAATACATAAACACACCATCACCACCACCACCACCCACCCAAAAAAAAACCCAACATCCCAAACCACCCATTCCAAATGCAGCATTAAGATACAAAACAATTTAAACCTAGCCCAACAGCTGTGAAACTAACAGACCTGGTCTATAACACACACATCTACTTTCAATAATACTGCCTTGTAGGAACTTCTTAGGAGTAACAATACTTAAAACCAAGAGTTCCAGGTATTATTAGTCTAACATCTTATGACACTCTGTGCTGCCTCATTTCACCTACGGTCTCTCGGTCAAGAGAGACCTCTCCTGGTTCATAATTGATATAGTTAAAACAGGACTAATGAGTTATCTGGAGATGCGTATGAGTCTGGCTACCAAAATCTGACAATTCCTTTCCTGCTGCTGTGAGACCACCAGAAAGTCTAGGCATGCTCTCATCCCCTGTACAATAGGTAAAAACAGAGAAAAGGCCAACATGCCCTTTGACAACATGTCAACAGTTGGAGATGATAAGGCCACCTTGTGCTAGAGCTTCTTCACCCTGAGCTAGAATGTCTTTACCTTGAGATAGGGGACACACTAAATACACTGAAAGTGCCCTTAATCTTACCTCAACTTATCAAAGTTTTATTTTTGCACTCTCAAATAAAAACTCAACTAAGCATACAATATTCATAGGTTTTAATGCTGTGGGAAACAAGCTGGTAACAGTCTTGTAATCCTAAATTTATTGCCCACCACAACTATAAGGGATAATTATTAAGATGTAGAGTGAGCGAAGACTCACATCTCAGCTACTAAAACCCCAGCTTTCTAGTCTCAAAACATAATTCCTGTCTCCCCATCCCATCTTCTCTTCCTCTCCTACTTAAACACACAAAATAAAACCATCAATTAGGCATCTGCTTTTTCAGAAAATTGAGGAATCCTCTTTAGAGTGCTTAGCCTCTATGAATTGCTCTTTTCAGCAACCATTACAAAGGCAGTTTATACATTATAATCCAGAATCACATGTGACCTTTATATGCTTTTGCAGAAGCTTGACATTATTTTATCATTACACACTTAAAGGCTAAACTGCAGGTTCCTAACAACTGATTAGTACTGTAGTCTATAATAAGTATTCATAGCTTTTAACCTTGACTGGATGGGGGAAAAAATGCTTTATTACAACCATTTCAATAACTTTCTCAATTTCAATTTCCAGCCAAAATAAATGCTATTTCCAATTAAGTATATTATTCAAAATGAAGTCAGTGAAATAAATCCCACATGGATTCCAGACTCACCCTAAACCGAGGTTCTTCCCACTGTAAAAGCAGAACTACAGAACTAGTTTGAATATGGGCAAGCTTGTTTTTTCTTATAGAACTAGTTAAAATAATTAAAGGACCACAAGGGACTACACCACGTAAACAAAAACTGCATTTCCCTTGCACAGACTTTAAAAATGTAGCATGCAACAGTGCAGAGTTAGGGATAGGGGAATAGCAACAGTCACTTCACCCTTTTAATTAAAGCTTTTGTTCCAAGTCTTCTCTTTAAATACCATCCCATTTTGACAAATTCATGGGAATAATAGAAAAACCCTTACAACTACTACTTTAGGATAACTACAAATGTCTGAAAAGTAGCTGTCCTACACACGTGAAGGATGTATAATTAGCACTGAACAGTTGAGGCTTTGCCCATTGCTGATAGTTCCATAAGCACATGCTTTGGATAAAGCTCATTTAACTTGGAATCAAACCACTTGAGTTAAGTCCAGTTGTTCACAAAACCTGTCACTCCTATAAAAAAAAAATAAATATATATTTGGTCCTGAAAAACCTGTTCGGTACGTGTCCAAACCCCCGAATATTTCTGTCCTTTGAAATTTCAGACCACAGAAAAGTGCCCCAACCAAAGAGGAAGGGATACATGGCATTACCAACCAATGGTGCAGAACTGATAAATATTTAAGTTTATTCCTTAAGATAAGTAGGGAGAGGAGGAAGGGAAAGGGAAGGAAGGTGTGGTTTAAAAGCACCCAGACAATTCTCGTGTGGGTTCTTCACCCCATCCTATCATTAAGAGGCAAATGCTCCTTCCTGACACCAAAACCATAACCATGTATAACCCTACACATGGCTAAATGACAAGACACTCAAAATACAATATATAAGAATTCAATTAGTCACTAGCCATCTAGGGTCAGAAAGTAAGGTGCCCATAAATTAGGTATTCATACCTTGAGAAAAGCTCTTTGTTCACAAATGCCTTCCAGTGACTAACAGCCCTAAACTTTCCTGTTAGTAAAATTTCTGAAGCCATCTGTCAAATCTCAACACTAAATCAGGAAATAATCCACTAACAATTGTGTAAACCTCCACTTCAGGCACTTTCCACTACTGGGCATAAAATTCCACATCAATGAGAATTTGGTCATGTCATTGGTACCAATCTGATGATTAATCTATGGCTTCTTTCTCATTCCCAACAGCCCCCTTCAAGTTCAATTCCACACTAATATCTTTGTTCCCAGGAGACAATCTTTCTGTTCTCTAGATCTGCTTTCATGACAAGCTGGTTTCTTGTTCTTAATAATGAGTTCTCAAGTGCATAGATTTGGGTTTTAATTGGATTAGTACTACTCTCCAATCTTCTCTGTCTTCCTTCATTCTCGTTATTATACCAACTTTCTCTCTAACGTCCCCCCGTCTCTCAGGGATCATCATTTTTTCATGAACTCATTCAACTACCTCTTCTTTAATCCTTTGCAGACAGACTACCATTTTTCTTCCTTGCCACCTAATTTTGTGCTAGTCTTTTACCTCTTAATTTCTAAAACAAAAAAATCTGTTTCTCAGTTTTCTCCATTTTTTTTAGATCTGTTCTGTAGCAATGATCAACTTTTGACAAGTTACTCTTGTCACAAATGACTTTTGGATAACTTCTCATATTAGGAATCTGCAATTTCTCCATTAGTCATGTGAGCTTCATCTCATCATGTAAAGGATCAAAGAATAGGGAAAGAAAAAAGTATTTAGCTACGCAAATTTAGGGAGAAACTTTCACCTCGTCTTCATTACATTTTAACAAAACGCATGAAAAGTTACTTTAAACACACCCAGTAGACTTTCTTTAAGTAATGGTCACAAATATGTTTCTGAGGCAGCTGCAACAGCCAATAATTTTGAAGTTCTTAACAAAAATAGAAATAGTAGAAAATACAGTAACTTACATGCTTTGGATAAATCAAAATTATTTGATTAATAAACACAATCCAAAAATTTGGCCACCAGTTTTATCACACAGTTAAGTGTAGCTTTACTATTTTTATTTTGTATTATGATAACAACAAAATGAGAATTATTTAGGCAACAGGCCTTTTTTCTAAAATGTAATTTGCTAATCATGAAAAAATAACTAACTTCAGACATGTTCCTAACTATTTTGATACAAACACCTTTTAGACAATTAGCAGCAATTCTCAAAGAGCTGCTTTACATTTTGTATCTACTTGTTCGCATTTAGGTAGCTGAAAGCCATCAAATTTGCATGAATATTTTTCAAATATAATAGCCTTTGGCAAGAACTAACTGTTCTGCATTTCTTTAAATAGCTGCCTTACCTTAATTGAAGAGCCATAGTATTATGATCATATTTACTATTTTTCACTAAACCTGCATGTGTACAAATGTGAAAAATAAAAAGGTACTCATAAAAATGTATGAAAATAACTTACATGCCTTAATAGCTTGCATTTAGTTCAGGTCACATTTTACCATTATAAAACCTAGTCCGGTTTGATTGTATTAATTTGAATTATTCCACAGACATTTTAAAGCTTTTTTATTATTCTTAATAGTAACAGTCTTTTTTAAAAACTGGTGTCTCATTACTTTACCAACCCTACTCCTGTCTGAACATTCAGCTCCACTCATTAGAACAAACATCTGCTACAAACAGTATTAATGAGATACATATCAAGGGATATAGCAAGCCGCTCACCACCTGGGTTAATCACTTTACAGCACAAAGTTGATAATACAGAGTCACACAGTATGCCCTGATCATACTGTTACAATTATCTTTTCCAGATAGCAACTACTATTTTGGGAACCACAGCACTCCAAAATTGGATACATTTGTACTGCCATACATACCTTGTAGCTACTGCTAACGTACAACGTATATTTCATCTCAACAAAGCCAAAAGGCATGATTTTAGTAGTGGGAAATTTTCCCTTTGGATTTCTGTGCCTTATGAATAGATTAGCATTAAAATTATTTTTAAAACACCAGAGGTTTGACAACTGTTCCAATAAATATACAGGATAGAATTCACACCAAACCAGTCAGAATAGCAGGAGACTTCAGTGATTTTTTTTTTTTTAATAATAATACTTTAAAGCAGTATGATTTTAGAGGTGTTTTTCCCCAAAACGGAATGAGTTGCATATAAAATTTACACACACACACAGAGATAGCTGGCACGAAGGAAATACTTTTCCAAGGAGAGCCAATGGTAAGTGAGCTTCAAAACTCTTCTAATTTAAAGTTCGTTTGTCTAAACCTGAGATGCAAATGTATGCATCTCTACACATAGGCAGGACATAAACAGGAGGGGAGAAATACTTGTTCGCACCACATTTTCCTTTGGAGAAAACACGCTCCAGAAGGAAAGCTGGAGCGAGCACAAGGAGGCATGCCTTCCTGATGCACCTGGAACCAGGGCGCTGGAAACAAGGCACAGAACAAGCAAGAGCACAGTGCGGACACAAACTCTGCAAATCAGGACAGACTAAGCAAGGGTAAGTCAAAAGATTCTGAACTCAGGGCTCCGGGAGAATGGAGGAGGGCGAGTCTTGACCCTAACCTGACTCAGAACCCACACATTTACAGAAGGGTACAAGATACTGCTCCAGTAAATTTTCCCAAAATATTTCATAGAATCACTCTCAAATAATTTAACTAATCAATTTCACATTATTTAGATGTGAATAATGCCCTTTCATTTAGGGAAATATTTTACTTTTTTTTTTTAATTATGGGTAGAAAAACACAACAATACTAAGAAAGCAAACATGCACAGTTCTACCACTGAAAAAAAAACAAACAAACAAAAACCCCACCAACAACACAGCTGTTAAACCAGAGGGGTGAAAGTTCAGCTGCAGTTGAAATCTAGGAAGAGCAAATGCCTTTGGAAAAAAGTCCTCAGTGAAATTACTGACACTACATGTCAGTTAAGACAATCTACAAATAAAGGCTTCAGTCATGAAATTTCTAGAGAAAACTACCGCTGCAGGAATAAAATGCAGATATTTAACAATGGTGAAATTTAAGAAGTTTGGCTAAGTTAAGCAAATATGGCTATTAACTGAGATGAAAGTACTTTATTTAAGTGAGAAAGTATAATATAAAGTTATTAGCTGAGCACCTGCTTTTCTGTAAGTGCAATCAAGTCAATGAAACAGCAGTGCCTTTTTAAGCAGAGCGAGAACAAAACAAAAACAAAAACAAAGGTATGCAAGCCAAATAATACTGCAATAGGCAAACCCTAGACTGCTGCATCTAAACCACACTTAACAGAATAGCTTCAGATATCTGATGACAGCAGTTTCATCTCCAGATAAAGTAAGCAAGGGATCCATAAATGGATCTCCACTAACTGATGTCTTAATATTAAATTCAGTAAGGTCACGCCTGTCAACACAAACATTCAGAATAATTAATGAAAATCTGTTTAATTGCATATGGAGTCCGGATCATTGGAGAACAACAGAATAATTTAGAAGCATGTCCAATGTAAAAACTGCCATAGTCATTTTTCATTGTTGATTAGGGTAGCTATCATGCACAATGTCTAAATGTCCAAATAATGGCTCAGGTTTTCATCTTTAATCTCTCTTTCACAACATTCCTTCAGCTGAATTTCATTAACACTTGATCTCTGTAGCACCATTTTCTTCTCTGAATATATATATCAGTCTGTGTATCTCCATAACCGACTGCAAGTTATTATGTTTTGAGGAAATTTAAAAGAACTATTTAGTTCCCTCAGTTTTATTCTTCATCCATTCTCTTTTGTGACCATTCTAGAAATCTAAAAACACAGGACAGAATGTCCAAAATACTGAAAACTCCTATAAGAAACTACATGTGCACTTTTATTTCTTTCACAAAAGGCATTCTTCCAGATGTACTACTATTCAGTAGTATTTCAAATGTATACATCCTATACATGTGAGTAAAAAAATAAGAATATTCCATAAGACTTCAATTTTCCAAATGAATACTGTAAGATATGCCAAAGACAGAAGCTTTGTATCGAAAATACAAACAAAAAAAGGAAAGTGGAAGAGTAGCTCACAACCCTACAGAATAGGACTAATTTTAATTTTACAGCATCTTAGTATTTGTTCTAAGACATACTAATCTGTATTAACTAATGACCCATGGCTTTGAACAGATTATTCTTCAGTGGCAATGTACACTAAAGACACTGCAGATGAAGCAATTTTTTTCCTTTAATATCAAATGGCCTTCTCTGAAGGAAATTATTTTAAAAACAGAAATATTTTCTCCTATTACTATTTCTTGAAGCAATAGGCTTAAATTACAAAAAAACATTTCCATAAACTGTCTTTAATATATACCAAAATACTAACATGAACCAATCCCTAAAACAAAGGCTTCCTGAAGGACTAAGCTATGAAAAAGGGCAAGGATGACCAATATCTGCACTGCACAGGACATTAATACTTTGTAAAACTATGAAAATATGTTTACAAGTCAAGTCCCTGGGCAGTATATCTAGATTGTGGATTAAAAGCATAATAAATGCAAAGACTCCCATCTGGCTCTTTGGACGGTCAGTTTAAGTTGGCTGAGTTTACTTGTTTAGGCTCAGCAGCTTTTGAATGCACTGTACTGCTCTGAGAAAAAGCCTGGATCTCCCAACACCATGTTTCTGTAATCTCGCATCCTGGGAACACCTGCATCGCATTACCCAAGCGCTTGTGCATCCAGCCAGCCAATCTTAATAAGCCAAATATTCCCACCCATTTCTTAATGCTTGGATGCCATATTGAGTGCAAGCCTACTTTGTATTTTCACACCGTGCTCTGCCCAAGCTAATAAACCCCTGAAGTACAAACTCCACAGATAAGAGACACCTTAAGGGTCTTATTTATAGGAGACAGCTCAGTCTGGCTGAACTGTGCTGAATCCTGACTGACTCCATGTGGAGCCAATTGCCAATTCTCCGAAGACATCTAATTCCCCATATTTTCCAGGCTTTTCATTACCTAGGATATTCCACTCTATTACTAAAGACAGCAAGCCTAACAAAACAAAGAACGAAGGAAAAGTTAAGACAACAGCCTACACTGTTTGTTGATTTAGTATCAAAACCCTACTTTGATATCTCAGCATATGGAAGAGAGAATGCTTTCCGTTGCACTGCTAAAACAAAACTTTTGCCCATATCTATATGCAAAACCAGTGGTTTAACTTCACCAGTCTGAAAACAAAAATCCTTACCTCCTCTTTTTGAACGCATACTTCTCATCCACACAACCGGTACCTTCTAACCCATACACATGTAGAACACTGAACTCTCTTGTTAGTCTAAAGCACTATGCACAAATGAGCATAACAGTCCTCCTCTTACAACGTGTACATTCATTGTAATTGTGCTTTTTCTGATCAAGTCACAGCAGGTTAAAAATGTATTAATTCACTCTAAGTGAAAACAACCTAAAGGCATTGCACTTAGTGCAGATTACAATTGCTTAAATACCACTGTATGTAAAGAATATATTTTAGAAACAAAAATCAAGCTAGTGAAATTAATGAGTTGTGTCACACAATCAAATTCCTTCTGTTACTAAGACACTATTGACTATGTATAAGAAATTACATTAGTAATTACCAAAGATAGCACCCGCAACAAAAAGGAAGATTGTGATCTGAATGCTATGAGTAGCACAGGTTAAAACCTTTTCCATTAGTATCTGGGATCCTTGATTTCAGTTTTGAAACCAGAAATACTGAAGAACAATAGGAGGTTAGAGTA
Organism: Ibidorhyncha struthersii; assembly: GCA_013398815.1. NCBI lineage: Eukaryota > Metazoa > Chordata > Aves > Charadriiformes > Charadriidae > Ibidorhyncha > Ibidorhyncha struthersii. The sequence goes on along the minus strand of VZSZ01002336.1, from coordinate 750,020 downwards.
TCAATCCCCACTGATGATGATTTCAAAACCTCAAGAAAATGCTTGTAATTTAACAAATGTAACAACCTATTAAAAATATTCAGTTATTCCGTCCTATGAAAATAAGTATGATTTTGGAGGTTTGGAATTTTACTCAAGAAAGAGTTTTTCATATGAAGAGCCACAGTGCCTCTTTGCAGGAGTATGAGGAAATGGGACACCCAACATTTGCGGGTTTATTTCAGTGTGAACAGCAAATATTTTCTACACCTCATCCAAGCTGCTGGGTGTAGATGCAAGAGACCCTGTGTGACATGGCTTTTTCACATGAGACAAAGCAATGAACAGATATGCAATGATACTAGATGCACATGTTTAGACAACCGAGTTCATGCAGTTGAGACCAATCTATAACCATTTACAATCAGAGAAATAAGTGTCCTGCCATTCTGTATTTGATGATGTATGGTCTTTCTCCTATTTAGAAATGCTAACATGAGAAATGTTAACATGGAGAAATTAAATACAAGGACATATTTCAAATCCAAAATAACAATGGGACCGGTACTATATAACATCTTTGTTGGCAACATGGACAGTGGGATTGAGTACACCCACAGCAAGTTTGCTAACAACACCAAGCTGTGTGGTGCAGTCGATGTGGGATGCCATCCAGAGGGACCTGGACAGGCTTGAGAGGTGGGCCTGTGTGAACCTCATGGAATTCAACAAGGCCAAGTGCAAGATGCTGCACCTGGGTTGGGGCAATCCCAAGCAGAAACACAGGCTGGGTGGAGAATGGATTGAGAACAGCCCTGAGAAGGACTTGGGGGTGTTGGCTGACGAGAAGCTCAACATGAGCTGGCAATTTGTGCTTGCAGCCCAGAAATCCAACCACATCCTGGACTGTATCAAAAGAAGCGTGGCCAGCAGGTCGAGGGAGGCGATTCTGCCTCTCTGCTCCGCTTTCCTGAGACCACACCTGGAATATTGTGTCCAGCTTTGGAATCCTCAGCACAAGAAGGACATGGACCTATTGGGAGTGGGTCCAGAGGAGGGCCACGAAGATGATCAGAGGGCTGGAGCACGTCTTCTATGCAGACAGGCTGAGAGAGTTCGGGTTGTTCAACCTGGAGAAGCGAAGGCTCCGGGGAGACCTTGTTGCAGCCTTCCAGTATCTGAAGGGGGTCTACAAGAACGCTGGAGAGGGACTTTTTACAAGGGCATGTAGTGATAGGACACGGGGTAATTGTTTCAAACTGGAAGAAGATAGATTCAGACTAGATATCAGGAAGAAATGTTTTACTGTGAGGGTGGTGAGGCACTGGAACAGGCTGCCCAGAGAACTTGTGGACGCCCCATCCCCAGAAGTGTTCAAGGCCAGGTTGGAGCAACCTGGTCTAGTGGAAGGTGTCCCTGGTTATGGCAGGGGGGTTGGAACTAGATGATCTTTAAGGTCCCTTCCAACTCTAACCAGTCTATGATTCTAGGAATGCTGAAGAGGTTCAACACACCAATCCAATCAGGTTATATAATCAGTCTGTTGTAAAAAAAAAAAAAAAAGCTCCCCCTACAATGAATGTAAGAGAAATGGCTAGGGAAGATGAAACTATTGACTTTTTGGCTGACCAGGACTACAAGTTTGAACAAAGGGTTATAGTACAAATAAAAAGAAAAAAAACCTATGAAGTTTCTAACACTAGTCAGCTTCTGAAGGATCAACTAGAAGTTTTAATTTAGTTTTTATAAACAAATTACTTAGCTTAAAAAACTCTAAGATTATTCCAAGATCTTCGTGGCAAGTCTTGGCTGACAGACAGGCAAGGGTCACGGAGAAGAATAAAAGTACATACGTTTAACAGTCAGTCTGCTGAAGGGCTGCTAAAAAGAAACTTGGCCACAAACTTCAGCAAATGTTGGGTGCCAAGACAGCAAAAAAATTAATCTCTGGAGTCAATTTTTTTTTTTGTTAGAATGTGCTTTGTCCTTTGTACAAGTGAATTCACTTTCCTCAGAAAATACAAACCGTCTACCCAATTTACTCGGTGTTTCTTTTTCATTTAGAATGAACTTACCGAGTGCCGTCTGCTTTCCAGCTAACTTTGTATGGCTTCTGCTCCAAATATTTAATATTTTGCTTGTCCATGGAAACAGGCTGTGCTCCAGGGAATCCAGACCTCAAAAAAAAAAAAAAAAAAAAAAAAAAAAATAGAACCATGTTTATTAATATTCTGCAGTAAATAGTCACACAAGGCAATACATTTTTTACATTAGACTGAAGTCACACCTTCTTACAGACTTGCTGCAAGGTTAACTTTGAGTTAGAACACCTTCTCCAATAAGGTATTTCGTAAGAGGAACCAAATGCCTACCTAAGTCTGGTGGAAGAGATATTTGAATTCAAAACAAGGACTAGAAGAATGATAAGCATCAGCAAGTTAGGAAGCAAGGTGAGCAGCTTTGGAAAGAAGGACTTCAGAATCTCAGACATTAAAACCAACGTTCTCATTAACATTGGACAGAAATCCAAGTCGGCTATAAAAATGAGTATTATGCCTCAAGACTAAAGGGTTATAGCAGCTGTATAGGTAAGTATACTGCTTCAGCAAGCACTATATTTTAAACAAATACCTGGACTAGACTATGTCTGGAATGTGCACAGCAACAATTCATCTGAAAACATTTTGTTATCTCAATGATAAAGCAGTTCCAGAATCTTGTTTCATAGCATCATTCCATTTCATAGTACAATGCAAGACTTTCATCTGTTTCACTGCTGACTTTTTTTGAGGCTTGCTTTTTGTTTTAAACAATCCATCCAAAAATAGTCACCTTTTTTCGTTTTTACAATGAGCTGTTTCCTTTTGCAAAACTAGAAACGTAACACTTATTTCTAGACAGTATAAACAAACAAGTTCTAAATGTTCTCATACCCTTCCCATCCACAGAACTGCTGACATTTTTGCTGTATTCCTCCTAACTTCGGTTGTGTTGTCACCTGGGTCACACATTTAACTGTTATTCCTTCCAAGAAAATTGCACCCTAAATAAAAAAATACAAAATTTAGTATTTAAGCCTTCATAAACGCAGACCAAAACATGCTTATACAAGATTAAAGCTGTTTTTACAACACTTGACCTTCACAAGCAATACCAGCTTAAATACTCCTTAAAGATTCTCCCCCAAACACCAAGATATATCAGCTGAGCTTTGCCAGTAAACTCACTGGTGAGACATATTATGAACCCAGGAACTGAAATGAGTT